>OZ026525.1:25917962-26293021 GCA_964019695.1 Loripinus fragilis | reverse complement strand
GTTGTTGCTTCTGGTATAAGTGATTATCTATTGGAAACCCAATGACACCTTTTCAATGTAACAAATTAGTTTAAGCTAATTTTTGTAGGTCTCTGATCTATCTTTTCCTGCCAAATTATGTTTTAGTTCTGATCAGCTATTTCAGAAAATTTATTTAACCTACATAAGCCTATCCTCCTTTTTGTGGGACATAGGCAAACAGTGCAGAACCAGATCAGATGCCGAAGAAGGCGGCGTCTGGTCAGGTTATCCACTATTTGCTAACATAACTTTCTATTAAAATTTGAATGAAATGATTAATACTATCTAGCAACCCTTAAAACGGGAATGTACTGGTCCAATTGAAAACATTGGGGAATTTCATTTGCCTTAGATGGGTTAAAGTGTCTTATATACACTGCTCAAACTATTTAATTTAAGGAACAACTGATGATTTTCCATAGGTGATAATGTTATTTCCTGTCCAATAAACACGTAATGTATTTCACTAGACTATAAGGCAAAACCCCAGTTTCTTTTGCCATTTGTGCTACGATAGTCAGAGTTTTGGATCAGAAAAAAAGTTTTTGATAAAACAATTGCTGCTTTAGATCATGGCTAAAGTTTTGTAATTTTTAGTTTTCTTGAAAATGACGATTTTTTCTTGAACTCTGAATCTTCTGAATTTGTTGATAGCGTAACCTAATGATTTCTGCAACATTGAAAAGGAATTTTAACAACATTCCATTTTAAATAAAGCGTTCCATGGAGGTCGCTAGAAAGGGATTACTTCATTAATGGGTAAGCAAACTAATCACAGGAGAAACATTTGTTTGCCTTATTAATCCAACTCCCGTTATGATTCAGACTATGAGTGACTTTTAATTGTGATCAATGGCAAAATGCGCAGTGTTCCTTTAAATATTTTGAGCAGTGTATGTACATTAAGGAAACATGCCATACCTCTGAGGGGCCGTATTTGTTTCATGTAGCGACTCAAATTTCATTTTGCTATTTTTGTAGAATGTAAAATTGTGACCGTTTCTGGATAATTTATTTGAATTCTGAGTCGATGATTCAGTAAAAAGGTTTTAAAGTTGTTTTTTCCTGGTTGCTTGATAAGCCACGCCACCTGGATGCTGTGTTTTTGACAGATTATTTTTTAAGAGGCATATAGTGTCTTTGTGTAATTCTCACTGCCAAATCAAAGCAAATATTCGATGACATAAGACAGACACACGACTGATGACAGACGACGGACGACGGACATCGATGCAGATAGCTCAATTGGAGCACTTCGGGCTCAGGTGAGCTATAAAGAAGCCATTTTTTTTTAATCCGTCTCCTCTGACCCTTGACCTTCCCGCCAATAGCCCTCATCAAAATTCTAGACATAAAATCTGATATATGAAAATATGTGATTTAAGTTATGCAAAAATTCATGACGTTATCTGCAAAAGCTATCACGAAAGTCGTGAAATTTGTAATATGATAATACAATACCGAACACTTGACCTCATGTATTTTTTCGTTAATAATAATCACAAGAAATATTATAACGTTATACATGTTCTACGAAATAATTATAACATGATATCATCATATTTATCGAATTATTACACTAAAATTTGTCGTCATAACCTAATCTTTTCACGATTTAACGTCAAAAAATTATGTCGTAATAAATTATTAGTGGGGTACCTATATGCTTCCATACCTTTGTAGTTGGGTCCCACATATCAATGTCATATTCCAGGGTATTATATGCAGGTATGCGCACATTTGACATTTTGATCTTTATATAACCATCCAACATTTTGTCAACTTAGGAATTCCTGGACAAACTGCCATATATATATATATATATATATATATATATATATATATATATATATATATATATATATATATATATATATATATATATATATATATATATATATATATATATATATGCCCTAAGAATCTTGGCACACATAACTGTCTCCGTTACATGTCCGTGAAGCCTATTGGCAGCTTTAAGGTGTGTCTAGGGTAACCAGGACTTAACACCTTTACAGAATGCCAAATACACCGCTATGATGTAAGTTTTATAGGAAACGTGTTACATATCTTCCAAAGTTTATTTAGGAAATTAATTCATTTTTTTGAATGTTCATGGAGTCATGAATACTACGGGTCTCTTGCAAAGTAAGTGAACTTTGCAAGAGACCCGAAGTATTCATGATTCCATGAACAGGCTAAAAAATGAATTTATTGCTTATATTAACATTTTATTATAAATATATAAAATATGAGAAAAAATATTTATAATTTAGTAAACAATTTAATATGTAATCGTATTAACGATTTTGTGGTAGTGTGAAACGGAAAAGGGGAACGGCCAGAGTGAACACAGACAGCCAATTGAGCAAACAAGAGGCTTGTTTTGTGCACGTGCGACTCGTGTGTGGCTTGCTGTCTATCACAACACCAGTGTCACTTCTGGCGAATGAGTTCGATGTTTGATGTGTATTGCATGGGCAAGTGAGGTTGGCAGCTGTCAATCAAATTTTTGTCATTCATGAGGCTATGAGCGGTTGCAAAAACCTAAAGATTCATTAAAGGCTTGCTTCGAAAGTGTTAATAAATGGTAATATTGCTGTAAGTATATCTAATGTTGTTTTCTTTTTGCTGAATCATTATTCGCACAGTCGCTAAGCCATAAAATGAGCGCAAATGCTCATCAATTCAGCGCAGAAAATGCCATCAATTCAGCGCAGGATTTCTAAAGAGTCAGAAATCCTGCTCATCAATTGAGCGCAAATATTTTGGATAGTTACATGTGGAGGTACCTTTATTTCATTCTGGTAGCCGTTTAGTTCTGTTTGCACGTAAAGCTAACCATTTCATTTTCAGTGTCATTTACCAAGAGAAATAGTTCTCCTTTACATGGTTTTACTTCAAAGACATTCATGCAACTCATGTTGGCTCTAAGGTAGTTTAGGAAACATTTTTCTCCTGCTTCTGTACACAGTCTGATGTATGTTCTTTAAGTCTGTTGGGAGCAAACTTGCCTCTGAAGTCATTTTGACCAACTCTGTCCTAATCAGTTTGGTTGGCTTCTGCGTAAAATCATCGAGTATTTTATGGGGCACACAAGCTGACATTGCCCGCCCAGGCTTGTTTTTACTACAAGTAAGCCCATAACAAAAGAATTTTATAGCTGAGTGAACACTGAATCTGCACTCAATCGATGAGTACTTTTTCCGCTCAATCCATGACATGGAAAAAAATTCATATGCGCTCAATTGACGAAAAGCCCAGTCACATGGATGCGTGACTGTTGGTATAGATTCTGACCTGTGTCAATGTATTGGCCAATGCTAGAGGAGCGGTTTGCTGTGTCCTCTAAAATATGACCATGTAAGGACGGAAGTAAAAATGCAATGACTGGGCAAGGTGAAGTTAGTTTGTTTTTCGTTTTTTTTGCTTTTCGCTATTCGTTTTTCGGTTTTTGGCTTTCGTTTTTTGACATTCGAATCTGGTTTGTGTACAGCATTTTGACATTAAAAATCCTATTTTGACATTCAAACTGATGCTGAATAATTCTATCGAATTTCGACATTCGAATTTGGCCTGAATATCGCATTTTGATGTTTAAAATCATATCTTGACACTCAAACTGAAGCGGAATATCGCATTTTGACATTCAACATATTTTGGCATTCAAACTGAGGCGGAATATCATATTTTGACATTCGAAATTCGATTTAGACATTAGAATATGACTTGAATATCTTATTTTGACATTCAAAATCCAATTTTGTCATTCGAACTGAGGACAGATATCGAATTTTAACATTTGAAATCTTTTTTTGAAATTCAAACTGAGGCCGAAAAATTTTATCGAATTTTGACATTCGAAAACCTATTTTGACATTCAAATTTGGCTTGAATATCGCATTTTGATGTTTAAAATCATATTTTGACATTCCTACTGATGCGGGATATCGCATTTAGACAATTAACATCTTATTTTGACATTCAAACTGAGCCAGAATATCGAATTTTGACATTCGAAATCCTACTTTGAAATTGGAATTTGACCTGAATATCGCATTTGACATTCAAAAGCCCTATTTTGACATAAGAACTGAGGCCAAATATCGAATTTTGACATTTGAAATCCTATTTTGACATTTAAATTTAGACTGAATTTCGCATTTTGACATTTAAAATCCTATTTCGACATTCAAACAGAGACTAAATATCGAATTTTGACACTATTTTGACATTTGAACATAGGCGGAATATCAAATTTTGACATTCAAAAATCCAAGTTTGAGATTCATATTTGGCCTGAATATAGCATTTTGGCATTCAAAATCCTATTTTGGCATTGAACTGAGGCAGAATATAGTATTTTTACATTCAAAACCTGTTTTGACAGTCAAACCGAATATAGAATTTTGACATTCGAAATACTATTTTGACATTCGAATTTGGCCTGAATATTGCATTTTGACTCTCAAAAGTCTATTTTGACAATCGAAATGAGGCCGGTTATCGTATTTTAACATTCAAAATCCTATTTAGACATTTGAATTTGGCCTGAATATCGCATTTTGAAATTTGCCCCATTGACTCCATGGGAGATTGTTCCTGTGGGGCCTCCATAGGTTTTGCAGAGGCACTTCGCCCTCCCCACCAATCTCTCTTTTTGTGGTGTATCCTTCTTATGTGGTGGCATGGTTTCTCTGTGTGAATTCTGGATAACCTCTGATGATCGTGCAAGTGGATCTGTCTTAAATAGGAAATGATAGCCTCACGTTTGCCACAGGGCAGCCTCTTAGCTGCTGTCCAAAATTCTGCAGTTGTCATACGGTTTGTAGTATACTTGAGGCTGTCATGCGACAAACGCGAGGCAAGTTGTTCACGTGACTCATTAGCGACTTTCATGAAACAGACTCGCGAATTAATTGGCGGCAGTCGTAGCCCCACTTCGTGCGACATCGTACGTCAGTTGTGGGGGAATCTCGAGGCTACATTGCGGCTGACTTGCGACCTCCAAACATCACCCGAAAATCGCAAGGAAAATGAACATGTTCGTACAACGTTTGGACAGCCTTGCGACCTTGCGATTGGTAAGGCGTCAGTGAGGCTGTCGCACGAAACTCAACAAAATGTTGTCGTAGACAGGTGTTTTGCAGCTGCACGTTTGGTGTAAATCAGGCTAAATTACCTGTACGCCAAGGGCTGTGGCTGTAATCGATTGGCCGGTTGTCACTTGCCCATACCCAAGCGGTTTCCCCAAATTCTATGTCATTGCCACCGGTCCAATATACATCATAGCCTGAAAAAAATGATGATGACATTAAACATATATACAATGGACGCCATCGCGCAAGAAACCTGGCTTTGCGATATGCAAACAGACAAGTCTACTCAGCGTACTTAGTGATTTTTTTCTTTTCTTTTGGCAACATGAATCATAAAATGAACTGACAAAAATGCATTTCTGAGCTTACACCTGTTTTGCAGTTAATTTTATAGTTGCTGTTTAACACAAAACATCAGAAAAAAAAATCGAGGAAATAAATATATGGTTTTGGTAAATACACATTTCGTTTGTCAAAAACTTCAAAGCGTGGCATATTACATGTACATTGGAGATGTGCAGTTAAGTCCTGTAAAGTATAACTTTATAAACAGATTCTGGATGCACAGAACAGAGCTGATGTCCACCAGGCTATAAACCAAATGGAAATACAACAATAAAGAAAGAAATTTTCGAAATTTTGAGTAAAGTCCAAGCAATAACATATGTGAAACTCAGAAGCCTTGGCTATCAGACTCCAAAGAAGAAGGTCAAGCAAGAAAGAACTTAATTTCTTAATGAACCAGGGATGGGTAACAAGAATAATTTAGTTAGCTATATTCAATGATGGCTTAACGATGACAATAACGAATGATTCTAATGCACTTGCAAATGAAACGCGACGTCTGATTGGATAATGTCATAAATTTGCGACAGTATATCCTGCGATATACTGTCGGAAACCCGACGTCATTACCTAACGTCGCTTTTCATTGGTTGGTAAGTCAATATATGCAGCTGGTAAGCGGTTTTATGCAGCTTGCAGCCGCTGGACGAAAATGCGCAATAAAGTACATTTCCGTTGTCTTTTTGAAGGGAAAAGTTTAATAGTGCAATAGAATGGGGATATCCATATTCAAAATTTTCATTTGGGGAGGTATATCGTCGGATATACGTTCGGAAATCACGTTTTACGGCTCCGCTTATGCGTCGCCGTAAAACTAAATTTCAGACCGTATATCCGACGATATACCTCCCAAAATGAAAATTTTGAATACAGCTATCCCCTAAATAACGATACGACAGGCCGGTAACAATAATGATTCGTTACCCTCATCGTTAGTAGTTGTTTAGTTAGTCGCTGTGTCTGTGTAGACGCTGTGTAAATGGAAAATTATTTAAATAGAGGATCTTACATGAGTGCTCATGTTTTATTGAATTTATTAAACGAGTTGCAGAAAAAGAGATACAATGCAAGGCTTGCCGAGCATTTTATCTCTTTTTCGTTACGAGTTTAATAAATTCAATAATACAAGAGCACGAATGTTAGATTCTATTTATCATATGACAAATACTTTGAAATCTCATTTCAGGCGTAAAAACGTTATACTTTTGTCATAATGTACGCAACGTTGTTATGGACGCCATAACGTTTTCCGTAAATCTATAAACCACTAGTGGTTTATCGATTTTATTGCATAGCGTTATTTCACTCCCAGACGCGACATCATGTGATAAATATGTTTAATTATAAGGTCTCAAGGTATGAAATGAAACGTGCTTAAAGAGTAAAATCACCCTATTTACATAACAGATGAAATTGAACATTCCTTTCTGATGACGAAGACATCAGATGCCAGGTACTTTGCATTACTCTTAATGCTCGGGGCTTTCGTTCCCAGGAAGTAGTAAGAGAACAGACGTGCGTCCGTTATTTCTCTTTTGCAGCCCTCACTAGACATTTATCTAGAAAGAATCCCTCTCAACCCCTGCCTCCCTCCACCAATTAAAACAAATCAGACAACCCTGCATGGTTTCTTTAACTTCTTCACAGGTGAACTTCTAAGCATCTTTTTCTGTTGAAACACGGGGTATGCCGCTTAAAATTTCGTGGGTGGAAATTTCAGCACCAAGAACATTGTATTCAAATGGTAAAACTATATGACTGTGCCGAATTTGAGCTACCCATATACAAGTATTATAATTCAACTGGTCAGTGACCATATAATACTATTCTCCAAAGCATCGACCAGCTATATTGAACATGTCCAAAGTCTAAATCGTATATTTCGGCGCATAAAGGAACATGCAAATGACCTTAAATGCCTTGAACGACTGTAAAGCAAAAACGCATCATAGTCTACCGATTTTATTTCTCAACTCAACGTCTCTCGATTTTTTTTTACTGAGTTGTGGGTTTTATCGACAAAATCCTTGTGTTTTTTCTTTTTTTTCAAAAGCTTCACACTAAAAAGCTGTGACAAACAACTTCGGCTATAAGGCAGAAACAGCGTGAAATTGTTTGCTTGATTCTTTCCATCCGTCCGTAATGCTGCAATCATGAGTTTCGTGTCCGGGAAGGGTGCAATTTATTTCACATGACGATCACCAATAGCATAAAAATATGTCATGCACAACATTTAGCAACCTACACACAAGGTCAATGTCACAATTTTTGAAGCTGTTTCACTCGGAATTTCATGCACAAGTGATATATTCTTCAAATGTAGACCAAACAAAACAACTTTACACGATTCTTATCCTAGCATTATGTTTTGACATTCCTATATAAAAGGGGTACTTACATATGTACATACGCATGGATTTTCTTTGAACTTTGTATATTAATAACTCATTATATACAAACTACGAAAATGTATTCATCGAATAAGATAGTTAAGAATTAGGCTTATTTACTGTAGAGTCCTTATCTTTGCTTCATCTCCTTGTTATATCTTGATTCATATGTTTTAGGAGATGATGCATTGATAAGTTAGGGGTCTTTCATGCAAACCAAATATTTATGTGTCTTGATCCACATCTGAATAAAGGGTGATGTTGGCGCTGTTAAGCCGGTTTAAGCCCTCAAGTAAAGTATTTTTCTGACCGTTCCAAGGCGGTACTTCTTTTGTGGATCTTTTATGTTTTTGTTCTGTTTTGTGTTTGCTATGTCTTTGTGCGCGTCTATTCATATGTGCTTTGTGGTCACCTGCTGGGAAAGGGCTGACCTCTTGGCTCTCGTTTGTGGTGTCTGCTGTGTGTTTGTCACTTTCCCATTGGTATCCTGGGTCAGGTGTGATACTTGATTGTATCGATTCCTGATCTTTGCACCCTTACTTACTTAGGAAGCAACCCTAATGTACTCCACCTTTGAGGTGGTACCTATCTCTAAACTTCTATGTCCTAAATCTATGGTTTTGTTTATTTCTTTGATTTGTCATCTAGATTGTTCCAAAACACCATAGACATTATATTAATACCACAAAACCGTTTTGATAAAGTAAGGTTTACGTTTTCTGAAGAAGTGACTATAAAATTTCAATATTTTTTCTCAAAAATTTACAAAACATTCAACAATCAATTCCAGGGATAGATATGTTCTAGTTTTTGTCAAGATATCATATTATCACCAAAACATGCCATATATATCTTGCTGATCTGAGCCTAATTTCATGAAAATCCAAACCTGGTAACTTTGTCATTTTCTATCTCTTATGGTTATAAGTCAATTTTAGCAAATATAATTATTTAGTTGAAATGAATGTTTAGACAATTTCAAATGATTCAATGGATGGAAATCCCGAATGTCTTGGACCCATGTCGTGGCACTATGGGGCTAAGACAATGTGTATCACTTTCTCAAGTCCTGAATGATATTGTTTAAGAAACGTTATATCATAACAATAAACGTATGAAAACAAGAAGACCAAATATTTCCTTTACATCCCAACTGAACTAGAGTAACCACATTTTGGTGCAGTGACCATGATAAAGTGTAACAGTCCTATCAAAGGTATCAATTAACAGTGTTCTACATGAATAAGTGAGGTCCAAAAACGAAACTGTATGCCTAGAATATACAGCCAGCTAAAGTATAAATGTTGCTATTTGATGGAAATCCGCATTAGTTTTAAAGAACAGAATTATCAGAGAAGAATTGAGCATTAAATTAACAATACCTCTGTGGCCAAGAGTTCTCTGTAACCAAAATGGTTAATTTTAACCAATAGGTTTGACAGGGGGCTATTCTTGTGAACCAGGTTTAATTTTTAGTCTAACAATTATAAAGTCATAGATATAAGGTTCTTCTCCTGTATGAACTGACTTGTCATAAGGTTTCTCTTCCGTATAAATTAAAAGTCTTAATAATGTTACATATTACGTGTAGCATTGGTTAGGTGTAGTTTTAACGTTAGAAACTAGATGTGGTTAGTACACGTGTCAACACATTGTATCAGTTTGGGTAATATTATTGTGTAAGCACTTCATTGAATAATAATCGCGCCATTTAATATCAAAGAATATTGTTTTTTCCTTTGCCAATCCATAATAGGGGAGAACGCTGAACATATCAACTTTTACCATTAACGTACTAGCATGGTGATTCAAACTAAGCAATAATTCAAGTGTTTTACACTGAAACATACTTATTGTATTTTTTACATTTCGATGAATAGGGCCATGTGTTTACATCAAGTTGAAAAAATATGTTACCGGTCCTCGAATTTCATGAAATTTGGTCTACATATTCTTAATATATATGGCTAGTTTATATGTTGAAATGGTATCTTGACAAAGACTGCAACGCGTAAAAATTTTAATTCCAAATTTGACTGAATATATATTTTATACAGTTGAAAATTGGGGTACCATGTCATAAAAATGAATGCCCACCCACTATCCTAATACATACACTTCCGCCCGCGTATTTGTCCTGCGAATTCGCGTTTCATGTGCGTTTCCAACGCATTGTACGTGCGTTGAGTTTAAATTGCGTATGAAACGCGAATCAACGTATTTCGAAACTCATGAATATTCATAAGCAGCCCTCAAACGCGTTTCAACGATAAAATATGCGTTTCTTCCTTTAGCCAATCAAATCGTTTTGTTACAACGCAGTAATGCGTAAACCAATCAAAATAGAGTTGACCTTGCTCAATGTTTACATTGTTATTCACGGTTTAACTTTGCTTTGAATATTTCTGATAAGACTTGTCTTGCAAATCTCAATTTCCGTTAATTTGAGGTTTTAAAGCCCAGTTTGAATCAAATATATCTCATTCCATTCATTGATCAATATTTTGAGCCGACTATCACGACTTTTCAGCAGAGAAATGAATGGAGTACTCAAGGCCGAAGAATGAATATATAACAGTAAATTACATCCATATTCATCATATATAGATCTATAATTAGTCTCCTTTAGTGCCCAATGTAAAATATTTTTCTTAAAACAACAACATGAAGCAAATAAATTGAAAATATGTCGCACTGCATTCAATTTTGTTTCTTGGGATTCACATCAAACAATTTAGAACTTTCAGATAGGGTCAACTGAGATTAGATGCAAACTCTCCTTGTTAAGTAAAATAATTAGGCCGAACTCACTTGTTGACATTCTAACTGAACAGATCTCTCTCAAAAGAAACAAGAAGGCACTCCTAAGCAAAAGCAATTGCATGTGCCCAGGCTTCACCTGATCAGTCCTAAAATAAAAGTAGAGCAGTATATCCAGTTCTGCCCATCTAACCTGCTCAGGAGGTAGAAACTGACACCACTTAAACAACCTGCACCCCAGCTCGACAGTGCCAAGGAGGTAGGTTCAGACTCCATTTAAACAGCCTGCACCCTTGCAACACAGTGCCCGGCAGGTATGTTCCAACACTGCTTAAACAGCCTGCATCACAGTGCCGACAGCTAGGTTTCGACACCACTTAAACAGCTGCACCCCTGCAACACAGTGCCGGCAGATAAGTTTTGACACCACTTAAAAAGCTGCACCCTTGCAACACAGTCCCTGCAGATAGGTTTCGACACCACTTAAACAGCTGCACCCCTGCAACACAGTCCTGGCAGATAGGTTTTGACACCGATTAAACAGTTTCACCTCTGCAACACAGTCCGGGCACATAGGTTTTGACAACACTTAAACAGCTGCATGCCTGCAACACAGTGCCGGCAGATAGGTTTCAATACCACTTAAAAAGCTGCACCCCTGCAACACAGTCCTGGCAGATAGGTTTCGACACCGCTTAAACAGCTGCACCCCTGCAACACTGTGCCGGCAGATAGGTTTTGACACCACTTAAACAGCTGCACCTCTGCAACACAGTGCCGGCAGATAGGTTTCGACACCACTTAAACAGCTGCAACACAGTGCCGACAGATAGGTTTCGAAACCACTTAAACAGCTGCACCTCTGCAACACAGTGCCCGCAGATAGGTTTCAACACCGCTTAAACAGCTGTACCTCTGCAACACAGTGCAGGCAGATAGGTTTCGACACCACTTAAACAGCTGCACCTCTGCAACACAGTCCCGGCAGATAGGTTTCAACACCACTTAAAAAGCTGTACCCCTGCAACACAGTCCCGGCAGATAGGTTTCGACACCACTTAAACAGCTGCACCCCTGCAACACAGTGCTGGCAGATAGGTTTTGACACAGCTTAAACAACTGTACCTCTGCAACACAGTCCCAACAGATAGGTTTCGACACCACTTAAACAGCTGCACCCCTGCAACACAGTCCCGGCAGATAGGTTTCGATAACACTTAAACAGCTGCACCCCTGCAACACAGTCCCGGCAGATAGGGTTCAACACTGCTTAAACAGCTGCACCCCTGCAGCACAGTGCCAGCAGATAGGTTGCGACACTGCTAAAACAGCTGCACCCCTGCAGCACAGTGCTGACAGATAGGTTTTGACACCACTTAAACAACCTGCACTCCTGCAACACAGTCCTGGCAGATAGGTTTCGACACCGCTTAAACAGCTGCACCCCTGCAACACAGTGCCGGCAGATAGGTTTCGACACTGCTTAAACAGCTGCACCTCTGCAACACAGTGCCGGCAGATAGGTTTCAACACCGCTTAAACAGCTGTACCTCTGCAACACAGTGCGGGCAGATAGGTTTCGATACCACTTAAACAGCTGCACCTCTGCAACACAGTCCCAGCAGATAGGTTTCGACACCACTTAAACAGCTGCACCCCTGCAGCACAGTGCCAGCAGGTAGGTTTCAACACCACTTAAACAGCTGCATCCCTGCAACACAGTGCAGGCAGATAGGTTGCGACACCACTTAAACAGCTGCACCCCTGCAGCACAGTGCCCAGCAGATAGGTTCCGACACTGTTTAAACAGCCTTGTTTCTCTCTCTCTATCTTTACCTCTCTCTCTCTCTCTCTCTCTCTCTCTCTCTGAACACAGTGCCTTCTGTGAGGCTTGGACCTGGAGCCTCATCAACTGAATACCCATAATTAATTAAGCCAGTAAGAAGAGATTGATCGATAAAGACTTCAAGCTAATTATTTGATCAAAATGCAGCAGGTTCAGGTTCTGAAAACTGATCCCAAGGCCTGATAACACAGAATTACGGACCTGTTTGATATGATTGGACTAAACAAGATGAACTGGTCCACATATTTGAATTGTAACCGATGTTAAACAAATGTCATGGGATGTGAAGTCAGCTGACATGAAATATCTCTCAACGATGGCCATAAATGAGTGAGTGCCATTGACACAAAAAAGAAAAAAAAAGAAACGATAAACAAAGCATTTTGTGGGATAATGTTTTTGCTGTTTTCTTGGTTTCAATAATAAAATTATCATTGATTTACATGTAACAGGTCTGGCAACGCAATTGAACCTTTTTGATTGGCTGTTCAACAATGCGTTTCAACGTGAATTGTACGTTGAACTGCGTTGCTATACTTGAGTTATTGATTGGTCAACAGGTAAATGCGTTGCACTGCAGTTCAACGCGTATCGAAAGTGGGCTTTGATTGGATTTTCGAAATTCGCGTTGGAAAACTAATGCGTATTACGTGCGTTTTCAATGCGTTTTCAACGCGAATTCGACAAGGATAAATAGATGGGCGGTAGTGTACAAAGCCATTTATAGGATCAACGAACGTATCAATGATATATTTATTTAATAAAACATTTCCGCGCCCGTTATATTTGTTTGTTTGTTTTGTTGCTTTACGTCCAAAGTCAACAGCTATGGTCCTTGCGGGACAGTCAGTTCACCTAACAACACTTTTTCCTGGGCAGGCTTGAACAAGCGGTTAACCAGTAATTCGTGCACATACTTTCGCTTGTAACTGACAACAACCCTTCTTGAATAAATCAGCGGAAGGGAGGAGAATGACCGTAGAAATTATTTCAAGATCAATCTCCACGAAAGTATGGGACCGGACCGGGATCGAACTCGCGACCCCTGAATCTGCAGTCAGACACGCATCTGTAGCCAGACGCGTTACCGACTGCGCTACGCGGCCCGGTACGCCCGTTATATAATATGACATTTACTATAGAAATGATTATAACTGGGTACCCTGAGGTATTGTAGTGATATCATACATGACGTCATAAGTTAGCAATGGAATTGCATAAAAACTCAAATGCACCATCAATATAAAATTCATACCCAAGACAGTTAATAACAATAATTTTATCATATTCCAAGCGTGGGCAGACTCCCAAGTTAATTTCCCATACCATGTAAGAGCCCCTTTGGATCTTGGTTTGATAAAACTAAACATGAGGGTACCAATAACTTTCAAGCCACTCAACCAAATGTCCTGGCCCCTTTAAGGACCACAACAAAAAGCTACACACAAAAATACAAAGCTATATGTGCAATCATTTAAAACAAGACGATTGTTACAATATATATATTCAATCTAAATAAACCTTAATAAACATGTGAACCACAGTACGGGGCTACTTCCGGCCCAGGGCCCTATTATAAACAAACTTGGAATATTACTACTAGATGATGCTACATATCAAAATTGAGCCGCAGCATGAGATTTCCAACAATGTGGTATGTGCGACCAGCAAAGCCTCAGATCAGCCTGCGCATACGAGCAGTCTGATCAGAGCCTTTGCGTGTAGCTTGAATATTCTGTGACTGTTAAGCTACTGATTGAACACGCTTTGGGGTTTCTAAGCTTAAACAGAGGCTGCACAGGCTTGTCTGAGTCTACACTTGTCAAATTGACACGTTATTGGAAATCACGAGTCACGGCTAAAATATCAATGACATAGGCACACTTCGAATCGAACTATAGTCCCTACTATAGTAATTTAAGTTTGTTTCGAACACCCATAGTCGCTACTAGGGTGACGTCAAGAACCTACTTTAGAGATCAACGGCGGGACGGAGCACCGTTACTCTTGTAGATAGACTGGTTCCCTACTCTAAACCTATCTAGCACGAGGGTTCAAGATCTAGCACGATGGGTTCAAGATCTAGCACGATGGGTTCAAGATCGGCCAGTAGCCTCAAAATGATATGTTTTTGTAAAATAAACCTAGCTAAGCATAATTTATGGTCCCACTTATTAATTGATAATAAGAAAGCGTTGTGCAGTTTATAACATCCTTTTTGCCTACGATGAAGAATTGAAGTAGAGCATAAAGGGCTATAATTTTTGTTTTCTTGCCAGCCAACTAAGAGTTCCAACTTTAGCCGTTCGAGTGTAAACATGCGTGCGCGTCTATTACGTAAGAACTATAGTAGGAACTTAAGTCCGATTAAAAGTGCGCCATAGGCATGGTGGTTTCAAACTAAAATACATTTTATATCTTCCCTCCAATATCAATATGCAGGAAAAATGGATCTTGCAGAAATAGAGAGAACCTTCAATATTGGAAAGCAGCAGACTCAGTTTTATTGCATCTGTTCTTGAGAATAAATGGAAAGTGCTAGAATTCCAACGCCCCCTAGCACCAGTCTTGTTTGTTTGATTTGGTTCTTTATGTCCTATCAGCAATCTTTCAGTTATAAAAGGACGGGTCTTCCTGGGTTGAACCAGTATTAAGCTAGGATTAATGTTCTTGCTCAAGGACACAACGCAGTGACGCCTGTGAGACTCGAACCCGCGGCCCCTCGGTCTCGAGTCAAGCACTCTACCACTCTATATATTCCTGAAGGACCGGAATAAGACAGGGTCAAGTTTTGTCGGGGGGGGGGGGGGCGCTGGGGGATGGGGGGCTTAACTTGAACAAACTTGACAATGTCCACTAGATATACATATGTACACACTAATAAATAAATATTAAGGAGGGTCATATAAGCATCATTTTACCAAGTTTGTTCATAAAATACAGAAAGATGACCAATGAAGCAATAGTTGAAGACGCACGACATACGACGGATATCCCACGATCTGTGACAGACCGTGGGTGCTGAATCTCAGAGAGTCCACTGCGCACTACGTTTAGGCCCCCGGTCTGCCACGTTTGATTGTACGTTTGCTCCCGACTTGCCACGTTATGTTGGGACCTCTCACATCTCATCACGTTTCAATCAAGTTCTGCCACGCGTATCAAGTTCTGTCAAGGTTTCGTGCAGTGAAACGTGGACGACGGGTGGTGTTTGAGCCAATTTGTGCCCATGGTATGAAGGAGAGGTCCCAAAGCTGCTGCTGTGCTGGTGGACGCACTGAATGGGCCAAATGTTAAGAAATACATTGAGTGGGCCAAACTGAAATCTGACGATTTTTAGTTCTGTAATTGAAGCAAAATCAGTGTGCCAATAACGGACGATGGGTCAGTGTACTGTAAATTCAGAAATTTTTGCGAGGGTTTTGCAAGACTGTGCGATTCAGCTAAGATCTTCACGAACCGTTTACGTTTCAGCCACGAATCCAAATATTTGCCAATTCGTTACAATTCGTTGGATTCGGGGCCTGTGTTGAATATGGGTATAAAATACAGTTTTAAAGAAAGACTCACTGTCCCACTGCAGTCATTAGGACTTTAGGGCGATATTTCATCCTGAAATTATGAAAGATCTGACAATTTATATCTAAGAGGCTCCATCAGTGATGTAAGAAGAATCGTGATTTTAAAATATGTCTTCTTAAATAGAAGCTCTTGCATGAGTGCTCATGTTTTATTGAATTTATAAAACGAATTGGGGGTTAAGAGATAAAATGTGAGGCTTGCCGAGCATTTTATCTCTTTTTGGCAGCGAGTTTAATAAATTCAATAATACAAGAGCACGAATGTTAGATTCTTTTTATCACAGGACATTAAAATTACTTAAAAATCTAATTTTTAGCGTGAAAACCTTAATATTTTGCCATCTTTTACGCAGCGTTATAATGGATGTCAGTACGTAACGTTACTTAATCTGTAAACCACTAGTGGTTTATCGATTTTATGGCATGGCGTTATATCACTCCTAGACGCGACGTTATGTGATAAGTAAATTTAAAGCAACGTAATTCACAGTACGTAATTCACATTTTTTAAGAAAACAGTTCATCTTGCTAAACACTTCATCTTGTTATTGCCCATAAAATGGCTCTTTAGGTTTAAAAACCGAAATTAAGTCGACTTACTTTGTTCTATAACTGATGCCAAGTGTGTGGTTTCACCTGCGTCCTCTATCTCAACCAGCTTGGCACCATCTTCCTGGCAGTTTATCTGGTGAAAAGGAATGATAATTAAACAAAGAATTGGTGCCAGGGAAAGTAATACCATTTTCTTAAGTATATCTGAGATTTTACCCTGGGATAGAAAATTTTATCTTACCCATGTTATCTAACCCAGGCTGTTACGTGATGGCTACATATATTGGTTGGATTGGAACTCACGCACATTGTCGTCAAGTGACGTCATTGTTATCTTAAAGTGACGTCATCATGTGAAATTGCATCTTAGCGTGTTCAAGCACTTCTGGAAGCTTATTTCAAAATAAACAAACAGTGGTGAGCAAGAAAAATAATCTATTATTCGTGTGAGTTTAGGATAGAAAAATCCGTCCCTCGTGATCACCGTTTGTCATCACTCGGCAAACCTCGTGATGCCAAACGGCGATCCTCGGGATGGATTTTTCTATCCTACCCTCACACTCATGATAGCTTCTTATAATGTTTGGAAATCATAACATGTGAACCCCCACAATATATACTGAGGAAAAAAAGTTATGCAATATACTTTGGGGATTCACAATTTAGAAGAAATAGAACTTTTAATTTTATAATAATAAAAATATATGTTGACAGTTGTTTAGGAGTACTATGAAATTAACCAGTTGACATTTACATAACGTAAAGTCCAATTTTAAATCCCCTTGCTAAAACATCTTATCAGGCAATAGAGCGGATATTTTTCTGCTAAAAGTTTTATTTTTCCATCATATGTTCAGACCTAAAAGCCAAAAGTTGAAAACCGGTTTAAAACTGAATATCTGTTCACCAATATCGTACTGTTTCACTTGTAAGTCATATTTGTTTAAATTACCTCCCTTTCGATTGAATACGTTTGAAATTAAAATGCTCAGCAGATCAAATCCTCGCAATGAAATCCGAATATGTTTCTTCTTACCTCTTGCGAATAGCCATTAGATCATTATCAAACAACTGACGTGTTTGTGAAACTGCTAATAAAAAAACATAATGCTTAAAAGATCGCCTTTAGGAAAACCCATTATAACTGATTGCTACACTTTTTTTTCTCAGTATATATTAAGGAAACCCCATCCTTATTTTAACAAAATATATAGGAGAAACAATCAGATAAATACTTATTTGAGGAAAAATCGATTTGACCTGTTAATAACCTTCATTTCACAATAGCTTTATTTGTCCATACATGGCTGAAACTTTGTTGACTGGGATAAAGAGCATCATCATAACAAAAGATCGTAACTTTTGACATTTCTTACCCGTGCTTCTTCCCACGTCAGTCCAGCAGAGACGATTCTGTAGCTTGAGGTCTCGTAGCTGTTTGAATATTCTTCCATTTCTGAAGACGTAAAATATAAAACCTTACTAGAAAATGCATATGTTTTTTAAATTACGCGGGACGTTTTTTTTTTATGTTCGTAGAGTGGTAGATTTAATCAAAACAGTGAAAGTAAATGCATACACCATGTATATGTTTGGAGAGATCGGGCTTTTATCTATACATGCAACCTAAAATTATTTCAAAATGCATTAGTTTAAAGACTTCCAAGAGGCAAAGACATATCTATATATCGGACACTGAAAATATTGTTGAAATATACATTTATGGACTTTATGTCTCTGACAGAACGTTAATAAAAATGCATAAAAATGGGTCCATAGCCATACACAGCTTCTGAAAATTTGGCTGCAGATAACGGACACTAAGTGCTACAATATTACATGGCCATTATAGCATATACGCAACAATTATTGGATATGGAAGATTTATTTTGGGTTTCGTTGTTCATGTTATTTGGTGTGCTTCCCATTGGTTGTGGGATTTCTTTGTATTTTTGTTTGTTGTGCATTACTTTGTGTCCTTTCTAGTTTTGCAAACATCTTGAGAGGAAGAGAGAGTTGGTTGCTTTGCTTTTATTGTCTTATGGATGTCTTGTGTTCTGTGACTCTTCCTCATGATGTCATGGGTTGGTCTGCGGTATGTGATTGTGGTATTTCTTGATCACACTCACTTACTTTTCAGTTTCATTAAAATAAAACCCTCGCAAAATAGCAAAAAAAACTCTTTGTTTACTGGTGTACATGAAGGTATTAAAATCATGACCTAGTTGCCAATTTTTAATGTCTCAAATATGCCTTTAAACACTTTCACTTTATGTAACCTCAGCGTCTCGTTATCAAAATAGATCCTTGATGTACATACGAGGTCTTATCCCACATAACTCCACGGGATTGGCCAAGGCAGTTCTGATTGGCTGAATGATTTGTACCTTTCTCCTTCCCAGCCTTTTCCTGTTAACCTGCAGCATTTCAATAATAAATAATCTGGAAAAACGGACCCTTCAGAAATAGAGTGAACCTTAAATATTTCAAAATAGCAGACTCGGTTCTATTGAGTCTGTTAGTGAGAACTAATGGAAAGTGCAACAATTCTCACTCCCCCTAGCACCTGCTTAAGTGGTATTCTGCTCTCTATCAGAACCCAATATTCATGAAGGACCAGAATATGAAAAAAAAAATCAATACTATATCGATATATGGAGACGTTTTACCAACCCCACTCAGAAACAACGACAGCTGCTGCGACCTCTAAATAATCTGGAAAAACGGATCCTTCAGAAATAGAGTAGTAGTTAGTATAGTGGAAAAATAATGTGGATTCCAATCAGATGGTTTCACCAGAAGCCAGCTGATTTATATCTACAGTGTTTTCAGAAAAAAATAAATGAGCCGTGACACGTGATTTCCATCAATGTGGTATTTTGACAAGTGTAAATTCAGACGAGCATGTGCAGCCTCCATTTAAGCTTAGACACTCAAAGCGATTCAGTAAGCTTAACATTCATAGAATATTTAAGCGACTGGCAAAGGCTCTGGTCAGACTGCGCATATGTGCAGGCTGGTCTGAGCCTTTGCTGCTCGCACATACCTCATTGCTGGAAACCTCATGCCACGGCTCAAATCTAGGCTCAACAGGGCAATGGCTAACTTACGTCTGCATGGCTTTTTTAGACAGCATGGAGCAATGCCATCCCATTCCAAGCTGTCAAGGCAGGCTCTGCTCGACTCTCCTAGAAGTTTGAATCCGGTGTCACATGAATAGTTCGCGACATCTCCTGGGGCTTTGCCAAATAAATAAACACGTCCATTACAGGGCTGATCAAGAGGACCACATTCTAAAAAAATCACACCAAAAATATTAAAAAGATAAAATAAAAAGATAAAATAAAGCCACATCTGTAATGCAGTTCAATTTTTTCCTTAATTTTAGTAAACAGTAAAACCTCGAAAATACGAACTCCAATTTTTCGAAATTCTCGCTATGCGAATTTGAATTTTGGACACAATGGATTCAGATAAAATAGGCTATTTATGAAATATTTTCAAAACAATCTATAAAAAATAAGATTTACGTGAGTAAAAGAAACGTCTCCCCGAGACGTTTCTTTTACGCACACAAAGCATATGGTTGATAGGAAAATAATTGAAAATTATCATTTTTGTGGGGTTAAATATTTTTATGTCTCTCTCCCTATACTGAAAAATTCGAACTTAAACCTCTAGTCCGGAGGTCTTTGATTTTACGAGATTTAACTGTATTTAACCTTGATTTATGACTCCAAGGTCATAGCAGTGATTTGTTTTTAATTTACACACCATAGGTAATTAATGGGCCAAATATGTACACCCTCGGTGAAAAACTGAAATAGTTCATATTACGAGCCATATACAGATCTTAAGCAGGTTCTGGAATATTTGTGCTTGACACTAGATCGCATATACCAAGGGTATGTTACTAGATACGCATGCCTGCCATAACAGCACACAGTGACAGAACTTACCATAGGGTAGACATTCAAGGTCGGGTTGACACGTTGGTGCCTTAAGGCTCCAGCGACCCGAACTTAAACAGGTTCCGGAAGCTGTGGAGCTCAGGACAAATCCCTCATTACATGTGTATGTTGCCAAACTCTCAAACGTAGTTCCCCCGAGTGTCGTCACAAACCCATTAGCAGGATCAGATAAACTGCCACAATCCACTAAAACAGAAGTTACAGAAATATATACTTAAACGAACATCTAGACAAATGACAAATGACGTCATTTGCATATCCATATAACGCCTTTCAAAAGAAATGCCACGTCTCCATTAAAATGATAATTTATTAACAATTTGAAAACTGTTTCTTTAGGCAAAATCTAATAATTATTTCACGTTTTTTCAGCTCATGCGTTGAGTTAATCCATTAGATGCGGTGAGTGGAATGTTTCCTGGGCCCGTAGACAGCCACGGAAGAACTGTTTATTCTATACCGCTGCATCGGTATTACTTGAATTTTCGCTTACTGTAAAGGCGGCGCCTCATGAATGCGTAATAAGGACTAGTCAAACTTAGGCATAGGTAAAACCTGAAAAGGAGGCGTGGTTTTATTTAAAAGTAACTGTTTCATCTTGTGCCACGACCTCAGTCATTATTTAGTGCTTAAAACGCCAGCAAAATAACTGCATCTGAAAATGTCTATTTAACATAAGCAGGGAGGCAAACATTGTGGACCCAGATCAGACTGCTCTTACAGGAGCAGTCTGATCTGGGTTCACACTGTTTATCTGTGAGGCTTCAAATAGTTTAGTGGACGACAAAAAAGATACATTTTGTGATTATGCGCTTTAAGGGTCAATAAATATGAGTTCAGTGTGTATACGGTTAGGATTTTCATGAAAAGCACGCACGTTTGTGCGGCTCAAAAAGCTGATTTACTCTTTACCAAATTATAAATAAAACCTGATTTCCCTTCCTTAGCAGATGGAAAAGACGAACCACACCCATATATGAATATTAAAGTTGCCACCTTTACAGTAAACGAAAAGTCAAGTAATACATCTCTTTCAATATGCAAGCTATTGTGTGCTTAGTAAATCAGTAGATTGTACAAATGTACTGATCGTTGCTTTGTAATTTGGCCAGACATTTTTGAGATACATATTATGTAACGTTTTCAGAAATAACATTGGATTTTTGAAATGATGCTAACGTCTCCTCGTTGTAATATTTCTTTGAAACTCTGGCATTTACATGTTCTTTAAAAAATGAATTCGATTTTTTGAAGGTTCATGGAATCATGAATACTTCGGGTCTCTTGCAAAATAAGTGAAGCACATTAGCTTTGCAAGAGACCCGAAGTATTAATGATTCCATGAACCTTCCAAAAATTGAATTTATTGCTTTTATTTAAATTTTATTATAAATAACTAATGTATAGAAATTATCTATATTTTAGGAGATAAAACAATTTTGTACTTTTAAATATTTAATCTATTACATGTAACGGTTTTGTTGGAGTGCAAAATGGAAAAGCAGAACAGCCAGCGTGAACACGGACAGCCTATAGAGCAAACAAGAAGCGTGTTTTGAACGTGCAACTCAGGTGTGGCTCACAATCAATCACAACACCAATGTCACATCTGGCGAATGAATTCGATGTTCGAAGCGAATTGCACGGGCAAGCGAGCTTGGCAATATTCAAACACATTTTGAGTCGTTCATGAGGCTATGAACGGTTGCAAAATTCTAAAGTTTTATTAAAGGCTTGCTTTGAAAATGTAAATATATAATTATAATGAATTCTCCAAGCCTTATATCTTTAAAACAACAAAATGAAACTGATTTTTAAAGTGTTTTTTAAGTCTTTAAATTTTAGAATAGTGACAGGTTGCGTCGATCCAATAATTTAGAGGACAGTGTGCAATTCAAATGCAGTCTTTGAAGTTGACAACTTATTAAGTCATTTTGAATTGTAAGAATATTCTATTGTTTGTTTAATTAGCAAGTTTTGTTGGACTAACATTATGTTTAACCTTACATTGTAAAAATAATTCTTTAAATCAAATATTCAGGGACGGTTACAATTCACCATTCTCAAATAATTCTGTCAGCTGAATCCTGAACTGGGCCAAAAAATTATTAAATCGCCAAAACACTTGAAAGGACAATAAATCAATGGTAAGCAATCAGTTTAAGCATATTTCATGGAACAATATCTGATTAAAATGTGATTGAAACATATATCGGCAATATCAGCAATAATCAAAATGAGCTCAACTTAAAGTGCATGTGTGGTACTGTTTTATCCTGAACTTTATCATCCCAGCAAACTATCAGAATATTGTAAATAAATTCATACTTATAAAAAAGATACATGTTGTTTTTTTAGCAATCAGTCAAAAGTACTATACAATGCTCCATGGGAACATTCTGCAATACCATTGGCCTACATTAAGCAATTATCAGTCTTGAAAACTCATGTCTTTGGTCTTTTTTTAAGTGGCCACTTAAAGCAGGTAATTGAAATTGTTTTTGATTTTAGATGAGTACGTTGTGCTTAGTTTAAACCGAATTGCCATCGCAAATGGTCAACCAATTGGACAAATGCAAGTTTGACATACCTCCAACTGTTGAGTTTCTTCCTGGACTTGTTATAAATGCTCATGTTGATTACTAGTACTACAAAGACTTATTATAACTACTTCAAAATAAAGTCAGGTTATCTAGCATTTACCTCAAAATAATTTTACTTTAAATACAATCGTTGTTATAGCACTATGGGCCGATTAAAACTCGCAATGGCTGATTCTATTCAGATTTTGATTATGGTTGACAGTTGCATAGCAAATGTCTCAAAGGCTTGTCAAATATTATAGAACTTTCGCCATATTTACATGACACTTTGTTTGCTATATTAAATTTGAAAATCTATGTCTAGTGTAAATGCTTGGGTTTCTAGTGTGACGGATGTGCTTCTTAATTGTTAAGCAAATGCTTAAGAAAGATTTTTATTTGCCCCTTCAAGTTATATAAAATCCTTTGGAGCTGTGTTGTTTAGACAAATACTATGTTTATTATTTGTCTCAATATTCAGATATGTTTTGATTATGGTTACAGAGATAATATTCTAGGCTCAGAATGTTTGGAACAGCCATCGAAAAACTGGTGTTAAATACCTTAACCCTTAAAGCGCCAATCACAACTGCAGCAGACGACAAATTTTCGACATTTTCCCCAATATTTGACAAAAAAATAAGGTTTGATATTACATGAGAATCGTCTGCCAGCAGACGATTCTCATGAAAAACCATGCCTTATTGGTTGTTTTTGATGGAAGTGTCGTCTGCTGCACATTATAGGTAAAACTAAATAAAAGAAAAAGAGGAAAATACAAAACACCAACAGGATAAACCAATCCAGCCTTATTTTCATATCGCAAATTATGGCTCCTATACTTTTCAGACAGCAGATAGCAAAGGCGCTGCTAAAACGGATCTGCGCCTTTTTTGTTCTCAAATTACAAAATCAGGTATTCTTGCGGCGAGTCAAAATTGACGTTAAACGTGCTGACTGACCTTTAACGCATTTGTACAACGTTCTTCCTCTGTATGTTGTAGACTCGCATGTCTTCCCATTGCCACAACACTGTGGATGATAAACATAGAGTAATATGAGTTTTATAAGATACAGTAAGAGCTATTTTATTATTCCAATTATTTTATCAAATTATTAATGATGCAATCCCCCACTGCTTAAGCCAGGCCCCGAGGTTATAAATCTTTTTCCATGCTCAACTCAGCTGAGCACGAAATTGATCCTGCTCATAAATGTTAAATGCCAACAATTGTCCAAATTTCATATAACTTCAAATGAATGTTCCCCATGATGCCCTCTTTCAAAATTGCACTATGGTTCCGCTCCACCAAACAGTGGGGCTTCCAGAGCTCAAGATAAGAAATATTTTAATAACATCTCCTCCTGATCTACCAAAATTGCACAAATGGTTCTGTTCTGCTGAACATAAAGGCAACAAGAGCTCCAGATAAGAAATATATTTAAAAGACACCTGACCCATTGGGACAAATTCAAAATAATTTCACAGAATTGTTCCTCATAAAACCCTCTACAAAAATCGCACAAACGGTTACGCTCCGCTGAACAAAAGGGCCCCTATAGCCCCAGATAAGTAAAATCTTTATACGACATCTCCCCCTAAACCACTGGTCCAATTTTTTAATTACTTCACATGAATGTTTCCCATGATGCTCTCTTTCAAAGTTGCACAAATTGTTCTGCTCTACAGAGCAGGAAGGCTACCAGAGCGGCAGATAAGAAATATTTTAAATGCCATTTCCTCCTAAACCACTGGTCTTAATTCAAAATAATTTCACATACTAATCGTTCCTCTTGATTCTCTCCACCAAAATGGCACAAATGGTTCCCCTTCACAGAACAAAGGGACTGCCAGAGCCCCAGATAAGAAATATCTTTAAAAGACACCTCATCCTGAACCACTGGTCCAAATTCAAAATAATTTCACAGAATTGTTTCTCATGATGCCTTCTACCATAATTGCACAATTGGTTTCACTCCACCGAACAAGGGGGCTGCCAGGGCTCTAGATAAGTATGTCTTATAATAACATTTCCACCCGAACCACCTGTTCAAATTCAAGATAGTTTCAAATTCAATAGTTTCAAAGAAATGTTCCTCATGATATCCTCTACCAAAATTGCACAAATGGTTTTCTCAGCGGAAAAGGGGTTGGCAGAGCTATAGATAAGAGATATCTTCAAATGAAATATCCTGAACCACTGGTCTAAAATCACAATAATTTCACAGAAATGGTCCTCAAGTTGTCCTCTGCCAAAGACGGATCAGAAGGCTCAGCTTGGCTGAACAACATGGCTACCAGAGCTAAAAATAGAAATATCTTTAAATGGTATCATATCTCCTTAGCCACATGCCAATACATCAGTTACTCATATGCCTGGACTCATGTGAGCAATCAAGGGCCCTAGGGTCCTCTTGATATATATTGACTTGTTCTGGTAGATAATTCATCGATAAGCTAGCGATCTTTCATGCACACCAAGCATCTATGTGTCTTGATCCACATCTGAGCCAAGGAAGAGGTTGGCGCAGTAAAACTAGTTAAGCCCTCCAGGAAAATTATTTTTTAACTAACCCTTTCAAGGCGGTGCTTCTTTTGTGGATCATTTATGTTATTTATGTTTCGTGTTTGTCATGCTTTCTTGCCTTGTGGTCACGTGCTAGGAAAGGGATAATCTCTTGGCTCTCTAGTGTGTGATATTTAATTCTGTTTTGTAACATCCCCATGTAGTGTCCTGGGTCGGGTGTGGTACTTGATTGTATCGATCTTGATCTCCTTTCTTACTATATATATTTTATGTCTACTTCCATATAATTCGAATCTTCGAATCTTCTAAATATAACCTCTTGTCCCCTTTACTAGATTTGACTGTATTTAAAAATTTACCTTGGTCTTACAAGATCGAAGGTTGTAGTAGCATCCAGATGGTCCTTTGTACCTGTGACCGTCAGCCGTCAGAGTGCAAGCGAAGAATACCAGACAAAAACAAGCAAACTGAAAAAAAACTACGACAAACATAAACACACACAAAATAATACTGTGTAGAATCTATTTTAGTATATCACGTCGTAACTGGGAGTAAAATAACGCCATGCAATAACATCAATAAACCACTAGTGGTTAATAGATTTTCAGGAAACGTTATGACGTCCATAACAATGTTGCGTACATAATGACAAAATGATAAAGTTTCTACGGCAGAAATGAGATTTCAAAGAAACCTTAATGTCATATGATATATAGAATCTAACATTCGTGCTCTTGTATAATTGAATTTATTAAACTCGTCGCGAAAATGAGATTTTATCTCTTTTTCCCAAACTCGCTTAATAAATTCAATAAAACAAGTTGTTATATGACTGGAGAGAATCTTGTCTCCTGATTGGCTTAATTTGTCTTCATAAATCTCTATGTCTACCTGGAAACTGGTCTAAACCGGTCCAAAAGGTGATATTGCATGAAAACCAGCTGGAACTAGTTTCCAGAAGTTAATATTTTTGACACTTCTGCAATATTACCCTCTGGAGAGCTAAAAATAGCATGATGAGTGTGAAACTAGCATGTGCTGCATGAAATTGACATGATTTGCTGTTTCACCTCTCAACAGATAAATAAAAGACTTTCATGATTTTTTACAACAGTTTTTTTATTTGCTTATTTATCTTTGTTTGAATAAACAAACTGTAAAAACAGTTTTATAATAACATTTTATATTCCCCATTAAGAGAATTAATATACATTTGAAAATGCAAAATACTAAATTATAATACTTTAATAAAAGTTGCTTAAACTTGTGAGAAAGTTCTTAGATGTCTTAGCATGTCTATAACAACAAAAGTAAAAGTAGTAAACTTTTCATTCTTAGATGAAAGTCATATAACAAAACAGTTATTGACTTCAATTTCGGTAGACATAAGGATTTATCTACCCTTAAAAGTGATATTCACCTCGGCCTAGCGGCCTCGGTGAATTATCACTTTTTCGGGTAGATAAATCCTTATGGCTACTTCATTGAAATCAATAATTGTATATTATTGAGCACTTACATAAAATTGAAAGAAAACTCCACGATACTGTGACACATTTATGTAAAGGTACACGCCATTCCTGCATACATATATTTGCATCTATTATATAAACAGGAGGACAAAGAGGACCCTTAACGCTCGCCTGCTTTTCACTACCCCCTCTCCCACTTTCGAGACTCACCGGAGGCGCTGCGTTGTTTGCCTAAGCAAGATACTTTATCCTCTTCGTAGTACAATGTTACATATGTTTATTCCAACACAGGAAGACAAGAACGTGTCCTGACAATACTAAACATATTGGCCGGGATGTAAACATCAGCACTAATAAACTCAAAGTTCTAGGTGCAATTGTTTTAACTAATCAACTGACTGTAATGTGCACGACCCCTGGTGATCGTAGATTAATCAGTAGCTATACAATAGACCACGAACATGTCATTGGTCTGAAAAGGGTTAGATACATTTATTTATAAATGTTTTGCCATTAATCCTCAACAAGCTGACAGCAGACATGCTCGTCCAGTTTTAAAAACGAGACCAAACTCTGTTCTTGACCTGCGTCGCCAGTGCACATCTTCAATGTGTTAACAATCATTATGCAAAGTTTGAATATAAAGGAATGAAATCTGTTTGAATTACAGATTACACAAAAATAAACAATGTAAGTAATCCAAATGTGGTGTAGACGTAATAATGTCTAAGTTCAACAAACCCAAAAAATATGATTAAATGAGCACAAACTATAGGGTCACACATGTTCAATGTGTGAGCAGTTATAATGTATAAAGTTTGAATATAAAGGAATGAAAACTGCTGGAGTCACAGATTACACAAACAAGACAACCCCTAAGCATGTCAGATGGATAAAATATCTAAGTTCAACAGAATTAAGAAATAAGAAAAAAATATCAAATGTGCACAAAATAGAGGTGCGCATGTTCAATGTATGAATACATGTAATCATTATGCAAAGTTGAAGATTAAGGAATGAAAACATTTGGAGTTACAGGTTACACTAACCAGACACCATCTAAGCATTTTAGAAAAATATATAAGTTTAAGAAATGTATACAAAATAGGAGGTGCACATCTTCAATGTATGAACAATCATTATGCAAAGTTTGAATATAAAGGAATGAAAACAATTTGAAGTACAGATTACACTAACAAGACACCCCTACGCATTTAGAATGGAAAAATGTCGAAGTTTAACATCCGTAAAAATGAGAAAATATTTATCAAATGTGCACAATATTGGAGGTACACATTTTCAATGTATGAACAATAGTCAGGCAAAGTTTGAATATAAAGGAATGAAACAGTTACTGTTGGAGTTTCAGATTACACGAACTAGGCACCCCAAAAGTGTTGCTGACAGATAGACGGACGGGCAGACGGACAAACGAACGGAAGAATGGATAGATGGACAGATGGAGTAGACCCACTACTAGGCCTGCTTTCCCTAAAGTGACGCAGGTAACAAGAGCAGCAAGTTGATCCTGACTCACACTGGTTTTGACTCTGCTTATAAATATACATTCTAACGAATGGACTTCTTCCATTTTAAGTATCATTGATTTAAGATTGTAATTATATGGCAGTATATAACATTTTGGCACTTATTTACATAAAGTATAGAAGAAGAGGTAGACTCAGACCAAAATTAGATCTCTAGTCCTACAGTATATGACATTACGATTGTTCAAAGGAGGAAGTAACAAACAATAAAATATTGTGTTACAGTAAAAAAAAGAAGTCAACACTAGAATGCAAATTAACTGAAGAAACTGCAAGTGATGTTACTCGTATATTTAAATCAAACAGGGAAATAACGCTATATTTGAATCAAATGGCGAAAAAAACCTATTTAATTAGTAAAAATAAAAAAAATAAAGTCAGAAGTGACCAGATTTGAACAACTGCCAGAACCATACATTAGATTTGGAGACCAGCATACTACCAAGCGAGCTACGGCGTTTTCATCGATTGGCATCGATCCTAAATCTGCATATACCTATCCAAACGCCATCAACTGTAGTTTATAAAATCGATTTTCTTTGCCTGGGATATAGCGACAGAAACAAATTTAATCTTATTCGAGTTAGTATTTTTATTTTTATATGTAATTTTAATCTTAATCACATCGTAAAATGACTTTAAATCATGTCTTATTTTTCTCTAAGCTTGACCTAGATTTCTTGTTGATGCCGTCCGAGAAATTCCATTAAATGGGAT
The DNA here is from genome assembly GCA_964019695.1 of Loripinus fragilis. Lineage (NCBI taxonomy): Eukaryota > Metazoa > Mollusca > Bivalvia > Lucinida > Lucinidae > Loripinus > Loripinus fragilis. The sequence goes on along the minus strand of OZ026525.1, from coordinate 26,263,610 downwards.
ATAATAATATATTACTTGACTTTTCGCTTACCGTAAAGGCGGCGCCTCATGAATGCGTAATTAGGACTAGTCAACCTTAGGCAAAGGTAACAGCTGAAAAGGAGGCGTGGTATTATTCAAAAGTAACTGTATCATCTTGTGCCACAACCTCAGCCATAAATTAGTCCTTAAAACGCCAGCAAAATAACTGCATCTGAAAATGTCTATTTAACATAAGCAGGGAGGCAAACATTGTGGACCCAGATCAGACTGCTTCTACAGGAGCAGTCTGATCTGGGTCCACACTGTTTATCTATGAGGCTACAAATAGTTTAGTGGACGACAAAAACATACATTTTGTGATTATGCGCTTTAAGGGTTTTTAAACATATGAGTTCAGTGTGCATACGGTTAGGATTTTCATGAAATGCACGCACGTTTGCGGCCCAAAAAGCTTATTAACTCTTTACCAAATTATAAATAAAAATTGATTTCCCTTCCTTAGCAGATGAAATAGCCGAACCACGCCCAGCTATGAATATTAAAGTTACCGCCTTTACAGTAAGCGAAAAGTCTAGTAATACCTGTCGATCACATCTTTCTTTCTTCTATCTAGTTGTGCACTTCTTTTTCTAAGTTCTTCTCTTAGGTCTAGAATTCTCATTCCCTCGAAGCGAGAACTCATTTTTGAAGTCGTTGTCATAAGCTATGTAACTAATGAAGATTGTACATTTTTGCAAGATTGCGTTACATCCCTTGATATAGATTCTTGCTTAACAGACTTGCCCTTATAAAAGTTAATATGACTTTGAACGGTTTCTTGGGAATTATAAAAAAATAAGATTGTTTTGAGTAACATAATTCTTGTTGTCTATTATTATTTAACTGTTTTTGATATACAGAAAACAACCTTAAAATGTATAAGCAAGATTTAATGAAAATATACCATCTGACTCAAGAGTTATGAGCATTTTCGCTAACTGACCATTACCCGTTAGACTAATACTCAGGAAAGCCTTAGCATGGTTTCCACACCAGTGTGTTTAGACAATGTTAAAAGTATATGTTTTCAAAAGTTGTTCAAAATATACCATATGATTCAAGAATTATGAGCATCTGACCACAACCTGCCACTTATCCTCGGCAAATCCGTGTCACCTTTTGTATACCAGTGCCTCGAGATTGTTAAAATGTTTAAGTATGCAAAATTTGATTAAACTATATGGTGCTGTTCAAGAGTTATGAGCATTTTTACTAAAATACATAGATCAGCCAAAATAATGCTCGTAAACCTTTGTCACCATTTTGCACAACAGTGACTGGACAATGTTAAAATAAATGAGTATGCAAAATTTGATCCAAATATACCATGTGGTTCAAGAGTTATGAGCAATATTACTAACTGACCACTACAGGCTGAAATGATTGTCAGCAAACCTTCGTCCGCCAAAACAGGTTGTTACACATACCAGTGGTTAGATAATGTTGACATACATTTGTATGCAGCATGTGATCAAAATATACCACGTAGTTCAAGAGCTATGAGCATTTTAACTAACTGCTAACGGACATACTCACAGTGATTAAAAAGGCAGACCCAAGGGTCGTGCAATAATATATGTTTTGTTTTCTTTTTGAGCCTATGTTAATAAAATTATTCCACATGACACAGCTATCCAATGGGTATAGTTTGAACAATCTTGGAAGTGTATCATTAGATGATGCTGTATACCAAATGCTGGAGTAATGGGCTATTGGATTTAGAAATAAAATAGTTAAGCCGTTTCCCATTATAAGCCGACACAACATTACGGCAATATAGCGGCCATATTTTAGGCTGATCATTATAGTATGAACAACAGTGATAGAGGTTCAATCTAGGACCACTTGTGTTAAACTGTTTTTAAATCAGAGAAGTAGTATTTAGAAAAAAACACATTTTTTATCTAATCATTTGAGCCAGTGCATGAGATTTCCAACAATGCGATATGTGCGACCAGCAAAGCCTCAGATCAGCCTGCGCATACGCGCAGTCTGATCAGAGCCTTTGCTAGTCGCTTGAGTATTATATGATTGTTAAGCTACTGACTGAGCATCATTTGGAGTTTCTAGGCTTAAAAGGAGGCTGCAGAGGCTCGTCAGAGTCTACACTTGTCAAAATGTCAAATTGTTGGAAATCTTATTCCGCGGCTCATTTGGTATAGGAAAGTTTAACATCGTCCCTAGCGGCCATGCTTTTGTTCAAACAATACTTAGGAATATGTAATGCAAGGACCATTTGAGTCAACTTACAAAGTTGTAGCTAATCTCTGTAGCTGGGTGAGTAGCATGTTTGCATGTTTGACTTTTGTCTGCTGGATAATTATTCATGCTTTTTTGTTGTCTGCTGATCTTGTCAAAGTCAACTTTTTCAAAAAAAATATTCAGAAATGCCATTAAAGTGTCATATGGTATGGATCCAGATCAGGCCGGACGTTTTGTCGGGTCTGATCTGGGTCCAAACATTTTGCAAAGGTTATCGGTAGACGACACAAGAAGCCTGAGAGTTAACTACTCGCAAGGACCATTTGAGTCAACTTATGTTCGAATCTGCCTAATAGTGTCTGACATGTTTATTTTAAAGTTTTCACCATACAAGCATGGGGAAGACTTAAAATAATTTTGTCAGAAACTGCCCAATAGTTTCTGCTCACATGTTTATTTTAAAGTTTTACCCATACATGAATGGGGAAAAGTTAAAAAAATATAGTCAGAAACTGCCCAATAGTTTCTGACATGTTTATTTTTAAGTTTTTTTTTCCATACATGAATGGGGAAAACTTAAAAAAATATAGTCAGAAACTGCCCAATAGTTTTTGTCATGTTTATTTTTAAGTTTTCCCCATACATGAATGGGGAAAAGTTAAAAAAATATAGTCAGAAACTGCCCAATAGTTTCTGACATGTTTATTTTTAAGTTTTTTCCATACATGAATGGGGAAAATATAGTTAGAAACTGCCCAATAGTTTTTGTCATGTTTATTTTAAAGTTTTCCCCAAACATGCATGGGGAATACTTAAAATAATCTTGTCAGAAACTACCCAATAGTTTCTTACATGTTTATTAAGTTTTCCCCTTACAAGCATTGAGAAAACTTAAAACGAATCTTGTCAGAAACTGCCCAATAGTTTCTAACATGTTTATTATTAAGTTTTCCCCATACATGCATGGGGAAAACTTTAAAAAATTGTCAGAAACTGCCCAATAGTTTCTGACATGTTTTTTTAAATTTTGCCCATACATTGGGAAAACTTAAAACGAATCTTGTCAGAAACTGTCCAATAGTTTCTTACATGTTTATTAAGTTTTCTCCATAAAAGCATTGAGAAAACTTAAAACGAATCTTGTCAGAAACTGCCCAATAGTTTCTGCTCACATGTTTATTTTAAAGTTTGCACCATACAAGCATGGGAAAAAGTTAAAAATAAATATGTCAGAAACTGCTCAATAATTTCTGACATGTTTATAGTTAAGTTTTCACCATACAAGCATGGGAAAAAGTTAAAGATAAATATGCAAGAACAAGCTCAATAATTTCTGACATGTTTATGTAATAGATAAAGGAAAAATCCTTTATTTAGCTTGTAGTATGGCGCAGGCGCAAATAAACACGTGTTACTGGCACCTGGCGAAATTCACATTCGCTCCTCCCAGCATCCGGCCTAAGCTGTCAATTATATTACATTTACCTACGGTTAATTTGGCGCTATTTAGGAAGTTCCCGCCTACATCGCTGTTTAATTAAAATTGGAAGTTAGAGTACGGTTTTAAGCTCCCCCTTCATTGTTATTCTAGGGTGTCCGATTTAAACATCAGCAAAGATCAAAGAAAAAGCATCGGCCATACTACATAGTTAAGTTATCACCATACAAGCATGGGCAATATGTTAAAATAATCTTGTAAGAACCTTTCACAGACCAACCCACGGCACCACGAGGGAGAGAGACATTAAACTAACAAAGACGCGAAAGCAAGATTTTCAGAACACAACTAAACAGAGCAATCAGATGTTTTTACTACCTCAGCGAGACGATTACAAGACTATCTACATACTAGGTACTCCAATACAAAACAAAGTACTAACAATGCCCCCCCAAAATATCGGGAACAACAACAACAACAACAACAACAACAGCAGCAGCAGCAGCTGCAGCAACAACAACAACAACAACAGAAAACCCGCCTAAGAACTTCTCTCTAAGGCGGCCATGATTTTTGACTGATCAGAATAATTTGAAAAAAAATATTGTTTGAAAGTAACCCATTGCAAGGACCATTTGTGCACAAATATTTTCAAATCATGTCAGTAGTTTATAATAATTGACAAGAAGATGATTTTAAGGGGTTCCCTATAAATGTTTATGAAAAATTTACTCCGGCCCCTGGAGGACATTATTTTTGACGGATCAAAATAATGTTTTAAAAGTTGTATAATACATTGTAACTAACCTTGCTATAGCGATTCATCGCTGTTTCCCTTCTGAGAACATATATCAACAAATGGTCACAGCTATATGTTTTAATATCGAAGTATGATGTTTAAATCACAGATACATGTACATGTATGAAATAGTGCCAGAAGGAAGCGCAGTCTCAGCTCAACAGGGCTGATGTCCTCTGCTAAAATAGTATACTAGCTATATTTGCAAGATCGCAATTTTTCAATGTTCTAGCTAATCTCTGTAGCTGGGTGGGTAGCATGTTTGCATGTTTGACTTTTGCCTGTTAGGTAATTATTCATGCTTTTTGTTGTCTGCTGATTTTGTCAAAATCAACTTTTTCGAAAAACAAACTTTAGAAATACCATCAAAGTGTCAAATGATATGTATCCAGGTCAGGCCCGACGTTTTGTCGGGTCTGAATTGGGTCCAAACATTTTGCAAAAGTTATTGGTAGACGACACAAGAAACCTAAGAGTTAACTACTGGCAAATCAAGAAGTTAGATTTGCTAGAGGCGCGGCATATATTTATGAATCGCGTCGTGAGAAAAAAAAACATTCCCCTCAGGCATAAATTTGAGGTCTTGGGCATACAGAGGAGCTCAGTAACTGGGGCAGGTCGAGTCAAGCCGCAATTGTGTTACTGACTGCCATTTTAGTATTGGGCGATTTATAAATTCATGTTTCTAAAGCATGTTTTAGACTTTTCCACAAGGGCCAAGGATGTTTATCTGGTGATATTTTAAAAGGCACCTACATGTAGCCTATTAGGCTCCGGGCCTACAACATATACACTGTACATGTACGTAAAGTCAAGTTTTTATGTTTTTCACATTGATTTCCGCGATAACTTTTTTATTACTAATTTTAGCAAACGGTATTCGCGGTGAAAGTAGACGGATGGCTGAGAATGGGTTTGCTCCCCCCCCCCCTAGGGAATTTTGCAGACATATCCTATCTTGTAGAGAATTGAAAGCCGAGTCTTTTAAGAGATGTTTGCACTCTGTGCTCCGGGGCGTTAGTCTGTAAGAGCCTGTAACATACGTTACTTAATCAAACTAAGAAAAAGTAAATTGAAAGTTTGGGCTACAAATTAAAGACATTAAAATATTTATTTTTAAAAATCATTCATATAGTCTGCATACTGGATATCTTAACTACATATGACAGCCATTTGAACAAAATTGCGGCTTCCTAAGGTGTCATATGCGTTACATAAATCAGATAACCCATTAAAATTTGCAAGTGTGGCTAACATCATTTACATTCACAATCTCTCTGTGTGTTTTGCAAAATGTTTTTAACCATGTCTGACTAGCTTATGCAATTGGCTAACAGAAAAATTAAAGTTTGTTTCCCTAGCTTGAATATTTTTTTCTGGAATAAGCAATTAAACAACCCTACCCCTACCCAGTTTTAAGGTGAAATGTTTGGTATTAAAACTAAAGTAAAAATAGTTAAAAAATATTTGCAGTTGATGAATGTGTTTCATTGTTTGGGATTTATTTGCTTATATGAAAAGACTCATAAATCTGCAAGTTTGTTGCAAAATTTTTAATATCAGAGGCTGTAACATATGTTACCTGATGTAATAAATGGGCAAGCTCATTGTCTTTACATAAGATATGCCTAAAAATGTTTTAATCTCCTCGAGGGAATTTTGCAGACATATTCCTTCTTATAGTACAACTCAAGCTGCATCAAATAAGGGATGTTTGCACTCTCTATCTTGGGGCGTTAGTCTGAAACAGCATGTTACATGCGTTACTATATCAAATAAAGGAAATGTAGTTTGAAAGTTTGAGCTAAAATTGTGAAAAAACTTGCAGCTGTTGGATATCTTACATTGTTTAGGGATTTTAAACTGGCTCCTATGATAAAGACTTATATATCTGCTAGTTGTCATCAAGTTTTAAAGATCAGAGAGCGTTACATATGTTAGCGTGATAAGTTAAATCATTAAACAGTATTTTGACATCAAGCTGAGTAAGGGCCTGCTCCATCCTAATCCCCTTTGGAATTCTGCAGACAAATTACATCTTATGTGACCATTCAAGGTGCATTTAATAAGAAATGTTTGCACTCTGTAAGTTGGGTCGTTAGCCTGTAACAGCTTGTTACATATGTTACTATATCAATTTGAGAATAAGAAATTTGAATGTTTGAGCTACTAAAAGAAGACATTAAAATTATCTAATAAATTGACATTCTTATAGTCTTTATACTGGATGTCTTTACTACATATGGAAGCTGTTTAACATATTTACGGCTAACTGTGGTGTTATGTGCATTACATGAACCTAATTATAGTTTAAAAGCTATAATTGTGGCTATCGTCATTTAGTTAAACAACTTCTATGACTTGGTTTCAAACTGTTTTATTAGATTTTACAAACATATACTCAATTGATGAATAGGAAAAACCAAGTTTGCTTTTCTATCTTAAATATATTGTCTTATAGGAGCTAATACACAGCCCTACTCCCAGTTTTGCAGAGAAGCGAATTTTGTTACTACCGTTTAAGTAAAACACATGAAAGCGATTACAGCATGTGGATATTTTTCATTTTCTTAGTCTGTCTTGCTCATATATCTGCAAGATGTCATTAAGTTTAAGATCAGGACACTTAATGTGTACTTATACGTCTTTGGTGCCAAAACACTAGAAATTATATTCATTTCTGATTATCAAGCCAATGGACTGTTTTTACAGATGTTATCAATGACCTTTTGGACACATTTCCTAATACGGTGCATATAATGCTAAATATAGAGCCACATATAGAAAAGATATTTTGCCATTTATGGCTTGGAACATTTGGAAACTGATATGAATTCCTAATAGTTGGCTCTTTGAGTATGTGTTTCAAGTGATACTCTGCAAGTAGGAGAAAGACTAAAGCTTTACAAGGAGGAAAACTATGCCATTAAGAGCAATGAGTACCTGGACTGATGTTCCTTGATATTTCTGTGATAAAGAATCATATCTAAGTTGGTTAACTTTTATAAATGTAGCCTTTCCATACATGCAATCCACATAATGTCTCTGCACTTATTATCTTTCCCCAAGCATTTAAAAACTTATTTGAAGTCTTAGTACTTCTGAAGTGCTGAAACCGAGGTAACTCTTTCCCTTCAGATAAACGAACTAGATGTATCACAGCAGGTAAAGCAATGAAATGCAGGATGAACAGAGCGCAAATAGACCCTTTCAATTCAATGATTCATTAAGTTTCTAAGATAAGAGCGCTTATTAAAGGATGTAACATATATAACTTGCATAATAAATGAGCAAGGGCATTGTCGTGACATCCTTTTTGATTACACAGTCAGAGGCAAGTGTTTTCAATTTCAGTGTTTTCAATGGATCATGAAATGAGGCACCTTATCAACTTGTTTACTCTGTATAAATCTTCCATAGAGCATACTATAGAACTACTGGTTATCCCATTCTACCTATAGTCCACTTTCCTTCTTTTGAATGCAACAGCTAATGATATGGCTGCAAAAACTGAGAAATCATAAGTTTTACATTATTTTTAGACATGCTTCAATGTACTGACATCAAAAAACAACCTACTGCAAACATAATTGATGGCAATGTCCAACTTCATATTCTTTCTCTTATACCAGATAACTTTCAAGGTGTAACAGAAATTGTTTCAGACGGTCTGCCAAAACCATCAAGAGTCAACATTGTAACTGAAGAAAACTTATAAAGTTCTTTGGGCGCAGCAAAATACTATTGATCTAAGACCTGAGGACTTAAGCACCAAAAGACTGGACAGGTTCCATGGCAAATGATGCAAAAAAATTTCTGTTTGACCAATGTCAGAAATCTTAAAGTATTCTTAAAGGTACACGGTAGAGACATAGATTTGGCAAAATCAGAGCAAAGTTATCATTTGACTAGCACGGATGCAGATGCAGCTGCAGTTAGATTGCTCTTGCCACTTCACAGGAAGAGATATATACCAGAGTCATACGCCATTGTATGCATATATGTGAAATGGCATTAAACCCATATTTAATCAAGTGTTTGATCCCATGACACTGACATGCTGTTTCTGCTTTTGAAGAATGCTAAGGATTCAAGTTTGGCTGAGTCAAGTTGTTTGACGCTGGCACTGGCCACACATACAAAGAAAATTAAGTCTTTTGATGGCAAAAGCGGAGGATCACACGAAATGCTTATAAGTGATGTTTGTCATAATTACCAATTTTAAAAAGTAATCTTAATTAATGTAACACATATAACACCAGAGGAAGCTGTATATTTGTTAAAAAATCTTTTCTTATGTATCAAAGGTATTCAGCATGCAAACTACATGAATAATTCAAATAAATAGATAGTTTTATGTCTTCTTTCTGTTTCTCAGACTTTCAATTCATTTATTCTTAAATTGATATGGTAACATACCTATCATACCATTACAGGCTAAATCCCTAGTTAATAGAGTGCAAACTTCTCTTATTTGATGCAGCTTGAATTGTTCTTTAAGGTAGGATATGTCTGCACAATTCCCAAAGGGGTGGAGAGTAACAGGGTTGTACTCCGTTTGCAGTCCTAATACAATGCCATGATTCTACTGGTTGTGATGAAATGGGTGATTATTTTGCCATAGAAGCAGACACAATGATAGACATTGTGAGGGTGACTTGAATAAAGATTGTTTTTGAATAATTTTATTTAATAGGAATATTTATTAAATTGTGCCATTTAAATGAGAACTATTATTTTCTATCTATATGTCTATATATTTTAATATTATAGGCATAAGGAAATATATGATTAAAAAAGGTTATATATAACATAGGTAACACAATTCCATGGGCTTGTTATCAGCAATGACTGTAATTACTAAGACTAAGGCACCAGAGGCTAGAGATTAATAGGAAAACATGTGAAAAACGGTATTTTTCTGAAATATCATCTCTTACTTCCATGAAAATTTCCTAGCGCATTCATCATGCCATGTAACATACGTTACATACTTTAATAAGTGCTCTGATCCTGATGTCAAACTTGCAAATGTATGATTCTTTATTGCATTAGCAAGACAGTGCCAAATATGTAAGATATCCACGAGCGTCAAATATTTTCATATATTTTTCTTCAACAATAGATACCAAATTTGGGTACTTAAATTGGGGGTAGGGTTGTTTAATAGCTCATATAAAACAATGTATTTGAGATAGAAAAGCAAACTTTGTTTTTTCTATTAGTCAAATGAGTATTTTAGTAAACTAAGATTAAAAACACTTGTACAAATGCACAAATTGTCTGTAAAATGAATGATGTTAGTCACGATTTCAACTTTCAAAGGGAAATTTAATCTATGTAATGCATATAACACCATTGAAGGCTGTAATTTTGTTTAAAATGCTGCTTTTATGTAGCTTAGGCATCCAGCTTGCAAACTACATAAGAAATTTGAATAATTAGATGGTTTAATGTCTTCTATCTGTAGCTCAAACTTTCATTTTGATTTTTTCCTTAGTTTGTTACAGTAACATATGTAACAGGCTGTCAGAGACTAACGCCCCGGAGCACAGAGTGCAAACATCTCTTAAAAGATGTTGCTTGAAATTTTCTTCAAGATAGGATATGTCTGCGAAATTCCCTAGGGGGGGGGGGGAGCAGGACCTTTTTTAGCTCGAAGTCTAAAGTGGAAGAGAAAAATTAGCGCCAATTCTCTAAATGGTTCCATAATCCAAGATGCTGCAGTTAACCCTGCGCATAGATGCACTCTTGATCTTTGAGATTTTTAATCAAAGCTCAAATAAACTAAGATAATAATGTCAGTCAAAAAACTACTAGACCATGAGCTGCTTATAGACCCCCCTCCCCCCCGCAGGGGGAATTTTGTACACTATGATTTTCTAAAACTATGTTATATAAGAAGCAAAATGACACATGTTGGCCATCTGGCAGTGGGGGGCGTTACCGTGTAACAGCCATGTTAACTACGTTACCCACAAACATCTCCAAATCCTATTGTTCAAATACATACCTATGCATAATTTTTATTGGTTGACATGCTGATTGTCTGAAAAGCACTTAATTGAACGCAGCAAATAGCAAATATGCGATAAAACAACATATGCATACTATATTGCAGTTATATACGTTAATTTATTTCAAATAAACTACTAATTAGCCCTATGCAATCACTAGACCATGTGCAGCCAAAATATCTCCTAGGAAGATTTTTGTACACTATGATTTTCTAAAACCACATTATATAGGCCATGGAATAATGCATGTTAGCTCTTCATAGGTTGGAATGTTACCCTGTTATTACAGAGTTTACTATGTTACCCTAAAATAATAGGAACTCCTTTAGTGTAAATACCAAAATTATTTCTTATTCTTACAAATCAATATTATCTATAATTGAAAGTAAATGACTAGCAATATAACTTTAACTCATTTAGGTACTCTTTATTACTGTTACATACGTTACTTTCGTTTGAATACATTAATTTAATGCAAAAATAGTATTATATGATTTTAAACTCCTAATGAGCGTAAATTACTGCCGTTTTAGGATTCAATAATGAGAGAAATAATGAAAAGTGTCTTTTCTTAACATACATTCTAGGGGAAATGATAAGGAAAAAAACTTGAACTCAAAGCACATAAAGCGTTATTTCATTTTGAAGTTTTTTATCGAATATGTAATCAAGGCTTATAGAAACTACTTTTTATAATAATCAATTCATGTTTCTTAAATGCTTGAATAATAACATTTATCTCTGGCACTTGTATGTGTTAATTTAATTTAATACACGAAATGATATAGACAATACGTTTTTCCATACTGTCTACAGTTCAGTTTAGACGAAACAGGATATTAAACATGAAGTAGCTTAGTAAGATCCATTACCAAAAGTGTGAGCCAACCAAAAACATATATAGCTTATCAGCTATTGATTGCAACAACTGTTATAATGAAAACAACTAAGGACGAAATCTAGCTCACAATTGTGTAAAATTTTAAGTCCTTTCCCGCATGGTAAACATTGAGAAATGAAGAAATTATATAGGTGTAATTCCTGATCCGTTCAATGGAAACTGAAGTCCTTTCTAATCATAACAATTACTAACCCAAATATTGTACCCAACATGCCTGTCCCCATGGTTATAAAACCTTTATGGTAGTAATCAGCATGTCTTGTTTGGCGACGAAAGAAAAAATAATCTTGGTAACATGCATAACAATAATATTTAAGCAGATTATTACACTTATCAAGTTATCATCTGTTTTGCCTGTTTCTGCAATTTTGTTATTTCTGTCAATAAGACTTAACAGAGTAATTTTGTTTTATAGTAAATTTGGTACTAAGCATGCCACATGGGAACACGATCATTGCTATAAAGTTGCATCCTATTAATCCTTTGGATATTTCAAATCAAGCTAAATAGAGTATAACTAGTAACAATGAATAAATCAAATGAGCCATCACATTTGATTTGGTACTAGTATTCATTGCAGAGTCAAGAAACGAGGGCCCAGGCAAGCCTTGTAAATGTGCAGACTCACCAGAGCTTTTGCTGTCTGCATCCACAAAGTATGGATATATAGATACAGACTCTGACCAGAATTAATATGGCTAGCTCAATTGCATCAGCATGAGCAATCAATGGATCCAAGATATTTGCTAATATGTGATAAGTACCAAAATCCCACGTGCTGGTCAAATTTTCATTTGAGCGCTTTATAAATTACAATAAATAATTTAACAATTATTATTTCATTTGTGGGCAATACAGTCACAAACAAAACCGATATAAGGTTTCAATATTTGGTATACTATATCATAGACATGTAACACAAATGACAATAGAGTCTTTAAAGTTATACTGCTGTCATAATTTGAATTTTATGGTATCCCTTTCAATGTAAAGAAAAATGATTTTTTTTGGAGATGATTGATTCAAAAGACCCACGGTTGCTAGAAATACATAGATACTTACCACCAAAATCATGTACGTCTTATCAAGGATAACAATGTTTATACTGAGTAGAATGTTCTCCCTATACTTTTTGTCAGAACAGTTGACTTTTCGCATATGTCTTGAATCCATTGCCTGATGTGTTTGCAACTCATTCTCATTGATAGTATCCATATAATGCTTTGATATAATTTGATCATGTCACATTCGGTATAGTGGAAATTAGCATCAGCCAGTTTAGCATTAATTGCTAAAACTACCAATACATGTAAGTAAGATTTCATGACTGCACTTTTTACTTTTAATATTTTACTTTTCCTTCCAACCATCTAAAAGAACATTGTGAAATATTTTTTTGCATCAACTTGAATGTAAAATTCGGTCTGGCCTTATTCTGGCAAATGGGGTCCTATAAATTAAAATTGGTATCGTAAGTAACTATTTACTTGTTTTCTTGAATACAATCATATCACTTGTGATTACTGTCACGTAAACTACACCATTATGACTTATTTTTTCCATTTCACAGAAATATTTGTTCTACATAAATCATTGACCTATAAAATTTACATTGCTTATTTATATAATAAGCAAATGATCAGAAGAACTATGTTGATTTAATTATGAGTTTCATCCATGAAACAATGAAAGCTATGCTGAAGATAAATTTAAAGTCTATGTACAAGCCAAAAGTAAAGTAATGCATCAACATATGTATACGCAAATACAACAATGTCAGTATAAAATTTGATTTGGAGACAGTCTCTTCAAACAGTATATGATTACATACGCTTGTAATGCATAGTATCTATGTAACATATATCATCTTTGCTCTACAAGATTACAAATACTTGATTCTATCTGGGTTGTAATAGCACAATTGTTTTGTATGCTACAACCTACCATACAACATTTAGTAAAAACAAGTTTTTGTTAAAGTAGATGAACCAAAACAACAAGGAATACAAGGGTGTATTGTGTTACTCACTACGTTTGTATAATTTGAGCAGCAGTTAGCTGGGCACACTAAACTATTTTGGTTGCTGTTAAATAAATGACTACATTAAACTTAGTGTTCTTCAGATAAGTAATACAAAAAAACTAAATCCACAATACATAAGCATTTGAGACTCAATTTAATACTGTCTTTCACAGCATTTTAGACATACATAGTTATGATATATTTTATATGGTATTATTTGTTACTTTAACAATTTTGACAGAACATGGGAACTTATCCTTGTTCAGCTGGTACTTGAGAGCAAAATTGTCTTGTTAGTGAGGTTTAAAACCTATAACTTTGGCTAAATCTACTTTTTATTTTTTATTTTTAAAAAAAGTTCTAAAATAAGCTATTTCACAAAAGTAAATATGCTTTGACAATTTGACATAGTCTATTAATAAGAAACTATAAATTATATTGTGGACAAACTAGTATCTTAATGTCTATTTAACACAAAAATTAGTTCTGGAATGAAATAAGATACCCTTTGGTGTATCATTTAAGGAATTAAGCAATATATACAATGCAGTAAAGTTTGTAACATACGTGACGTATTGCCAAAACAAACAAAAAACTGCAACTTCTCACCAGAAACAATGTTTAATATCCCCTTTCACTCTTGTTTATCAAATTAAAGCATATATATATGGTGTTTAAAAGCTTACAGATAGGAGTACATGCATTGTTTTAATGAAAAGGTTCTTACTGTACATAACGCTTTCTTAGGGGTTGTCATATTCAACAGCTTATAACTGCTGAAGTTTTTATGATAGTTGCAAGCTGTTTGCAGTTTTGAAATGGTCATTTAATTGTCTTTTAGAGACATGTTATTTTAATCTAAAATATCCATGTAGAAATTTATAAAAAGAAACTATATAACAAAATATCAATGATTTTATAGGCTGTAGTTGAAAATGTAACGTAAATGACACCATAAGTGGGCCTAAATTATTCTATTAACAACAGTATCTGCAGAACTTAGCTGTTATTACATATTACATGACTGTTTAGCCGATTTGAATATAACAAGTACCACTTTAATAGCCTTAATTTTATATTTATGTTTTTCAAAAAATTGAGGAGTAACGTATTTAACACGCTGTAGCACCCAAATGCCCCCACCTCCAGATGGCCAACATGTTGCAAAAAGCTCGTTAGATGTTATGCTTTATGAAAAACATAGTCTACAAAGTTCCCCATAGGGGGGGGGGAGCAAACCCTTAGTAGCTCATGGCCTATACATACGCCGCCCTATATTTGTGTAATTCACAAATTAAAGCGATGGACGGCTTGTTTAAAAAATTGGAAATCGCGTCTGGTTCGCTCGTGCGGTAAGCTACTGGGGTCATCTCGAAACCGTCCGTTTTGAAGCATGTGCATAAGAGAAAAAGAGCACGTCATGCGTAATCACAGCTTCTGCTCCTACAAATGATCTCGCTCAAATTAGATTCTGTACTTTATGGGTTTGCAAACAGCAGCCGCTGAATAACAGTATATTCGCCGCTTGTGAATATATTTTTTGAGACGAACCCTTTCTGTCACGCCTCTACGAAACCAGGGTTAGAGAGTCCCTGACGAAACTTACCTGTTACGACTTAGAAATTCTGGCTAAATTCCGTTTATCACCACTTTTTCATCTATGTACAAAAATCTGTTTGCGCCACAATCTTCGGATCTTTTGGAGAAATTGGAGCTAATTTTCCTGAACAACTTCATCGCAATCGTATTTTGCTAGCATTTAAAATAAATAAAAAAAAAACCGTTATCGCCGAAAATCAATGTGAAAAAAAAATTAAAACTAGATTTTTTAGTCAAGATAACTCTTTGCCTGCTGCTGTAGTTTACTTATTGCAGTAGCAAACAGTTTGGAATCTGAGCACATGATTTAATCATGTATGCAGACGATGAAGGCGTGAAATGTGACAGTGAAAGTCAAATTTTTAAATTGTGTTTTTTTAAGGATTTTCATGAATACAAATGGAATATGAATGGAAGCCTTCGTTACAATCTACACAACATTGGATATCATTGTACTAAATACGAACACCCTCCATCAAACAATGAAGGAGGGGTTCGTATTTCGAGCCGTTAGACAGATTTTAAACATATTTTCTTTGATCCTTCACTTCAATGTCATAGCAAATATCTGGAACTTTCGTTATAAACTGCACATTATAGGCAATTGCCAAACATGAACACCTTTGGTCAAAAAATAAAAAAGGAGTTCCCATTACGAGCCGTTAATAGGTTTGAATAAATTTGACGTTAACCGTTGACTCCAAGGTCATATCGTATTAAGATGTCTTTGTTGTATTATTCACACCATTGTACCAAATACTTTCGTGGAGATTGATCATGAAATAATTTCTACGGTCATTCACCTCCCTTCCGCTGATTCATTCAAGAAGGGTTGTTGTCAGTTACAAGCGAAAGTATGTTCACAAATTACTGGTTAACCGCTTGTTCAAGCCTGCCCAGGAAAAAGTGTGATTAGGTGAACTGACCGTCCCGCAATGACCATAGCTGTTGACTTGGGACGTAAAGCAACAAAACCAACCAACCAACAATTGTACCAAATATCTTCAACCTCCTTTAAAGAACAAGGCAGCCTGAAGGACAGCTTAATCCCCCGCTGCATAGTGAAAATCAACTAGGGGTAAAGGAGATATAAATTGTGAATTTAACCTAAAGTCTACGTAGTTGAGTCATGGGTGCTGTACACCATCTTATTGACATGAACAATTGACGAACGTTTAGGGGAAATGGTTAAGGAGATATGGAGCGGACACGAAACTCAAGGTTCTACCCAATGACCTCAAAGCGTGACCTTGACGTTGAGTCTGCGTAGCTGAATCGTGGATTCTGCACACCGTCTCACTGAGATCCACATTTTGCCAAAGTTTAAGGATATTCATGTGGCCAATATGGCGTGGTGACTAAAATCTGCGGGTGCTTTGAATTTTGAGCTGTAACAAGACCAGTGTGCTCTTTTGCTCTGAATTTCAGAAATAATCATGAGAGTTACATAATATAGTTTATATTTTTGTTGCTGAATGAAATAAAAACAAGAAATAAATAAGTCAAATATTACCTTGAAGTTAGCCAATTTTTGCCTACCCGCTCTCCAATTTATCTCCATCGTAAATAAAAGTTTTTTACACGAACATGTAGTGTGATATGCAATCCAGCAAAACGAATTCATAAAATTTCCAAAATTTGTTTCACAAGGTCACTAATCCTGCTTATTCGATAGCACCTAACACTCATCAAATAGCCGGCTAGGCGTAATGTACATGTATATCAACACCTGTGAACAGGGCTACCAATCAACTGCTTTCATAGGAAAATACAAAGAATACCTTTGTTCTCCAAATAATATTTGCTTCGAGATAATTATGAGCAGAAATTCCTATGATGAACAAGCACAAGCCGATTCGTATAGGTTACATTGGGTTCTGTCTTATTGGAGGAAGTCGTTATAATTCCATGGTCGCGAAAAGCTAGCATGACCTCTGCCTGGGGACAAAGCTTTTTAGTTGCTGGATGACAATGAAGTAAAACAAAAATCATGGCCAGTAACGAGAAACCACCAACATACAGCCAATCCCCATAGTGCAACACACTGAAAAATGTATGAGTAATTACTGCCATACACTGAAAACACTATAGTAAAACTTGAGCTGATACTAGTAATCCATTAAGTTTAATTAATTTTTACTATGAATAGAACATAAAAATAAAAAATGTATTTAAAAATGAGAGTGATGTTTAATAAAAAAAAAGGTGGCAGCTCAGCTGTCATCTCTTTTGATACCAGCCTGAGGCAATTTTTTTATAGAATATGCACTCTAGATTGGGGTCAGGGGGCAAAGCCCTGGTTTAGAGCATTCACATGGCTTAAACTAGCTCCCAAGACACGCAATTATTTCATTACCTTCTGAGTGTCATCTGCTGATAACCTTTGCAAACAGATTGGACCCAGATCAGGTCAGACAATATGTGGGGCCTAATCTGGATCCAATCTGTTTGACACTCAAATGGTATTCCTAAAAGAATTATTTTGAAAAAGATGATTTTGAAAACAAAAACAAAAAACAACAACAGCAAAAGCAGCAGACGACAAAAGAGTATCATAACATTTCCAGGGGGGGGGGGGGGGGCAAAGAGTTAATACAATATTTCCAGTTTAATATTCAGAAAATCAAAGTTAGTGGCTTAAGAAACTATACTGGTTGCGCAGAGTGGTACGCGCATGCATTTTTTGCGTACACGTAGGCACTCCCTTGCCAGTTCACACTACCCATTTACTGTATTGGTGCGCAGGCTGATTTTGGATTAAGAACAAGCAGATTAATAGAAGCACACAAAGCATCGTGACAGTGGTTGAATAGTGGAAATATAATAATACAGAAACATGGTTACAAGCAGCTCACACAAATGAAAAAACGAGCTATAATAGCAGAACTTTTAATGCCGTTGATGCAACCAGCAATGACCCAACGTGTCCAGCCTGATAGAGTCTCTGTCGACATTTGAAGTAAAAGAAGACCTAAGACACAAAATAAGGTCCTTGTTCTGTAATGCACTATACACTTTTGCAATCATCTGAGCTGCTTATCTCTAATTGTGCAATTGCTGTCGTGTGGCAGCTATTGTTTTGTGCCTCTGGTGAATTGGTCTGTGATTGTGGTATTTACTGGTCATCCTCACTTGCATTCTGATAAGACTGTGAGGATGTACAGGTAAGTAATAATCAAATTAGGGAATGCAGACTCACATTGAGCAGGCCTCTAAATATTAATGCAATTCTTGCGCGGATCCAGGGATTATTGCCAGGGGGTCCAGGTCCACTTGCCAGAAAATAGCTCTGACAACGTTGTTTTTTGTTTTTTAGTCCTCAGCTTATTTAACAGTTTTACAGAGGGTGTCCAATGGTTATTTCAAAGAAAACTATTATTTTTAAAGGTTTCAGAGGGGGTCCAACTTTTTCAAGGGGGGGAGGGCAACTTTTTCCATGGAGGGGGGGTCCAATGGGTAATTTCTATAGAAACCCATATAACTTGTGATTTTCCAGGGGGGGGGGCGGACCCCATATCCCCCCTCTGGATCCGCACATGCGATTTCACAACTTATTTTTCTTATTTCAAAAGGAAACATATTTATTAAGCTGTGGCTTCCCAAAAGATCCCTCTCAAGAAGACGATTCATTTGAGCACCAAAACAAATGTTTGGACTTATAGATAAGAAAATATTCACATTCACAGTTCTACGCTGAAAAAATGCCTATCTGGACCTATGTTATGTAATGTGACAGGGCCTCAAAACTGGATTTTAACCAGCACTATAAAAGCACTGTAAGACTCACAAGCTATATATGAGTCAGCACATGAGCTTATGGAACCTATCGCATTATCGAGCAACGAAAGCTCAGCCAAGCCCGTGCATCTCTACCAAATTGCTATGATATAGATAGTGTCACGAGAATACGATGATACATGCACGAATCGAGACCCGCTTAGCCCTCACACGGTTTTTGTATTTCGCTATGAAGTAGAAAGATTAGTAGACGTGTGTGTGTGTGTAAACTTACCTGTATAACTGACATGTATATTATTGCCAATGGCTATCGTATGAGGATTAGGTGCTATTGAATCAGCAAGAATAGTGACATTGTGAAATGAATTTTGGAAATTTTATATTCCGTGTTTGCTAGATCACATATTACACTACATGTTCGTGCAAAAAGCTTAAATTTATGATGAAGACAAATGGGAGAGTGGATAGACAAAAATTGGCTAACTTCAAGGTAATATTTGACTTATTAATTTTTTGCTTCTATTTCATTCAGTAACAAAAATATAACCTATATTATGCAACTCTTATGATTATTTCTGAAATTCGGAGCAAAAGAGCACATTAGTCTTGTTACAGCTCGAAATTCAAAGCACCCGCAGATTTTAGTCACCACGCCATATTGTCCACATGAATATCCTTAATGAAGCTCTTTTCAGGTGTACAAGAGATATTGAGTCATAAGGCTGCGACAGTATACGATCGCGTGATCCATCCTTTTTATAGAAGTTGGTTATTGCTAGTAACTAACACACGTGAATCATTCAAGAAAGGTTGTTGTCAGTTACAAGCGAAAGTATGTGCACGAAGTACTGGTAACTGCTTGTTCAAGCTTGTCCAGGAATAAGAGAGAAAGATGAACGGACTATTACGCCATGACCATAGCTGTTGACTTGGGGCGTACAGCAACAAAACAATTATGTCCAGTGTTTGACTCGAACTCCGCTAGATTTATTCAAACCCCAAATGGATGGCGATGATAGACTTTGCGACTTGCATAGTGATTGCTCCCATGTATGGCGTGCTTTTAAGACAGATCTTTTGATATGCTCAATAAGAGCGGCTTCTGAGGGAGGAATTCCATTATTTGGACATTGTTTACGAGCAAAACGGTCTAGATGGGCTTCATTTACTTTATTAGTACTGGTGGAACGATCATACATGATGGCAACAAATTCCTCAAAGACACCGATATCATTCCCTGGCAAATTATCGCAAAGTGATCCTCAGAAACGACATACCTCTGTTGCGTTCTCAAACACATTCCAGGTCTGACATGCTGTCTTTTTACCCTTTGACGGTATCAAAGCCTGTGAATGCATGAAAGAATGACAATGCTTTCTATCTAGGACGTAGGGATCTAACAATCGAATGAATTGGCATTCATCGCAAATCTTTGCCTTTTCCAAAGCTGATCCACATTCAATTCATCAAACGCAGCCCTACCTTTAAACAAAACGTCTGTATCATAACTGGCTATGTTTACTGACTTGATACTACCCAGTGCTGCATGTTTTGCATGTAAAACATATAAATGTCAGCTTATTCATAGTTGCAGGGTGCTATTAGGTCAGTATCTATAGTTTTGTTTCTGACAACATTTTCCCATAGTAACGACGATATTTGAGTCTGTAAAATATTTTACTGACCGTTCCAAGGCGGTACTTCTTTTGTGGATTTTTCATGTTTTTGTTCTGTCTTGTGTTTGCTGTGTCTTTGTGCGCGTCTGTTTATGTGTGCTTTGTGGTCACCTGCTGGGAAAGGGCTGACCTCTTGGCTCTCGTTTGTGGTGTCTGCTGTGAGTTTGTCACTTTCCCATTGGTATCCTGGGTCAGGTCTGGTACTTGATTGTATCGATTCCTGATCTTTGCACCCTTACTTACTCTGTGTAATTGGATACAATTTTGTCTGCTACAAACAAAGAGTTCAGTGTCTTGATTTCATTGCACTGAAGAAAGGTCTCCGTGGTGTTCTAGTTTTTTCCAGTCACTTTTCCAGTAATTTTCGAATACAACATCTACCCTCAAATGGTTTTGTGCAAGAGATTTGATGTGTGGAATGATAAAGTCACTGACATTTGTTATCCCGTGGTCAGTTTCCAATAAAGGCATCAACTGTGATTTTGCTTCAGTATTCAACAAATAGTGAGTGAGTATGACCAGGTAATGCCACAATCACACACTACAGACCAACCCATGAGACCGTGGGGCTTTGTGTAGGATTTTTTTTATTTCCTTTATTTCATCCATTGTGGCTACTGAATGCGACTGTTCTTGAAATAGCGACAGCAATGACGTAATGCTGATGTGGTCCTCTCCTGTTCGACAAATGATATGCAGCCCATGATACCGTCTCATCATCTAACACTCCATCGGTCAAACTTATAAAACTGACGCCACTCATACTCAAAATAGAGGTTTTGAGTGAGATAGGTGAAGGTAGGATAAAGATAGGCGGATTTGCTTTTGATTTCAAAAATGCTGGTTTTATATTTGTGTATATTTCTGGGCGACACCTGATAGCTTTTGTCGTTGGCATTTGACTTTTGAATTCAAACGTTTGAGAGTTTGAGGGTAGTGACGAAACAGAATGCTAAAAAGCAGATCTACTGGTGTTATGAAATAAAGCTGTGGCTGTTGTGGCAGAAGGATTGCGATTGATGTCAACCGCAGACGTTGCAAATAACCATTTTTTTTTCAAAATGACTAGACAAACAACGCCATCTTCCATAAATTGACCAAGAACAGATTCACAAAGCCAACACTTGGTCATATTAAGTGCAAATACCATACCGGAACAGGGCATCTATCAATTGGTGCTTTCTTGTCTGGGCGTACAGGAGGAGACCAACTTATTTAGCGAATGAAAGTCCAAGGTCACTTTAATGTATCTTGTGTTGACTTATATTCGGTCTTTTTCACCAAATCTGGTTTTGCTAGACCATTCTCAATTTCATATACACGAGTTCAACTAAAGAACGTGGAACAGAATCACAGATAAAATCTCTCTCAAAATAACCAGAGAATTTCTTCTGTTAAGGAAATATTTCTGTCCACAGTAGCACTTACTTTAGCAAGATAGGCAGGAAAAGGGCTGGCCCAACATCTTTTTTTAAACCAGTAAAAATTCACGACCTTTGATGCATGCTTTGAGCTAAGTAATAGCTTAGTAATTTGGACAATTTTTTCAGATATGTTCTATTATATGTTGAATTTGTTTCGAACTGTTTGAAAAGTAAGCATGACCAGACAATGCCACAATCACACACTACAGACCAACTCATGGCACCACAAGGAAGAGTCAAAGAACGATAACAGCTACATGACATTCAGAACACAGCAAAAGTCAAGCAACCAGATCTCTCTTCCCCAGCGAGGTGATTGCAAAACTAGAAAGGACACAAAGTACTGCAAAAGATAACAAACGCTAAATAACCCCTACACACAATGGGAGCAACAACAAACAATGAATAAACAACAGCAGAGCCACCACCTTAGAACGGACAGCAGCCGAAGCTCCTGGGGGCTTAAATTAACTTTACTGGCCAAATCTTCACCCTCGATTCTGCTGTTATAAATACACTAAATTACCCTAGCGAACATGTAGGTTTTCTAACTTAAGCAAAGTCATCACAGGAAAACAACCAAATCAATTAACATACTGGGATGAAACATTGAAAAGGGCTCTCATACATAGATTGTCGGAGCTAAAGAAAACACAAAGTTGAGCCCTGAAACAAACATCAAGTACCAAACCACCGATTGAAATTTGAGTGTTGGATTCTTATAAATAACACAGGTTAGCAAATGGAAATACCAAACCTCCTGTGCTTCCACTATAGAAGCCATTAACTCTGTAAAATAATCTTGTTGATTTCACCATCGGCGTCTGCATATTCTCATCCTTAAATGGGATCTTTCCTTGTTGTACAACGATGTCACGCATGCAAGATGAAACTTCAGGTCTTGGGCAACACATCTCTTGTGCTTAATTTTTTCAAAACATTCTGATCTTGCAAGTTCTTTGCACACTGATGGGGCATTGTATTTAGTTGCATCGCCAGAGCTTAATAAAGTTCAGCACAGGATGCTTGATACTCACAGACGAAACATTCCTCAAGATTTCAAGATAGCGTTTCTGCTGGTACAGTAGAACTTTTTCTTGTATCTTTCGAGGATGCTGGCACATCTAATATTTTTTTATTGGGAGGCTGATGTTTCATTTGAGCTCTTTGAAGTTTTGTGTTATTTGACATGCATGGCTCATTGTGTATTGCCTCCTTTTTTTCAAAGTAGCACCTTTTCCATCTCTGTGAATTTGACATATATCGAGGGAGATTCATTGATCTTGGCGAAATCGCAGATGGTTTATGACAATGTTCTGACTTTCCCGCGTTGGTACACTCTGTGATATTCGAGAAAGACATCGTAAACTTAAGCTTGTATGGGGTTGATTGTGCTGTTTTGGATTTTTTTTTCAAACAAAACAAAGCTAACACTGAGTCCCATGCCCAGCGTCACAGCAATAAATATTACCGTTATGCCATGGTTTTGTATGCAACGTACTCTTTAATCAAGTTCACATCTTGGAACTTACGCATTTCGGACCTAAATTACATTATAATGAAATACTTTAGCCTTTATTGAAACGTAGTATGATAAAAATAGCTTGTACAAAGCTAAGGTATGCCAAACTTTATCCAAAAACATCTAAACAATGATAAATATGACTGCAAATAGTAAATACATGATGCTAGGCAGTGTAAAAATGCCGCCATTTTGTTTTAGCGACGGCCATTTTGAAAATGGCAAAAATTGCGATGGCCAACGATGATTTTTGAAACAGTATGATCTGACTAACATTTGTGCCAAATTTCAAGCTTTTATCCACTAGTGAAATATTTTGGTGACATTTTGATGTTAGCCGCTCCACTAGGAGGATAAAAATAAAATTCAGGTTACATGCTATACTCAGAAAAACAATTGAAGGATATTAAAATTCTTTTGACTTAAAACATTTGGGAATATAATTTTCAAACAAATTATTTTTGTCATTGATAGAATTATTACTATGCAATTCACCGAAATGCAAATTGAAATTCACGGGTCATTGGTTACGATACAGTACTACACTAAATGTACCGTCCCTCTCTACCCAAAGTTCACAAGCAAAAAATTTAGCGCTCTCAATTTTTGCTGAAACCTTTACCAGGTCATTGCTTATGATCTAATTTCGACCACAGAAAAAATTAACACCAATTTATCAGTCATTTACCCTTATAATGGGACAACTTCTTCAACAAAAATACACGGATATGGCATACCCCAGCAAATTTGACCATAAATTTGCAATAAAACGCTTACAACAGCTTCAAGATTAGGTGCCATTTTTAGAGGGAGAACCAACAATGATTTTGGAGCCAGTCATTATGGAATACAAACCTTAAAAATGGGTTTCAATCATTTTTGAACGTTTGTCACTTTTCAGTATAGAGGGTTGAACCAGTTGGATTTGCACTCTACTTAAACCATTGAAGCGGGACTAAAATAAAGCATCCATTTTGATTGCAGATGTCTGGAACTATAAAATGCATTACTAATTAGTAAAGTTTTTATTGTATTGGATGTTAGAGATGGGACTGAATCTAAATATCCTTCAATTGTTTTATCTGAGTATATATTACATATTATCCGCAAACTTGACCTTCCATGCGAACCAAACATCTATTGTCTTGATCAACATCTGAACTAAGGGTGAGGTTGATGCAACGTGAAACCGGTTTTTGCCCTCCAGTAAAATATTTTACTGATCGTTCCAAGGCGGTGCTTCTTTTGTGGATCATTTATATTAATTACTATCTTGTTTTCATTATGCTTGCATGCACGTCTGTTTATTGATGCCTTGTAGTCACCTGCTTGGAAAGGGCTGACCTCTTGGTTCTCGTTTGTGATGTTGTCATTTTCCCATTGGTATCCTGGGTCAAGTGTGGTGCTTTATTGTGTCGATTCCTGATCTTTTCCCTTTTTCTTGCTTGACCTTTGTCGCTAAGGCATTACTAGTGAAAATTGAAATTTCACCTGCAGCAAGTCTAGATACATGTATGATATTGTTTAAAAAGCAAATAACAAAGGCGCTGATCAGTCCCCAAGGACATTTCTTTTCGCATCAAATGCCATTAAATGGTCATATTTATTTTTGTTTTGCGCCATCATGTCCCAATACGTTTAACACAACATAACAGTTACCCTTTCAATCTTGGAAATACATTGACAGGTTTTATTTGCAAGCGTTGCCGCCAGAAATTACTAGTGACCCCTCACATTAAACAAGGACCAGCCTCACTTCATTGTTATGAACTTTAGGGGAATGTCATTTGTCTAAATAGGTAAATATTAACTGCATATGATTGGATCGTATGATATCATAAACATTTTCGTAGCGACGGTGTTATCTAGAAAATAGCATTTTATGAAATTTGTAAATTAATTATACAAGTAGACAATTGGTGCAAAATGCACAGCCTTAAAATAAAGTATGCTAGCTATTTGTCGGTTCTGATTACTGTCACAAGCACGACATTGCGAGTTTGAATGCACAGATGTCATGCATTCGATAACATTCCCCAATTATATGTCTTTTATATTACCAACCAGGGGCAGATCCAGGATTTCTTCATAGGGGGTACAAATTTACAAAGGGGTTTCGATTTGTTAATTTTACCTGCTTATTTATTCATTTTTGAGAAAATTATACATGAAAATGAAATTACCATGAAAATGAAATTATTTTGTCTCAAAGGGGGGTTCGTGCGAGCCCACTTTGGATCTGTCTATGCCACCATAGAAAAAATGGCATAGATAAGTTTGGGATAGTTCCCTTATTTGACCTATATTTGAGTTAATATTGACAGGGCTCTTATGCACATATTGTGTGCTTTTATATTTCATGTTTTACCCTTGGTTCTGGGAAATTTAATTTCTGAGCTTTCTGTGCCTCCCACTATATAGTACACAATGAAAATGTATGATGAAAACCAATAAGGGTGCTGCAAGTTTATGCAAATAAACTAACATTGTTTTAAATACTACAGGGGTTGATAATCATAATGCAATCGAGATCTCATTTTATCCAGCAAAGCAGATCCTGATAGTAAAAGCACAACCAGTGAGTCAATGGAGTGCCAACAGATCACGTTTATATTGCATTCTAAGCGGCTTAAGAGCTATGCGATCACACACAGCAAACTTTACTTATGCACCATTTTTCATAATCGATATTTCATTTCAAAACGGTATGCGTAGATACAAGGTAATTATTTTGGTAATATCATAAGTCACATTTCTATCACAACCATTACAATTCCAATGTAATAACATCATCTAATTGCAAAAATACAGCAAGTAATAGGCTATTCAAGTTAGTGCATGCACCAGAACCAAGATTATAACGTTATTAAGATAAATGTCATTAGATGTGGTGTACAAAAATTTGGAACATCTGATAATAAACGTTGAACTCCAGATTTAAATGATTTTAATATATGTTAATGTGAAGTATTTAACATGTAGTTAGCTAAGATACCTGCTAACGAGGCCATTTTATGACATCTGTTAGTGATACATTGTTAAGGCACACAGAAAATAAATACAGTATTTCACTAGGCTTACCTCTGTTTACATGCATAGATTTTACTTAAACGAAGCTTCAGGCAAGTTTTAGCATGTTGAGGAGTATCACGATGCATGCCTTTCTTTTGTGTCTTACAAATTAACGAAGCACTGATAACAAATTATGAAGACAGACCCTAAATGAAAGCTGTAGTTCTCTTACATCTATAGTTAGCTTGAGCAATGGTGGTCTAGATGTTTATATAAAAATTGATAAAAAATAATACACGTTGCATGATCAAAGCCTACTTAAAAAGAGTTACCAGGTTATCTCCTTTGCACTGGAACGGTTATCACGTCTCAAAATAACTATTGCATCCAGGTGTAATTGACAGGCTCTAGACGATATTTGATACGTATTCAAATGGTTTAATCACCCAATGATTGTACATCAATGCTCATTCTAAGACAATTGTTTTGTTGTGATTCTCTATGCTGGTCCTTTTGGTGGTCAATTCCTATGCTGTTTTCACCTATGTTTCTAGAAATATTTACAAAAATAAAGTTATGTTTAGGTAGCTATGTGACCAGTTTTTGGGAGAGTTGCTGACTCGGTTAACAGTATCTTATCTTTTAGTAATGTCTATTTGTACTTTTAGTTATATCCCATGTTGGTTTTGAGGTCAGAGTTTTCAGATAGAGGTATTACGTTTCCTGTCCCTATATAAACGATTAGGCAAGGTTAATTTTGGGATAGTTCCCTTATCTAACCTCTTTATAAGTTGATATTGACAGGGCTTTTAAGGCATATTGTGTGCTTTCATATTTTATGTTTTACCCTTGATTCTGGGGAATTTTATTTCTGAGCTGTCTGTGCCTCCCACAAATCTTGTATTAATTAATAAAGTCTATCCTTATAGTTTCCCCTTCAGCTCCTGAGGTCCGTGCACACATTATCTTGGTGGTACTACTATTATTATGCTGGAAAGGTTGGTAGCCAAATGAAACTTTTGTGTGTTATAGTTGAGCAGGTCGCTCTTGTTTTCTGTGGTCTGAGCCGCTTCTCTGGCATGGCATTTTGTCATGGTTCCGCCTGATTACTCAAACCTGATTACTGATACATAATACCTAATGTTTGAAGCTTGAATATTAAGGCAAGGTTTATTTTGTATAATATCTTGTCATGCTACTAGATATGTGTGCTCTGGTGGATTTGTAACCAGACCTGTGGGTGATGAGGCTAGACAACCGTCACTACTGTTGAAGAACAAAAGGGTTGCTTCAGGA
The DNA here is from genome assembly GCA_964019695.1 of Loripinus fragilis. Lineage (NCBI taxonomy): Eukaryota > Metazoa > Mollusca > Bivalvia > Lucinida > Lucinidae > Loripinus > Loripinus fragilis. The sequence goes on along the minus strand of OZ026525.1, from coordinate 26,235,942 downwards.
TATTGCACTGGTGTTCTTATTAATACATATTGATAAACTGAATGGTGCAGCAAATAAATAAGTCAAGTAAATTCAATCTAAATTCATTCTAGTATAGAACAAAACAAACAAGATTAGCAAATCTCATCGATTACTTATACAATACCAAATTCAGCCTTTACTTATCAGATTTGGACCGGATGTGATTCCACTACCAATGATGAACATTTCATGTATTACTTATAAGTTTTTTAATTATAATTCTTATAATTCATTAAACATTGTTTTGTGCTTCATCCCCCCAATAGTTTGGATCAAGAATCCTCTGATGTGGTTTGCACTTGTCTGGGGCTCATCCAGCCTTGAAAGCGAGTTCCTGGTCATCGTTAATGTTTTACTTTTTCTAGTTAATGGACTAACTGAGATGCGTTTAACGTCGTGTTACATAGAGGATCTTACATGAGTGCTCATGTTTTATTGAATTTATTAAACGAGTTGGGGAAAGGAGATAAAATGCGAGGCTTGCCGAGCATTTTATCTCTTTTTCGCAACGAGTTTAATAAATTCAATAATACAAGAGCACGAATGTTAGATTCTATTTATCATATGACAAATACTTTGAAACCTCATTTCTGGCGTTAAGCGTTATGATTTAGTCATTATGTACTCAACGTTGTTATGGACGTCATAACGTTTCCCGTAAATCGATAAACCACTAGTGGTTTACAGATTTTATTGCATGGCGTTATTTCACTCCCAGATGCGACGTCATATGATGAAGTCTAAAATATGATTATCCATTACAATTTCAATGATTTTCATGTAATTGTTTAGGTGTATCGGATGTTATGAATTAAATAGCTGCATATATGTATTATATACAAATGTTGTCAGAGTTTGCCATGTAGTCCAATTACTTAAAGACTTTATTCACATGACGTCGCGTCTGGGAGTCATATAAAGCCATGTAATAAAATCGATAAACCACTAGTGGCTTACAGATTTAGTAACGTTACCTAATGGCGTCCATTATAGCGTTGCATAGAATATGGCAACATTTTAACGCTTTTAAGTATAAAAGACCTACCATTTTTCAGCAATTTTAATGTCCTGGATAAAATCGAATCTACTATTTGTGCTCCTGTATTATTGAATTTATTTAACTTGTTGCCCAAATCGTTTAATAAATTGAATAAAACACTAGCACTCATGTAAGGTACGCTATGTTAAATTGGTTAATCAATATTCATTGTTCGACTTAATATATTAAAACTTTGCAAGATAACTCTAGCAAGTTTTAAAATGAGAGTCTACGAGTGGCGTTCATTTAATTGTGGCACAGAGGTTCTGCAAGGCACATTATAGGACTTAAACATATTTCACTCATTGAAGGGGATACATCTTTCAAAAGCTCTACTGCATGAAATGTTTCCTGTATAAACGAAATTTGCTTTTTCATCAAGGAGACAGATACCTTTGGCCACATTGTTGTATGAACAATTCATACATCTGACATAGATCACTTTACCCCCAACATACAGCTAATTAGCAATAGGCAGCATGCTCATCAGTCTTTTTAGAGTTACTTCCTGGTTTGATGCGGTTGGCAATATTTTGACACGCTGGTGAACTTTAGAGAACACTATTTGCATGAACATGAACTACAATTATCTGACTACGAAATTTAGAAGTATTTTCTTTGTTTGTTTGATTTGATTCTTTACGTCCCATCAACATTCTTTCAGTTAAAAGGGGACGGGTCTTCCTCGGTTGAACCAGTACTAAGCTAGGATAAATGTGTCTTGCTCAAGGACCACAATGCAGTGACGCCGGTGAGGCTCGAACCCGCAACCTCTCGGTCTCGAGTCAAGCACTCTACCACTGAGCCACTGCGCTCCCTTTATTTAGAAGTATTTTGACCCAAATATATATGGATTTCTGGTATTATTTACAAGTTTTCATTTTGACCTTGAAAAGTTAATAAGCAAAAATTGTAAATATATATATATATTTTTTTTTCTACCTGAAAGGGGTACGTGCATTAAGGGGCTATTTTGGCCCCCTCTAGAGCCAAAAACTGAAAGTTGCTTATCACCAATTTAATCTTATTGGATTATTAGAAGAATAGCCCAAGTGTAAAATTCTGGCATTTATTTAACTTTAACCGGTTGCTATGGTAACCAAAATGGCCAACAAAATAGGCTTAAAATAGAGAAATTGCCATTTTAGGCCAAAATTGAGGCTTTTGGAGACCATTTTTTTACGAATTAGATATCAGCACAAGCAAATACCAAAAAACCTATTAATTTATTTTGTGCCGCAATAATTCTCATCATCTGTTTAAATATTGTTTTGGTATTTGCTTTTTCTCTTTATTAATTCTTCTGTTACATGTCTCAAATTTGCTCCAAAATGGTCATTTTCCTATTTTCAGCCTATTTTGGCGGCCATTTTTGTTACCATAGCAACAGTAAAAGTCAAATCAATACTAGATTTTAACATTTTGGCCATTGTTCTAATGAACTAATAAGAAGAAACTTGTGAAAAGCAATTTTTATTTTTTTGACCTCATAGGGGGGGGGGGGGGGGAAGTAGCCTGTTAATGCACGTACCCCTTTGTACATTTAGGCAAAAATACTTCTAAATATAGTAGTCTGATTATTGTAGTTCAAGTTCATGCAGCTGTTTTTTTTTCTAAAGTTCACCCAGCGTGTCACAATATTGCAAACAGTATCAAATGTGTTCTTAAAAGGCTATCCCTTGGAAGCAGAAACTGCACCAAAGAACCGAAACTAAAGAGTGCATATTTCCTGGGCCAGACTAGCTAGTTCCTGCCATTTAGGCGTCATCAGCGACCCTCTAATAGTTTCAAAGTTCCACAATGAAACCCATGGTCTGAAAGGACAAGAACATAAAATCTACACTATAGTGAAGGGCAGGAAGACGTTCTACCGCCGCCACACAGTCCCCGTCACCAGCTGTAGTGAAGTTAAATATGTTTTTAAAAGGATATCCCTTGGAAGCAAAGACTGCACCAAAGAACTGAAACTAGAGAATGCATATTTCCCGGGCCAGACTAGCTAGTTTCTGCCATTTAGACTTCATCAGTGACCCACTAACAGTTTCAAAGTTCCACAATGAAACCCATGATCCCAAAGGACAAGAAAATAAAATCTACACTATAGTGAAGGGCAGGGAGACACTCTACCGTCACCACACAGTCCCAGTCACCAGCTGTAGTGAAGTCAAATATGTTCTTAAAAGGGTATCCCTTGGAAGCAAAGACTGCACCAAAGAACTGAAACTAGAGAATGCATATTTCTTGGGGCAGACTAGCTAGTTTCTGTCATTTAGGCTTCATCAGTGACCCACTAACAGTTTCAAAGTTTCATAATAAAATCCATGATCCCAAAGGACAAGAAAATAAAATCTACACTATAGTGAAGGGCATGTAGACATTCTACCGCCACCACACAGTCCCAGTCACCAACTGTTGTGAAGTCAAATATGTTCTAAAAAGGGTATCCCTTGGAAGCAAAGACTGCACCAAAGAACCGACACTAGAGAGTGCATATTTCCTGGGCCAGACTAGCTTGTTTCTTCCATTTAGGCGTCATCAGTAACCCTTAAATAGTTTCAAAGTACCACAATGAAACCCATGATCCCAAAGGACAAGAAAATAAAATCTACACTATAGTGAAGGGCAGGGAGACGTTATACCGCCGCCACACAGGAAGTGTCTCTAAAACGACTGATAAGCATGTTGCCTATTGCTAAAAAGCTGTATGTTGGGACCTAAAGTGATCTATGTCAGATGTATAAATTGTTCATACAACAATGTGGCCCACCGGGCCGCGTAGCGCAGTCGGTAATGTGTCTGGCTACAGATGCGTGTCTGACTGCAGATCCAGGGGTCGCGAGTTCGATCCCGGCCCGGTACCATACTTTCGTGGAGATTGATCATGAAATAATTTCTACGGTCATTCTCCTCCCTTCCGCTGATTTATTCAAGAAGGGTTTTGTCAGTTACAAGCGAAAGTATGTGCACAAATTACTGGTTAACCGCTTGCTCAAGCCTGCCCAGGAAAAAGTGTGGTTAAGTGAACTGACCGTCCCGCAATGACCATAGCTGTTGACATGGGACGTAAAGCAACAAAAACAAACAAACAAACAATGTGGCCAAAGGTATCTGTCTCCTTGATAAAAAGACATTTTTTGTTAATACAGGAATAAAATCATGCAAGTAAGAGCTTTTGAAAGATATATCCCCTTAAAGCGGTTGATGTGTTCTCCCTTGACAGAAACTCAGTTTCTAGTCTTGAAATCTAGGCTTGGAATGCAGATAAATAGAGGATCTTACATGAGTGCTCATGTTTTATTGAATTTATTAAACGAGTTGGGGAAAAGAGATATAATGCGAGGCTTGCCGAGCATTTTATCTCTTTTTCGCAACGAGTTTAATAAATTCAATAATACAAGAGCACGAATGTTAAATTCTATTTATCATATGACAAATACTTTGAAATCTCATTTCTGGCGTAAAAACGTTATGATTTTGTCATTATTACGCAACGTTGGTATGGACGTCATAACGTTTCCCGTTAATCTGTAAACCACTAGTGGTTTATCAATTTTATTGCATGGCGTTATTTCACTCCCAGACGCGACGTCATATGATAATAGACGTTTTGGACACACCAAACCGACACTGAACAATGACACCACCAGCAGCACGCTGGGACTAATATCGACGTCTGGAGGGTTTGTTTTTCAGTAAAGTAAACTGCAGAAGGTTACGGGGACTCAAGTCTGGTGAATAAGACGTATGGTGGAGCTGTACCACAGTTTCCGTCTCCAGGTAGACCTGAATAAAATAACACTTGTGGGCACATGCATTGTTATGAATAAGGCACAAGCCTCCAAGATCGCTAGCATGATTGCTATTCTCAGGTGTCTTTTTTTTCATTTTTGACGCCAAGTTGCCGTTATAGAGCTTACCTGTAAATTTTCGAGCTTTGGCACTTAAACCTGAAAATTTGGACAAACAGAATTTAAAAATAATGCATAACTTTTTCCCACGCTTTTTGTTCTTTAACGATGACAGGCCAAGCTTGGCCTTTGCAAAGCCACTGCATATTATTGCTGCATATCTTGGACTCACATATTCACAGACTTATCATGAACTACGATAGATACATAGAACACTTGCAGTGTCCTAAAAGTTATGTTTGAGGTGGCACAATAAATTTCAAGACAAGTTCACTAACTAAGATGGTTTCCGTCCTGTTAAGCCCAAAAATTGGTACATGTATTACCAATGCTAATGTTGCTGCTGTGGCAGGCCTGAATGAGCGAGATGCCAGACTTACATATTATCTCCTTTTATATCTTGATTTATATGTGCTAGGAGATGATGCATAGATAAGTTATGGGGTATTTCATGCAAACCAAACATCTATGTGTCTTGATCCTCATCTCAACTAAGGGTGAGGTTTGTGCACCCTTTAACCGGTTAAAGCACTCCAGTAAAACATTTTACTGACCGTTCCAAGGCGGTACTTCGTTTGTGGATCTTTTATGTTTTTTCTGTCTTGTGTTTGTTATGCATTTATATGCGTCTGTTTATATGTGCCATGTGGTCACCTGCTGGGAAAGGGCTGACATCTTGGCTCTCGTTTGTGATGTCTAGCTGTGAGTTTGGTACTTTCCCATTGGTATCCTGGGTCGGGTGTGGTACTTGATTGTATCGATTCCTGATTTTTGCATCCTTACTTACTTTTACAATGAAAAATATTGTTCATAGGGTTGGCATAACATTGGGGTCAGCTCGTAAGGTTTTTGTCTCCGCAGTTAAAATTTAGAAATGTTTGTGCTTGATATGCCATATCGCTTGACTAAAAAGCAAAAAGGCTACTTGTTGGAAATACCCAATTTATTTTTCTAAAAAGTGCCAAAATTGTGACAAAATTAGAATATTAGATCATCTTACAGTTGGTGGAACCTGAATGTACAAATTTGAGCCCAAAAGACCCGTCAATGATAAACAGTTGTCTTAAGGACCTTTGTTTTTTTTCTATTTTTGGGTGGCCGTTTTAGACAGGCGTTACTGTTATGTGCTTAAATGTGTTTATTAGACATTTTTTAAAAATCCACCTGCAATGTTAATAGTAAAATTGTAGAGTTCAGAGTGCTCATATATTGTGTAACTCCGGTTTTAACTCCAGTATTGTTTGTGCATTTGTACAACAGAAAGATCAAACACTATTACGTTGATTTGTTTATTGAAAAATGTTAAGGTTTCAATTTGAATCCTGTTTGTGCAATAGGCTAAAGCATCAAGGGTCTCTGAATATGATCAAGAAATACCCTAATCATACACTGCAGTTCAACCTATGGCAAACTGAGGAAGAGCCACATATCAATAACAGTCACAGTCATCAGGAATACGCAACCAGCTTTCCCTTCCTCGTCAAGATGATTGAAAAATTATAAAGGACACATAGTAATGCATACCAAGACAAAGACCAACCACAGAACGCCAACACTCAACTGGAGGTACATAAATCAATAAATTAACAACAACAGAACCACCGCCTTAAATGGACAGCATCATAAGCCATGTGGGATTGAATCCATCTAACTGGCACAAGTGTTTTCCCTAGATTCTGTAGTTGTTAAAGCACAAACATTTGAAGGTCGCAGCGATGAATCCTAACTAATGCATCATCACAGAGAATTAATTAAATCAATTTAACACACTTTGATGTGTTTGTTGGGTAATATTCTGATTTCAATTATGATGTGAGTTGAGCAGAAGAAGCATTAATCAATATTTATCAGTCACCCCTAATATTAACTGAATTGTTTCAACATAACCTAATAAACGTTTCCTATCTCACGGCATGTTACCTTTAACAGGTCATGATGACGTTGCACTTTTTGAATGACGTCGCTAATGACACTGAACCAATACAATGAATCAAAAATTACGTCATAATCGCTAGTTTGAAGAGTGTTCAATAATGGGTAAACTGATAAATAGAATACCAGGTTCGCGTCTTTTGATATCAAGTTTACCAGGCTCGGCTTTGAGAACGCATGTTGAATGGGTCGGCAAGCCTTGCGATGTCAACAAGCGTTCTCAAAGCCTTGCCTGGTAAACTTGATATCAAAAGACACTCACCTAGTATTCTCTATATATATTCCCTTTGCTTATTAAATTATAATCTGGTTTCATTTTGAATCATGTTTGTGCAATAGAATTATTGAAACTGCATTCCGTTTGATTGTTTGCTGGATAATGTTCTAGTTTTAAGTTCAAAACTGTTTGTGAATAGAAGCACAAAGATAACTTCCGTATGTGTATCTGTTGGTTAATATCATGGTTTCAATTTCAATTCAATTTGTGCAATAAACATATCAAGCTACATTCCGTTTGAATGTTTGTTAGATTCTGCTCTGGTTTGTTGCTGTTTGTTAAATAGAAATACCAAGCTACATTCAATTTGCTGTTTGAGCGTTTATTTAATCTTCTTATGCATTTGTTTCTGATTGGATAACGTCAAAAAATTGCGACAGTATATCCTGCGATATACTGCCGGAAATAATTTGACGTCATTAAAAGCGTCACATAACCTTGGATGACGCGTGGCTTTATGCAGCTCTCAAAGCTTCAATTAAACGATCAGAAATCACGTTTAACGGCTCCGCTTTGCGCATCGCCATAAAACTAAATTTCCGACAGTATATCCGAAGATATACCTACCCAAATGAAAATTTTGAAAGTTATCGCCTAATTGTTCTGATTTCAACAATGCTTTTGTGCGGTAGAAGAATCAAAAATCCGTTTCGTGTGTTTGTTTGTTTCAATTGCAATGGTGCCTGCGCAATATAGGCATCATGCTAAATTATGTCTTATCGTAGGTTGCGTATTGCTCCGGATTCACCTAAGAATTGATTATGTAATGGTAGCTTCGTCAAGCTTAATTCCCTTCCATTCTATCTTAGGTAGTGTGTTGCTTCAGCTTAAAGTTGGTTTTGTACTGGTAGCATTTGACTACATTCCGTTTGATCATAATGCTGAGTTGTGTTCAGTTTCCATTGCAAAGGTTGCGTCAAGCTACTTTCCGTTTTATTGTCTGGTAAGGCTGCACTGATGATGTGCAGTGAAAATTCACATTGTATACTGAACAAAAGTGAAAATGCTACACCTGAATTGTTTGCCATCTATATAGAAAATTATGCGAACCAAAAATGCAAATGAAATGTATCTTAATGATTTGGCAAAAGAAAAGTATCGAAAATCGTGATAAATCGAAGATTACCGAACATTTAATATTACCTATTTGTTTTTGTCAAAGGCAGATAATTTTCAATTTTTAACAAATTTAATAAATTCGAAATTGATTTCCGGGCTTGTTTCAAGTGATTAAGCAGTTTTCTTGTGTTTTTATGCAACACAATTATGACCAATTTTGAAAAGCATAACCATTTTAATTTGCGCATGCGCAATAGCAAAATTCAGTGAATAACGCTTTAAAAAATTAAAGGAGCATAACTCAGACATCTAACAAGACAAATTGGTAGAGCTTCGACGAATCGTTTCCTGGATGTCTGGGAAACATTGTTAAGCTTTAGTAAATAAATTCTTTTTGTCCAATACTTTCTCACAAAATATATATACTTAAGGACTTTGAAAACGCATCACCCAGATTATATCCTTTATTTCACAAAGCCTGAGAATGTCAGTGAGATACATGTGCAGTTGTTATTTGATATCATAGTCTGACCAGCTTGTAGTGTGTCCTAGAAAATTCATGGTTGCAATTTTACATAAAGGTATTGAAAAAGTATCCGCTTAGGACAGGGGTTGTCGATTTTGAAGGACACAAATTCAGCTGCAAGTTAACATGCGTTAGTTTTGATTCCGGACTCAACAAATTTGAGTCCTTTGCTTCTTTCACGATTGCACAGTCATCATTGAACGATTAGAAATAAATTGGCAGTTCTGTATGCTCACAATCACACCCAATTAAAAAACCGACATACCCCACCCACCCTAATTTCTATAGTCGAGTAATAAAACTCAGCGTCTTGGGCCTCTCAAAGTTTCCCGTTTTACGTCCGGTTTTATTGGAAGAGGCTCAGGGCATACACAAACGACAGATTATGCATAAATTACGCTTGTATCACGTGTCTTTTGTATTGTGCAAGTGACGTAAACTTAATTTTTAAGACGTTCTAGATCACATGACTGCGGATCTCCTGCCATGATTTACATCAAAACGTCTTCCCCACATGACTGCCAGTGTTTGTAGTCAATATCAGTAATGAAAGCGTGCAGGAATGTAACTTATGGAGATGTTTCTAAAAAAGGAGCTCTGAATTGATGTTCAAATTTGACGTTTATTTTCGAAATATTGAGGTTATCAATTACTTTTAATAAGAAAAAGTCTATAAACTCTTTTGGTGATATGGTATCATACACGCCACAGTTTAAATATAAAAATAATAAAAAAATAAAGCTTCATTTAACTGTGCAGAAAGATGCTGGATGCTGTATGTACCCATGTGACTTCATCAGCAGCGTCGCGTGATAGTACAGTCAAATTAACGACTGATTCATACCAATTCTGGGTTACACATTAAAAGCGGCAAGTAACTTTTCAATCGCATTTACGGTTTGCAAGAAAAGTGCAAAAAAATGGTGATGCGTTTTCAAAGTCCTCTAATATATAATTGTAGTGTAGCGTTTTCATTTTTGTTCAGTATATTATTTTAGGTATTGTAGAATTGTTCCATTTTCCTTGTTCCATTCTTGCCTGTAATGTCCTTTATCTGTAATAGAAAATAATTGAGCCACGGCATGAGATTTCCAACAATGTGGCATTTTGACAAGTGTAGACTCGGACGAGCCTCTGCAGCCTCCTTCTAAGCTTAGAAACTCCAAATGGTGTTCAGTCAGTAGCTTAACAATCATAGAATACTCAAGCGACTAGCAAAGGCTCTGATCAGACTGCGCGTATGCGCAGGCTGATCTGAGGCTTTGCTGGTTGCACATACCGCATTGTTAGAAATCTCATGTCGCGGCTCAATTTTATCAGCATTTACATGGATGGGTAGGCTATTGCCAACTCCTGAAGTTGAACTACAGAAATATTTACCCCCGATAACAGCAAATGTGTCTGCCGAAGAGTACATTGTTCCTCTGGAAGATTTCTTGATTTGTATGTACTAGATGATACATCGATAAGTTAGGGATCTATCATGCCAACCAACTATCTATGTGTCTACATCAGAAATATAGGTGGAAGTTGGTACTGTTTAACATGTTTAAGCCTTACAGTAGATTTCTTACTGACCGTTCCAATGCGGTGCTTCTTTTGTGGATCCTTTTTGTTATTTGTGTTTCTTGTTTGTCTTTGGTTATTGTCACTTTCCCATATGGTGTCCTAGTTTTGGTGCGGTACTTGAATGCATCGATTCCTGACATTTGCCCTTTTCCTTACTTGCTATCAGTAACATATAAGTCTCTTCTTAGATTGTCATCAAACTAAATCAAGAACTTAGCAGTGCTTAAACTTATTGCCTAATTTGCTCGACGAGAGAAGTCTGTCATTGGCGGGCATCCGTACCATATGGCTGCTTTTAGTATGTTTATTGATTGTTCTTACGTTATACTGGTTACCTAAACTTCATAAAAGGCCATGCACATCTCGTTTTATTGCTAATTCTAGCAAGTGGACTGCTGCCAAATTGTCTATATATTTGACTTCTTGCATCACTGCGATTAAAACTGTGTTATAATTTTTTGTGAAAAACTTTATGAGAGGAATGGTAAAAATCAATAATTGATTTTTAACATTCCTTTCATAAGCTTTTAAGCCACCCACCAATTATTTTTACCAACTATTCATGGCCATATCCTTTGCAATGTTTGGACATACTGGTGATTGGGTGGCAGAAAATAATATAGGATTATGACCAGCAGAAGCCACAATGACAGATTAATCAGAAAACCTCAGCCCAATTCGAGAATCAAGCCTCGGATTTATGTACAAGGAGCATTTGGAAATTTGTTAGCAAAGTATCATAACTCCTCAGTGCGTTGATAAACAGCTATCTAATAATATAATTTTGGAAACTAGAATTCAACGGCTACTTGATGGTTTATTTTTTGTCGAAACTGGACTCGGCGTGCACGTGCAGCGCATGCTCAAAATGAGTAGGGTTTATACACTGGCTGAAATTTAAGCAAAATATTTGTAAAGCAACGAAGGAAATTGGGGACCTTATGTACGATCATGGTTTGACAAATAAACGATTTGGTGCCAACTTAACTAGGTTTTGTACACTAGAACACACGGTTGGTAAAACATTTGTAGTTTTATATGTACATCTCTTAATTTTTCTAAGATTTTTTCTCTCATTACTAAAGTTTTCATTAATATTCATTAATATGCAAATGAGACAATTTTCATATAGGATCACTGGATGAAAGAACTTATAAAACTGAATCACTGACAATATAAAAACTGGCAACAATGGTGGTTTGATGCTGTGTTTTGCTAATTTATGTTCATTTATGGTTTTTTTTACGATTTTACTTCATTTTTGAGGGCTCATTAATATTCATAATAATGCAAATTAGATGATTTACAAATCTGACCACAGAAAAAAGACATGTCTCTAGGCTTTAATTTGACACCATTATTAGTGCTCTAGGATAAGTAGAACCCTACATATGATTGAATACGTAGGCCTACCCCCAATCTTGAGACTCATATAAGGGGTTGTCATGGAACCCATGTATTTTCACATAGCCCATACCAATTTTGTTTTTAAGAGAACTTCGTTTCACATTCTGAGGGTCCCACTTAACAATTTGACATGAACTTAAAAGACCATAGGAGTGCAGGATATATCGTACCTCAACCCCTCCAATATGCTTGTAGTTTCTACGTAATATTCCCTCATTTTTTAAGTTTTTAGGTATTTTCATGAATATTCAATTGAGATTATATTCATATAGGACCACTGGATGTATAGGACCACTGGATGAATGGACTTGTCAAATTGTAACATTGGTTATATCAAAACATGCAACAATAACAATTTTGGCATGAAATCAGCCTATTTTTTAATGATTTGATCTTATTTAGCCTTTTATTAATACTTATGAATAAGCAAGTTATGCAAATATGCTTTTTCAAGGGAGTTTATTCTTTTATGTGTACAATGAAAAAAACACACAGTAATATCTAAAAAAAATATCACTCAGAAGTCCAAGGCGCATATTTTCCTTGTGTACTTTGAGATCATTAAGCGCAACCTGCATCAGAATAAAAAAATATACACTGACATAGCTCCCATTACGCACGTACGTATTAAAAATAGTAACATTAAAAGGGAGATCACCTAATAAGGTATAAGTGATTTTCAACAACACAACAACCCTCTAGAAGCGAGTTTTTCCTTTAAGAGAAGTTCATATTTTGATAAAGGACACAATGGAAGAGAATCACTGTTTCATCAAGTAGCCTTTATTTGGTGTGTGTAACTTTTTCAGCGTTCTGACTACGCCATTGGTCTATGTTGGTTTTTGTTTCCCTTTGTTTGCTTAAAAAGTGCGTTGGGTCAGAACCTTAAAAGAATAATCCTACATATACTATCAATACTATTTAAGGCTTACCATTATAAGTTAGTATATTGGAAGCTTGCAGCTCAAATGATAGTGCATTCACAGACAGAATAATCACTTTGTGAACAATTTCTGTCGTTCCAAACATCATGCATAGAACCATCCAATCCTGCACAGTTCTGAAATGTGCCACCATCTGGTGCACTCACGACTGTCAAAAAAAAAAAATTAAGTGCTCTAGCACTGTCATGAAACATACCATGAACTAATCATATAAACTAAAAGGAAGTTCTAAGTCGCCACTTTTCAATTTCATTTTTTCTGACTTAGCGCTAATGTTATTGAGATGAATTTTTGCCCAAATATGTGCATTTCAATGGACTAAGGTTAATTGGTGCTTTGAAAGAGTTTTCTATCACTTCTCAATTTTTGGGTTAAAAAATGCAAAAAAAAACAAATTTTTGAGGAAAATAGAGGTTTTTAGGGCATTTTTTTTTTCAAATTGAAGTGCATGTGATTTCAAACCCGTCTAGCCGAGTTGTAAAAACACCAAAATTCTGATTTTTTGCTTATGGACGATTTTTTATGATTCTTTTAAAAAAAGCTCATTTTCGACATTTTCTGATATTTTCAAATATAAATACATACTAATAGCATTGTATGCATTTTGTTTTATGTAAACATGTTAGACCAAGCACATTAGAGCTTGAATAGCCCATTTTTACAGGTATTCTTACATGACTGGTGTCCACTTCCGGTTTTATTGTGAAATTTTAAAGGTCATTTAAATCATATATGTATAATATATTTTTGATTTTTTTTAAAAAAAACGCCACATATAATAAAGCGTACAGTGCAATGCAATGTTGATATGCAAATTGCATGGTTACAGCTAAAAAAGAAAGTGAGTATGATCAGGAAATATCACAATCACAAACCGCAGACAACCCCACGGCACAGCTAGGAAGTGCCACTCAACCATCACAAGACAACAGGAAGACAAATTAAGCAAAACAGCCAGCTCTCTCTTCCCCATCAAGATGATTGCAATACTAGAATGGACATAAAGTAACATACAAGAAAACACAGAACAATTACAGACTCCCACAACTGGAGTAACAATAAACAAAAAAGTCAACAACAACAGACTCACCGCCTTAGAATGGACAGCAGTCTAAGCTAACAGGGGGCCTTAAATGCATTTTACTTGCACTAAATTTTCCCCCTAGATTTATGCTGTTGTTAAAGTACAAGAAATGTTCAGCTCACATGGAGACCTTCTAACTAATGCAATGTATCATCATGGAGAAACACTCTAATCAAATTAACACACCATGATGAAACAAAAAAGGGCTCATGACTCACAGATAGTCAGAGCTAAAGAAAACCTTAAGTTGAGCCACAGTGGGACAAGCTATATATAAGCATCAGGCACCAACCCACCAATGAAAGCTTAACATCAGATCTGTCATAGAGTCTGAGGCCTGACCCACCGTCGTGCAATTAAAGAGGAAACCATAGCTGTAAACCGCGATTGGGTTTAAAAACAGGCATGCAGACTTTCGCATGATATCCAAGTTATATCCAATCCTTATATAACGTCTTACAATCTTTTTGAATTGATCACTAAGATGAGGTTTTCCAACAATTCGTTTGAATTAATTAACTAAATCACCATAAAAATAGGTTCTGATATGCCTTGTTGCAGAAGAGTTTTTAACCCAATGTTGTATTTTTAAAACAATTAACTCTGAGTGTCTGTGGTAGAATTTAGAAAATGCTTTTCGAATTTTATGATATCTATAACCTTGATTTAATAACTAAGCACTTAAAAGTAAGTTTCTGTTGTTGAAGTCAGCAACATTAGAACACACTCTAGTAGAAATAATAGGCTGAGAAATATTTACACCATAGGAAAGGGAGCGAGGAACATCTCCATCAAGAAATGGGAAATTTGCTATTTCAAAATTAAAATCATCCTGTTTAGCATAAATTTCAGAAGAAACTATGTCATTTGTTATTATAGGGATCACAGAAATTTTTTTCATGCATTAACATTTGCTGGGTCCCAAGGGAGCTGTTTGAACACGAGGCCGTTAGGCCGAGTGTTCAAACATCGTCGGAGGGACCCAACAAGTGTTAATGCAATGAAACAAACATGTGTGATCGTTATTCTTGCATATTTTACCTGATTTCAGCATAAACCGCCCTGAAAACGTCGGTTAAACATTAAATATCCATTTCCTTACACTTGATTTCTCAAAACAAAATGGCGTCAGCGTCATACTTTCGAACGTCATTACGTCGCCACAATGTCATATATATGCATGCAACGTTTTCGCGAACGAAAGCATCGTCGAAATGTTCTGCCATTTCCGCAACGCTTTCCAGTGTAACGTCTTGTATGCAAATCAGGGCCCAGTTAAGGCTTTTTCAAGTAAAAGCCATGTTCAAACAGCACGTGAATCTCGTGATTTGAACATGGATTTTGCAGCTTCAAACAGCTTCGCGTAACGAATTCCCATGCAAGATATAGTTGACCTACCATTTGTTCAAAAAAAGGAGTATCAATATTAAGCAAAGTCATCTAAATATCTGGAGGCGATGTTAAAAGTTTTAATAATATCAGTTTGATTATTGTCTGACAGAGTCAACATAAAGTCTCTCTCTTAAGCAAACAAAAACAAAATTGCACCAAGAAAAGCACAATTAGTACCCATTTGAATACCTACAATTTGTCTATATAATTTCGAACCAAATCTTATAAATATATTGTCCAAAAGATAAAGGAGAGCATCACACATTTTCTGACATGACCACAATTTATATCGTTTAGGTTGTTCAGAAGTGAAAAATGCATCTTTATCATTACAAGCCAAATCAAGTGAACGCTTTGATTAAGCTGTTGATAGTGACTGTCTTCATGTTAAGGTAGAGGAGAAACGGATAGTTCAATTGTCACAAAACTTTTGATGCTTTTTATCTTATATTTAGCTCTTATTAACAGCTTCAAACTAATTGAAATATAAATGGATAAAATATCTGAGGTATATTTTATATCACAGTAAAATAGTGTTACTTTTTTAATGAAGGTACCTTTACTCTGACTTCGTCTGTGCAAGATCTACCAGTCAATATAAAATGGCATAATTTTCAGATTCTCGAAAAAGCCTTGATTTTGTTATGGAATTAAAATTTTGTAAGAGCGATGTTCACTTTCTAAATTGGAGCAAAAAATTGTAGGTGGCCACTTATAACTTTGGTTCAGTGTAGAGTAACTAATCATAAGATCACATCCTTTGGTTGTTATACACCACATGGCCCATGGAAAAACGAAGGCATACCAAATAAAATCGTACAACACATGGGCGGATCCAGATTGGGGACAGGGGGTCTAGACCCCCCTGAAAATCACAAAAATTTGGGGTTTCCTTGCAATCATGGTCCGGATCCCCTGAAAAAAATACAAAGCTACCAAGCCAGCATTCAATGTTGGGCCAGCATCTGCACGCCAGCGAAACGTCACAATGGCGTTTCACTGGCGGGCTGATGGTGGCTCAGTCATAGCGGTAATTGGATCCTCTATTCTCCATCAACTAAAATTAAAAAAAAAAAAGTTATCAAATTTGGACCCCCTCTGATAAAACTTTCTGGATCCGCGCATGCAACATACCTTTTATACCTATTAAGATCCATTTTTCTTATTACCCAAAAAGTCTAATAAAACAGAATAAATAAAGTCAATGTATTTTTCAAAAAAAATATCGCTATAGATTATTGTAAAAAAACCCATAAGCTTCATATATGGCTATCGCGATATTTTATTAAAAAAACATGAACTTCATTTATATTTTTCAATAAAATATCCCTATCGCCATAGCGATATCTTTTTGAAAAAAAAAACACGCACTAACTTCATTTATAACCGTTTGTTTTGCTACAATCACACTTGTTATTGTGATTGGCATGGTTTCTGTGATGTCAGCGTCACGTTATGTAACGTCAGCGTCACTTTATCAAAGTAGATCCTCGATGTACATCCGAGGTCCGATTCCACGGAATTCCATGGAATTGGCGGAGGCAGTTCCGATTTGGATAAAAAAAAACTGCAGATCTTAATAAGTAGGATTCTTCTGAAGCTAACAGGTCTAGAGCCACAGTGTTTTAAAGAGGATATGTATTTTAAAACTGTTATGTGAATAGAGTACTTATAAGGTTGAATATTGCAAACTGTAATTAAATGTCTGTTTTTCTTTACACATTTACATTAATAAAATATGTAAATAGTGAGGGTCTCATGGAAGATAAAGAGTTAAAAGTAGAAGATAGTTTTTGCCTTCATTTTGCTCTCACGTGATGGCCTGAAAGAATACATAAAACTGATAGTAAATTAATTGCAAAGAAAACACACCAGAAAATAGTTTCAAGTATTAAAAGCGTAAAATTTGGCAGAGGGAAATAATTAAAGAAAAAGTTAATCATGAAAGTAACCATTTAGTAAGTTAATTACATGGCTTTTATTAAAACAAGGAACAGAAAAACGGAATTGAACAACTAGAAATGGAACAACTACGAGGGCCATCCAATAAAGAATGAGACTTTTTCTATAGCGAAGTGAATTTACATGGTAGGCTTATGAAATTTCTTTCAAAGCTAGCCCCACTTTTTGGCTATTCACATGTACCATATTCGACGTTTTAAATAATTCCATCTTTTGTTGCTAGGCAACATTAGAAGACTAGGCAAACATGCTTGGACGGCTCACTATAGGTGGTCACCATGGCAACAGATTAAGATGTAGAGTTTATTTTCCTACCAGTACTAATATATGCTCATGCAATCTATCTAAAGCCAGTAGGGGAAAGTAAAGTTTCAGATTCTTGAGTTGTTACCATGGAAACAAAGGTTTAAAAAATCAAATTTTCAAGACATAGCTGGTATTTTCCCTGAACTCTTGACTTTAAGAGTTAATATCAATAAGTCGAAGGCAATTAAAGCGAACATAGTTATACTCAAGTATACTTAATAACAATAAGCTGCTGATAACAAAACATTTTGTGGGATATCCTTCACCAACATAGTTACCATAGCAACACAAAGTAGTGTGTCTATAAAAAATCATGAAAGTCGGTTGCTAGGCAACCAAAATAAAGGATATGTATATTTGGTTAATCTTTTATAGCATTTTATGTAACACTAAGATTATTTGATAGAAGAAATGATATCAAAGTGGTATATTCTATCTATGAGCGAAAGTAAAAATCTTTGAATAACCGTGGATATTCCAAAAATAATATAAACGTGGCCATGCGACTTCAAGTCCTTCCACAAAACATCCCATTACTATGGCAACTGATCAATCACAAACATATTGTTTATATTCCTGAATTTCTAAGATGTCGTAATATTATTTTGGTTAATTTTAACTAAATGCACACACAGGTTTTAAGACTATGATGAAAGTCCCATTCTTTATTGGATGACCCTCGTAGAAATGATGTTATGAAACACTATGCTGAAACCCTTTGCTTGTCAAAAAGAGTTCATAACACAAGGGGCATCGTAAGTTTTAAGCTTATTGCTATCCTACATCAGCTGACCTAATTTGAACGAAAATTCAAAATAATTTCACCCAGTAACTGGCTAACATAGTTTGAAGATGCTAGCTATAAAATGTTTCGAGATACATGTATATTTATTAAAGTCTTCAATGCCCAAATTTACAAAAGGGAATATCTCAAAAAATAAAATAACTTCTTTTTAATTTTTCACCAGGTAATCTACTCATCATCTTCTGCCAACTGACCATGTGTGAAGCTGCTAGCTACTTTATTTTTTAGATATCTTGATTACTAGTTTCTAATGCCAAATTTTGCAAAGGGCAATAACTCAAAGAAACACAATATTTGTTTTAAATGTTGACCAGGTAATCTACTTATTATTCTCTATCAGATGACAAAGTTTTAAGCTACTAGCTGTAATAGTTTTTTTAGATATTTTGACTAAAAGTTTTCAAAGCCAAAATTTAACAGGGCAATAACTCAAAAAATAAATAGTAATTTTCTTTTAATTTGCCCCAGGTAACATGCTCAGTATCTTCTATCAGCTGCTGACCAAGTTTGAAGCTACTTTCTGTAATAGTTTTTGAGATATCTTGATTACAAGTTTCCAATGCCAAAAATTGCAAAGGGCAATGACTCGAAAAAGAATATTTTTTAAAAATAATTCACTAGGTTATCTACTCATCATCTTCTATCAGCTGACCAAGTTTGAAGCTACTTGCTGTAATAGATTTTGAGATATCTTGATTACAAGTTTTCAGTGCAAAAATTTGCAAAGGGCTATAACTCAAAAAATATATTATTTTTTTTTTAATTTTTCACCAGGTTATCTACTCATCATCTTCTATCAGCTGACAGAGTTTGCAGCCACTTGCTGTAATAGTTTTTGAGATATCTTGATAACAAGTTTTCAATGCCAAAATTTGCAAAGGACAATAATTTGAAAAATTATAATAACCTTTTCTTTAATTTTTACCAGGTTATCTACTTAATATCCTCTGATACCTGGCCAAGTTTGAAGCTCATAGCTGTTATATATCTTGATTACAAAATATCATTATAATCCATAAATTGGGGCATAACACCATGATTGGAGATAATCCAGAATTAAAAAAATATGTGTCAATTATTTTTTATGAGGATTCTATATATGCAATTTCAAAGCTGTATCTTAATAAATTTTGAACAGACGTACGGACCGATGGACGGACCGACAGATGGACGGATGGATAAGCCCAAAGCAGTATGCCCCTTCAACTTTTCGAAAGTTGGGACATAAAAACGGGACATTTGGAACATAACATTATGAAACATGCAACAAAACAGAACACATCGAGGACTACCATACTTAACGCTGTGGAATGATCACCACGGAATGGAAATAATTACAACGATTCGTCAAACATGCTAAGCATTATCAGTGATGTATATTGATATACTAATATACGTCACTGAAATTTTTGTAGAAAATGATACATCAAAATGTTGCACAACACAAATATCAAGAGTGAGAGATTGAGGAGAGACACAATATCATTCAACACACATGAATTGGAATACGAGAGTGGATTTGTCCATATTCTATGTGTACACTAAGTCTGACCTGTCTGTCGTACTGTTTCTTGTAAAATAGACAACAACAACAACAACAGCATTATAACAATAAACCAGTCGTAGGGACCTAACTTATCTATCAAAATATAACCTAAAAGGGAATATGTTCCCTACGATTCACGTTTAAAGTTTCCCTCAAGTATATTCAACGGTTTTATCTCGAGGGAATATGGAGAAGAAAGGCCCAGGTCAGCCTTTTCACAGCAGGTGACCACAAGCCAGCACTGAATAGACGCGAAAGCATGACAAAGACAAGACATAAATAACACAAATGATCCACAATTGAAGTACCACCTTCGAACGGTCAGTAAAATATTTTACTGGAGGGCTTAAACCGGTTCAAGTCGCCAACCTCACCCTTAGTTCAGATGTGGATCAGCACGAGCTTTGCGCATACAGTCCAGGACGCACGTTTTATGCATTACCATCAACATTTATTTATAGCATTTTAATTGGGTATTTCAATTTTAATGAGGTTTTCATACCAAGAATCTTTGGAAATGCTGTAAAATTTAATAATGTTTTAAAATTCTTTTTCATTGATCTTAAGTGGCAATGAATGCAGTAATAACATGAGCCCATATACAAGATCCTCTAGGGAGCGCAGTGGCTAGTGGTAGAGTGCTTGACTCGAGACAAAGGGGCTGTAGGTTCGAGCCTCACCAGCGTCACTGCGTTGTGGTCCTTGAGCAAGCCACATTAATCCTAGCTTAGTACTGGTTCAACCCAGGAAGACCTGTCCCTGTTTAATTGAAAAATTTTTGATGGGACGTAAAGAACCAAATCAAACAAATAAACACGATCCTCTACAAAATATTAATGGCGTCAATTGATGAAATTGAGCCACGACATGTGATTACCAACAATGTGGCATTTTGACAAATGTGCACTCAGACAAGCCTGTGCAGCCTCCTTTTAAGCTTAGAATTCCCAAATGCTATTCGGTCATCAGCTTTACAATCATAGAATATTTTAAAGCAATTAGCAAAGGCTCTGATCAGACTTCGTGTATGCGCAGGCTGGTCTGAGCATTCGCTGGTCGCACATACCACATTGTTGGAAATATCATGCCTTGGCTCAAATGTCATTTAACCCCAAAACATCTGAAACGGGCTGTCTGATTTAACCATTTAAGATGACCGGCTGTCCGCATGTTACATGCATGACACATCCTTCATAATAGAATACTTTGAAAGCAGAATTTTTCAAGAGGATTTTATTTTCATGAATCTTTGCCGATCAGAGATTTTACGAAAATGAAACACTCGCTAAACAGGCAAAATAGCTCGGTCGTTTTCTGATAAAGGTAAATCATGCACCAGTAGCGAGTTTTGACAGCGCAAATATGGCTTTTAAGGCTATCCCCGAAAACAAAACCCTCGTGAAACTTTCCTTTTTTTTAGTAATGAGGTCCTTACGTGTATACCAAGCTGTATAATTGAATGGTCGATTGTCACTTGCCCATACCCAAGCGCCCTCTTCAGCTATGTCGTTGCCATTGATCCAATATGCGTCATAGCCTGACAAAGAAAGATATATTTAAAAAACAAATTTAATTTTCGGAATGTTCTTTGAATCGTGAATCCTTCGGGTCTCTTGCAAATTAAGTGACGGTAACGGTAACTTTGCAACAGACCTGAAGTATTCACGATTCCATAAACAGACCAAAAATCGAATTTATTGCTTAATTTATTTATTCAGTATTAGGTGTAGCCCTTAGGCCAAACGTTCTGCGCATGCACGGCAGCCATATTAGATGACGTCATCATCTATTTTTAGAATGTTGTATTAAGTAGCACGGAAGTTTGAACAATGGTGTTATTGTTCATGGCCAACAATAGGATTAAATTTTTGAATAGAGTCTCAATCATGTCTGGCTTGAGTTAACGTAACGCAGGAAGTCAAAAGAATGGTCTTTTGAAAATGTCAAAGATAATTCCTCTTAAAGAACAATAGGATTAAATTTTTGAACAGTTGGATTATGTTTTTGAATAATAGAGTCTCCATCATGTCTTGCTTGTGTTGACATAATGCGGAAAGTCCGACCAATGGTCTTTTGAAAGTGCCAAAACTAATCCCTCTTAAGATATATGGTTAATGGTTTATTTCAAATTCAAAAAGGCTATGAAGCTGATGAGGATATACAATTTAAAATAGTATGACGGCATAGAGACAGTACAGAACTTAGATCTATATGTGCTGAGCTAAACAGGTAGCTCTGTATAACTTTTTAGCAGATAGATTTGAATTTATTAGTACTCAGCGGAGAAGGTGAGGATATGTATATAGTTATCAACTGGTCAGCTCCCGCTCCACCCCATACAAGAGGGGGGGGGACCTGGGACCAAACTGTTGTTGTTGTTTTTTCTATACCTGTATAGCTGCACAATGTTTCTACTGATGAGTAACTACAATATGACCTCATTTTCAAAATTTGCATGTGATGTCAACAGTAGGTTTACGTAGGCTTCAATAATCTCATTAAAGCTGCTTGATAGTCATCATCTCCATTTATGGTGCATTTGTGGATCATACGTGAACATAACTTTGCTGGCCCAAATGCGCCCACAAAGTATATGTCTGCGCTTGACGTGTCACATACAGAAATTTTGTTTGATAAATAGATCTAATCATGTGTATTTAAATCAATATAACGAAAATGAGTAATTTACAATCATAAACAAATAATATATAACGAATATGATTATGTTTTTAGTAATGAAGTCTCCACAAGGTCTGGCCCCTTTTGATATAAGGAAAGAAGTCCTCACAATGGTCTTTTGAAATGCCAAAGATAACTCCCGCACCCTTAAACGAATGATGAATAGGCCTATACAATGTCTGAACAATAGATACATTTGCTTGTCCAAACAGGCCTAGTTGAACCCAGAATTGCTCTCTTTATGTTGACCACACAGGTTAAATGATGGTATTGATCATGTACTCAATATTGCTAGTTTTATGGACTATTCAACTTGCGACAGATTTCATCAAAAGGGCAAAAATACCTACACTCAGTGGCCATAATTGAGTTCCCAAAATGGCAAACGTTGTTTCAGTTGCAAATATTTAAGTACATTTAAAATTTGTATAATTTAAAAACGAGGAATTCAAATTATCTGAAATTTTGAACATATCACTATTTGCTATTTTTCTACTTAAGGATGCTAGATTAATATAGAAATGATATCATCTAGAGTTTGTGGGTGTTATTCATTTCGACCACCCCTGATTTCTGAAACAATTTGAAAATTTGATGTGTGTTATAAACTTCTTCCTTTTTTACATGACTATAGATATTGCTTATTTTCTATATATTTTTGGTGATAATGGTGCTAATATGTTATACTCGTGAACTGTGAACAAGATGTGTTGACATCTTCCTAATTTATTCATCGTCATATTAGGGGTGGGTGGGGTATTTGTACCCCTGACCCATAAATCTAAATTACTGAATGAATTCACATGGTAACTTAGGAACAAGTATCAGTCTTTCTAGGGTCTATATATGAGTGTTTGAAGCAATTAGTCTTTAAATGTTTCATTCTTTCAAATGGAAAAGACAGCACCCAGCGATACCTAACCCCTTGGTCAAACTATGCTTTACAAGGGGGTACCCAAACTTTCATACGAAATCGTAGGATAGTTCTTCGTAAAAAAATAAATGTTCTGTAAAAATGTAACCACAAATAGTACTTTCAACTGAAAAGAATAATTACACAAATATTATATCACTGACTATGCTGCTTGTGGCACCATTATCAGGACTGGCAGTGAAAATTAGCAGATTTTTTTGGGATCCAGCCATAGCTTATATCCATCAACATTTATTCAAAAAATATTATTTTCAAATAGAACAGTGTTATGATACCTCACAAAACATACATACCCCATATTCCTGCATCTGTTTATTTAGTTAGTTTTTACAGCCAAAGTATACTGTAGTCGGATCATTTTCGTGGTATTATTTTCCGTCCAGTTCTCTGCTCTGGATAATTTTATTTTCAGTGTATATACTAATTCAAACTTTAACAGAATGTTTTCCAGTACATTTCAAATATTTCTGCAAATTTTCAATAAAAAATATTACAATCTGACATTTTTACAGCAATTTTTCAACACCTGCTATCTTTTTTGAAGAAATGGAGCCAATGTTTGTGATACACAATATCTCCATAGCAACCGATGATGACATCATACAATTTGGTGATGACGTAAACATATACCCTGTATATTAACCCAGGGCAATTATCATTTGGGGAAATTGTCTTGATTGGCTAGAAAAGACCATTGTTTTAGACTATATTTTTTGTCAATTTCTTGTAAGCTGATTTGGGAACTCAATTATGGCCACTGAGTGTAGCTATAGGCGGACACGAAAATATTACAGTTTTTTAAACTAAGCATTTTTCCTTTATCCATTTTTGCTGACAAGTTTTAATGATTAGATTGAACAGTTTAAATAGGTTAATTCATACTCTAATTTTCACTACAGTAACGAAAAACGGACTAAGCAAAATGTTTTTGATAATATTTAAAACCAGATGGTTATTTTCTACAATATGTACATGGAACTACTCAAACTACAAATATATAACCAAAAGGATGATTTTATCTTTTATGTGAACAACTCCAAAGTCCAAATGATGGTTCACTTTATTCAGATCATAAGTGCAGACATGTCCAAACACGACACATGTGCTAATAATAGTGTAAAAAAACACCCCCTATAAGACTCCACCATGTATGTCTATTATTGGCATAGTGAAGGAAGTTCTAACAATGGTTTTACATGTATAACTTGATTTATCATGCCACGTTTGTTCAAACGTAACGATCTGGAGCAATTTGAATGTTACTTAGCCAGGGTGGGTGTTTTTGACGTCGCGAAATATGATAATCGCCATCCGTCAACTATACGGTGTCTCAGAGATCGTTACCAGGCTACTGGATAAATAAGGATCGACGCAGGTCTGGTTAACCAAGAATGTCAACCCAACGTTAAGACAGCAACTTACGTCGATTGCAGATACCAGGTCACATTATTTTAAAGCACTTAATGTTTAGCGATTATCAAAGACTGATATATTGGCTTAGTATTGACGGCTTACAATTTAGTGCACTTAATTGTTAATTTCTATTCTAATATATACTCTTAAAGGAAATAATATGTTTCATATAGGTAGCATATAATTTTTTCTATATAAATGATGCCTATTTTAAGAAATGTGTCTTCTGCATTTAAATTTTAGTATATCATTTAAAAGTTGGCTTTTGTCAATACAGATAACACATGCAAATACTTAGGCCGTATGCTCATTTATTACTTATTACGCAACTGCATTCAAAACAGTATTTCGAGGCCTGATGTTTTGACATTTTTTGTTTTACCGCCAATTGTGCCAATAAAAAATCTTCAAAATCTAATATAAGTGTTTTACAGTATTTACTTTATGCCATTAGGGTAGAGTTAGTTTACTTTGGACATCAGGTAAATTCGGACAGTGGCCTTATTCGTTTCATAGTTTAATTATTGAAAAATGAAAATGTAAATTAACTAAGTAAACGGTGAAATTCCTGATGAGACGGCCTCATCTGGATTTCTACTATTTGTAAATGTATGTCCGAATTAACCTGATGTCCGAAGTTATCTGACTTTACTCTAACGTATTAATATTGCATATTGTTTGTTTTGTTATCCCATCCTATTGGCTGGTAAGTGACAATGCTTGTGACATTATCTAAATATATTTTCATGTTATTGGCATTTAAGTATACATATGTGTCTAGTTGGTTACGCTGATTTTTTTTCATTCATCCGCTAAGCTGGTCACTCATCAATCCTCTACATCATTTGGTCACATTCAATGTGCATTCACTATTTTAGTTGATCAATGCTTGGAACAATTACCTTTCAACACGCCAATTTAACACTGCTGAGTCAGTGGGGTAGTTATTAGATGGCTAGCTCATATTATAGATTGCGAGGGTTCGATTCTGACTGAATTTAGTTAAATTTCTAAGCATCATCTCTCAGTATATGTTTATTTTTAAGTTATGATATTGTTTTATGCAATAGTTAAGTTTTTTTTATATTTGATAAATGGTTTATATAATTTATATACTTATCTCTTCTTAATTACATTCTATGAAATATTGTGTCTTACAATACAATACAATTCACTTTGTTTCACTGGCTTTATTTATAGTACTGTTCATACTCACTGTTTCTGAGCTGCTAACATCGTCTGAATAATTAGGTACTTATCGCCTATACGCAAGTGTCTATCACAAACGCCCATATTGAAAAGCTGGAGGTCATTTTTTATTTGGGACTTCTTGGGAGTAATTCAATTTTGGTATGGGTGAGAAAAACAGAGATTTTAAACCTATCCCAATCATATACTTGGTCTTCGAAATAATGACCTATTTACTTGATTGAACATTTTTTCTGTACTTTGATTTTTATATACACTCTTTGCTGTCGTTTAAAAATTTATATTGCAATTTTGTTTCAATGATGGCTTCTGAGCTGAATTTCGAAGCATAAATGTGTATTTTTAAACTGGGACGTCAGAAAAGGGGATCATTCATATTTTACATCAATGATGAAATATTGCGCCAATCATATACTTTTGCTTAGAAATTGGGGGCTTACCATATACCTTGCAGCGCTGAAAAAAGGGGCTATTTGGCACACACATCCGTACAATGTCATATATAGGTAGTTACCCCCAGTCCCCTCAGTTCCCAATTACACCCCCAGCCGGAGGACAAAGTACGTGCTGGTAATGTAGTGAATGAGAAGTAAACATGTGTCTGTTTGTTGGTTGCACATAAATGAATGAGCGAATAAGGAAATAGTGATATCATACTGGATAAGATTTGCAGTTGAACTATACACATTCTTAGTACCGCATAATGATATAAATGAAAATAATGTAAGCATCTAAAAATAGCAATGACAGAAACTCGCCCCTGATATATCCTTTCGCTCATGGTCAGAAATCGTTATATCACGCAATTTTCGGTTGTGACATAAACTAAAAGGCGAATTTTGATATACTCTGTCTCTACGGCGATGAACAATACAATGAACCACAGTTACATCAGGTTAACCCGCACATGAAAATAGAATGCGCCATAAAGATAACCTAAGTACTCCGAGTGTTGAAATGAAAATAAAAGTACACAAATACAAAATAAATGCGTTTTACAAGAAAACAAAGGTATTTAATGTATAGTTCTTGATAGAATCATGAAATTCATGCAACAAGGAATCGAACCATGCATCAGATAGTAGCTCAGGTAGGAAATATTTAGCCTAAACGAAATATTTTACAGCTGTAAACTTTGACCCAGTTACCAAACTTTTGTCGCCGGCTGTCCCCCAAGCAATTAGCGAATATATAGCAAATGCACAATGCGCAGGCTAGCCAGGAGTGATACAATATTGAACGAATAAAACTTACATTACAAGAATTCATGTATGGTATATTCTGGTCTCGAGTCGTCAGTATTCGAGAGAACATTGCATAGTGCGCATGCGTGGCTGGAAGTCACAACAAAAAGCAAATAGACTTTTTTAAAGTATTATTCTGAACGTAATACTTCATTACGTAACACCTACTACATGTACAAACTTGTTACTTACCTAAGCATACTGAAGGTATTGACATCTAAAAAAACTGGTCAAAGTTGGAGCCCCTCTGACAAAACTTTCTGGACCCACGCAGGGATTTACATTTTTATCTCATTTTTTTTGTTTTTATTTACTTGACAAGCCATGAGCAAATTACAATCAAAATAAAAAAACAAAAAATGCACCTGGAATTTTTAAATATTATAACAACAATTTGTGAAACCCGACTCCATCATCTCAACTTTGACAGCTGTACACTCTGTCCACAGAGCCTATCCGGAAATTGATAGACAGATTAATAGTAAATGTAGCATTTTCTCAAAGTGTCTTCAAATGGCCACCAAAGACTCTGATCTCAGACTGCACGTTCTGATCTTAGTCTACGTTTGGCACACAATCTATTTATAGACCTCTGGATAAGAGTTCTTATTTGAGAATTATTTTTGTCTTATTTTTCGGCGAAAATCTATGTTTTGGATACTCACTCTTTTTGGACAGACGATTCTTTAAGCACCCAAAACACACATTTAAAATGATTGATAAGAATATAATCACATTTTTACGCGCAATAACTCCCCAGTCTGGACCCATGAAATTGGTCAAATATATACATGTATTTGCTAATAATTATTCTATAATTATACTGTCTTACTTTGTTCAATAATAGATGACACGTGCGAGGTTTCTTCGGCGCTCTCTATTTCAATCAGCTTTGCACCATCTTCCTGGCAGTTAAGCTATTGAAATAAAATGATAAATTCAAAATTTGAGTCGGGTTACTATTATTAGGGAAGAAATATAATTTTGTGAACCTGTGAACATTTTCTATACGCCTTGCGGTAGAATATAGCAATCTACCATGAGTGTCCTTAAAGGATAGAAATATCTCACCCGAGGGGTAGGAATGTTAACTAAGAGGAGGCTTGCCTGGTTAAATTCCAACCCCAAGGGTGAGATTTCTCTATCCTAAATGAACAGGCTCATGATGGATTTTTTCATTTTTCCAAAGTTTTTTGTCGGAACATAAAAAGTCAAAAAAATTGTTAAAAAAACCCCAACTTTTTACTTGTTGGATTTGCATTATTTCCGAGTTAACGAGTGTTTTTATCACGCATTAAGACTTAGTTTGCAGCTTGTTTTGGACTGGAAAACGAGATTTTAGAATTAATTAAGTTTGCGAAATAAAATCCTGCTAGGCTCTCTGTGCCATTAGCATCACATTGCCATTATCGTCACGTGGTGCACGTTTTGTGATATCATTCAGTTTATATGACGTCAGTACGTGACACTTAACCTTGATATGTGCCTCTGAACTACTTAGGCGCAATATATTGGTCCCTTAAATACATATTTCAGAAAAAGAAACAATATTATACTCTGCCTATGTAAGAAAGCAGTCACGTGGTCATGCAAGATTATAACAATCCACCATAAGTGTCCATGTAAGAAAGAAATATCTCAGATTTTGAACCTGGGACAAGGCTTCCACCTTTTTATTGACTCGAAAACAGAAATGGAGCATAGGTTAAATTGCAAATTGAAAAAGAAATCTCGCTATGCTCCATGTTCTCTTGGCATCACGTTGCCTATATTGGCATGTGGCATACGTCTGGTGACGTTACTACGTTTCAGTGACGTCAATAAGTGACTCTTAACCCTGCTAAGAGTCATTGAGTTACTTAGACACAATGCGTTGGTTCTTCTTACACCCTTTCTCGGAGAAAAGGAATATTTTGCTCTGCCCATGTAAGAAAGCTGCCACGTGGTCATGTCAGATAGACATTTCTTACATGAGCTGACAGCCTATCTTACATGGGCAAAGGTGGGAGAAAGAAATTTCTTACGTGAGCTGACAGCCTATATTACATGGGCAAAGGTGAGAAAATGCTATGTCTGAGTCTTAAGAAACCCAAGTAAATAAGTGTGAATATCGTCTTAACTACGGGATGG
Source organism: Loripinus fragilis (assembly GCA_964019695.1). NCBI lineage: Eukaryota > Metazoa > Mollusca > Bivalvia > Lucinida > Lucinidae > Loripinus > Loripinus fragilis. The sequence goes on along the minus strand of OZ026525.1, from coordinate 26,206,556 downwards.
CGCAGTAGAATTTGTTTACATTACATCGCCAAATGTCAAAATGGTTACTAAGTGAGAGAATAATTAATGATCATTGGTATTACCTAGGGACAGGAAAATCCCAATCCAAGAGTCCACTGTCCAGTGCAACTAATTTTCTGCTGTCACAATATGACCCTCATGTTGAAATTTTCCTGTTTCAATTTAACACCAATGATGGATTATATTTATCTTACATACCCAATACTAACCCATTGTAAAGATAAAATAAAAATCAAACAGCGCCACATGGGAATAAAAGTGACGCCCGTGTTATGTTCAAGCGATGTCATCATGTTAGGTCGTATCTCAGTGCATTCAGGATATTCCTGGAGCGTTTTATTTTATGAAATTGAGGTAATGGTATTTAAACGTGAGTACAAAAAAAGGATCCATTATGCATTTGAGGATGAGATAGAAAAGCCATTTCTTGTGATCACTATATGTCATCACTCAGCAAGCCACGTGATGCTAAAACGGCGTATTTCAGGTTATATTTCTTCTATCCCACCCTCATACTAATGATTGATTCTTATATTCCATAATCGACACTACATGTAATAAACAACCAGAAAAAACATCATTTTATCAGATGGAATATAATAATTTATCATGAATGTGTCAGTGGGATAGAAAAATATATCTCAAACATCATGAGGCTTATCGGGTGTTGATAAACAGTGATCACAATGTAAGGACTTTTATATCCCACCCTCGCACAAATAATGGATCAATTTCTTGCTCACCATTGACTTTTTATTTAAAAGGGAGCTTTCGAAGATGCTGAATAGGCTGAGATTTTGACTTAACAAGGCCGTTACTTGATTACCATGTGCTTAAGTGCTAATACAACCAATGAGCAGTCTTCTCGCAACAGCTTGTGTATAATAAAATTGGTAAGATTTAGGAATCTATCATGAGTGTGAGGGTAGGATAGAAACATCCGTCCCCAGGATCCCCATTTGGCATCACGAGGCTTGCCGAGTGATGCCTAACGTTGATCCGGAGGGACGGATTTATCTATCCTACCCTAACACGAGAATTGCTTTTTTTTCTTGCTCACCACTGTTTTTATCTATTTATTTATTTAATTATTTATTCATTTTAAAATAAGCTTTCAGAAGTCCCTGAAAACGCTAAGATGTAATTTCACATGATGACATTACTTGACGTCCTGGGTAAGATAGCATGGGTTAGATAAGATTTTCTATCCCAGGGTAAAATCTCAGATATCCTTATCCTGTGTGCAAGAATAGAATTGTTGACCTAGATTAAAATCACAGATATTCTGTTCCGTTATGCTAGAAATATGTAGCACTGGTGATGTTAATTTGTTTAAATTGTTTGTTGAAATTGTCCCTCATGTTCAGGGCAAAAAAAATGGTAAACAGTATCTCACAATGATTAATTGACTTATCGCCGCCAATATCTACTTTATAGCTATAATTGAAGTCTATGGAAAACAGTTCACAGTTCTAGATTCTAGTTACAGACTTCTTTGATAAATATTTATGCCAACCACCACTTAGTTGATAGCTTAAGGTACTACGTTATCTAGATCACGACTATTGATGAGCATGGTGGCTCTGTGGTAGAGTGTTGGACTTGGGACCAAATAATTGCTAGTTCTAGGCTCCTAGTAGTCATTGCATTTTGTCCGGTTCATCCCAGAAGACAGTAAACCGCCCCACACCCCCGACATGACTGACCTTTTGTTGACTGGGATGTAGAACAGAAACACAAGCAAATAAATTTCCAGGAGGACGTTTGACATTTCTTACCCGTGCTTCTTCCCATGTCAGTCTAGTACGGACAAGTCTGTAGCTTGAATCCACAAAGCTGTCAGAATATTCTTCCATTTCTGCAGACGTACAAAATAAAACCTTCAGGAATATTGGGTTCTAACAGAAAGCAGAATACCGCTTAGGCGTAAGAATTGTATAACTTTCCATTAGTTTTTATGAACAGACTCAAGAAAACCGAATCTGCCGTTTTCTTAATTAGTAGGTTCTCTCTATTTCTGAAGGATCCGTTTTCTACAGATTATTTAACCCCTTCAGTCAATATTAAAGAAGAATTTGCATTATGAGTTAAAGATAAATTTTAACCCTTAAAGCGTCAATTCAGACTGAAGCAGACAAAAACAAATTGTTACATCTTTTTTTTTAATTTCGAAAAAAATAAGGTATGCTTATTTACGAAAATTGTCTGTCAGCAGACAATTCTCATGAAATATCATGCCATATTTAATATTGTTGAAAGAGCAGCATCATTTGGCGCTTTATGGGTTAAGCATCTGTGACCAGGGCCCGGAATTACAATGCCTCCTTAAAGTTAAGGAATACTTAAAATAAGTATTGATTTTTCAAGATGCGAAAAATAACGTTTCAAACTGATTAAAATTAAAATAGTTTCGGTTTTTTCTGTAGATCACAATGCTATCTCTGGCCACAAGTACTGCATTGATGAAGGCAATTTATTTAGCATTTAATACAGCATGTTGAAACATCAATACTCAACTGAAGCCTTCCTTCACTTTAAGGAGGCAATGTAATTCCAGGCCCTGGACCTTTGGCTCCGATATCATATCGGAAATCTGAAAACTTTATTTTAAGCTACGCACCATGGGCAAAAAGGAGCGCAGTGGCTCAGTGGTAGAGTGTTTGACTCGTGATTGAAGGGTTGCTGGTTGGATACCAACCGGAGGCACTGTGTTGTTGTGTTCTTGAGTAAGACACTTTATCCTCTGATATGTACTGGTTCAACTCAAGAAGTTTCGCCTAGACATGTCTGAAAAATTGTTTACTGGGACGTTAAGAATCAAAAGAAACCAAAACAAAAACCTTAAGTAGCTATCTTGCTACATATGAATTTATTCCATCAAAAATGTTAAAAGAAAAAAACAACAACAACAAAATAGTAACAAAAAGTAACGACGCTGTAAGATTTTTTAACCATATTTGAGTTTGAACTTAATATCCTGTAAGGTCAATGTACTACTCTAGAACCGGCGTTTTAATCTAAATACATGTACCATAATTATGCAATCATTGTGCCAAATATGAGCACCCTTGGTCTTAACATAAAATAGTCTTTTTTACAATTAAAGTCGCTTACAGGTTTTAAAAGTTATGTGACCTTAATCTTGAAATCACATTTTCACACCGGATATGTGGCAATCAAAAACATTATAACTATCGTCGAACGTAGATCAAAAATAATAAGAAACATACTCCTTTTGCCAATTTTGGTGACAAATGGCATTGGAAAACTATGTTTCTTGCGATTTTTGACCTGTCTTGGTCGTCGTTTGTTAAGAGCGTTTTTATTGCCACCTATCCGGTGTAATTTTGGTAAATTTATACTTTTGTTGAAATCTACGCACGATTAGTAAGCGATAAGCTAAATATGAATATACTCCATCGAAAATGATATAGTTTGCTTAAAAGGCTGTTAGACAACCTTTTAGATATTTGAACCTGACATTTGCCGTCAGAGACATATATTTTTCAAAGAGCCTTGTTGTAATCTACACACATGATAGACAAACATTTTGCTGAACATGACGACCATATCGGTACAAACATAGAAATAAGAACTAGTGTAATCATAACGTGGACAAGTTTTCATTGTCTTTGCCTCCACTGCTATATTACAATCTGAAGTGCCTCGGCCAATTCCGAGAAATTCCGTGGAATCAAACCGCGGATGTACATTGAGGATCTACTTTGATAACGCGGGTGATAAAGTGACACTGACGTTATATAACGTGACGCTGAAATCACAGAAACCATGTTAACACAATAACAAGTGTGGTTGCAGCAAAACAAACGGTTTAAATGAAGTTCATGTCTTTTCAATAAAATATCGCTATAGCGATATTTTTTTGAAAAAACAAACAAACATATACTTCATTTATGCTGCTGATTAAACTTTTTGGATAATCAGAATGATCGATTTTAATAGAGCTGAAACTCCACATGCTACAGAACTAATTTTCCAAACGCAAGTTCCGGCTAACAAAATGCAGCTTTTTGGTACATACATGTAGTACTTCGCGTAATGCGCCTTACGTACAATCGAGCCATGATTCGATTCTCGAATTGTGGCGAACTTTCCTGAATGGCTCTACATGTAATAGTGATCTGAAACATTCGTTGTACTCTGCACACCATAGTCAGTCATTGTGCTACATATGAACATCCTGCGTAAAATGAAAGAAAACACAGGACAGATTTCAATAGATTTTAAGTATATTGGACATTGACTTATGAATCCAAGGTCATATCTGTATTTATTTGCGAGACATTCATTGTAATTTACATACTATAGGCAATCATTTAGCCGAATATGAACACCCATGGTCATAAAATGAAAGAGTTTTTTGCGTTGCGAGTGGTATAACAGGTTTTAGATTATGTGACATTGACCCATGACTCCAAGGTCATATCGATAGTCTGAAAACTCTATTGTAATTTATATAACCAATAGGCAATCATTGTGCCAAATATTAAGTTATCGGTCACAAATGAAGCCAAAAGGCTGCTGATCTCGATCTACAGTGATTTCAGAACAGGAAAAAGCTGGGTTCAGCTGAAAAAAGGTTAACTTACGTCTGCATGTTTTTACACAACAAGGAGCAACGCCATCCCATTCTCCATTGTCTAGGCAAGTTCTGCTCGACTCTCCTTGCAGTTCGAATCCGGTTTCACATGAGTAGTTAGCGACGTCTCCTGGTAATACGCCAGATGAATCAACATGTCCATTACAGGGCTGGTCAAGAGGACCACATTCTGAAATTCAAGCAAAGAATAATAACTCATTTCAAATTATTGTGCTCCTTATTTAAAAAAAATAAACATAATGGAGAGGCATACAGTAAAACCTGTCTTAAGCTGCCACTCAAAAAGAATACCGAAATTGGTTTTCAAGACTGATCACGGCTTAATGCAGGTCAAAAGTATTGCAGAATGTTCCAAGAGAGCATTCTGCAATACTTTCGACCTTCGTTTAGCTACCATTTGTCTTAAAGACCTTTGTTTGGACAATTTTTGAGTGGTCGCTTAAGACAGGTTTTAACGTATATTTATTTGGTGTTTTGGCTGATTGTTTATTCAATTCGAGCAACATCCACACTGTAATGGTTTTGATCATTTGGAACGATGCGTGTGCTACGGTCTTGATATCCCATATGGGTCTCAAACGTGAGACTCCAATCGGTAAATTTCGTCTCTATTTGTGTGTGTGTGTGTGTGTGTGTGTGCGTGCGTGCGTGTGTGTGTGTGTGTGTGTGTGTGTGTGTGTGTGTGTGTGTGTGTGTGTGTGTGTGTGTGTGTGTGTGTGTGTGTGTGTGTGATCTTGATCTTTGGCTCAAATAACATTTTGACAAACATTGTACAAAATATGAAGCACCTCTGTCAAAATATAAGAGGAGTTCGTGTTACGTATATTTAACTTGACCTTTGACTCCAAGGTCATAATGGTGATCTGTAAACCTTGTTGTAATCTAAGCACCATAAACAATAATTGTGTCAACTATTGACAACTGTGATCAAAAGTAATAATGAAAACATGTTACAAGCTATTAAACTGATTTCAAGTATATGTGATCTTAATCTTTAATACCAAGGTCATATCAGTAATCAGAAACATATGTTGTAATTACACACCATATGCAATAATTGCGCCATATATGAATACCTTCGTTCGACTAATAAAATAGTTCAGTTAACGAGCCGGAATACATATTTTGAGTAAAGGAGACGTTAACCTTTGACTCTAAGGTCATACTACTATGGTGATTTGAAACCCTTTTTGTTATCTACGAACCATAGACAATACTTAAATTTATTTGACCTTGAACTATGACTCAAAAGTCGTAGCAGTGAAATATATATAACATATTTTGTTATTTACACATCATATGCAATAAATGAGCCAGATATGAAAACTCTCAGTCTAAAACTGAAAGAGCCATAGACAGATCATAAGCAGGGTCCTGAAGCAATAGGGTTAAGATTAGATCACTCATCAAAGGCTTATGCTACTTGATAATTCATAGATACCATAATAGTACACAGTGACCGAGCTTACCAAAGGGAATACATTCAGATGCAGGTTCACATGTTGGTGCCATAAAGCTCCAACGACCCGAACTTAAACAGGTTCCAGTAGCTGTGGAACTGAGGACAAATCCCTCATTACATGTGTATGTTGCCAAACTCTCAAACGTAGTTCCACTGAGTGTCGTCACAGAGCCATTAGCAGGATCAGATAAACTGCCACAATCCACTAAAACAGAAGTTACAGAAAATACATTTATTGATAAATATCTCATACGAAAATCAAGAGAGTTTGCAGATCAGAGCGGTCATAATGATGAGCTTTAAAATTTTGTAAAAGCATGTACAGTAAAACGCTTATATTGGGGGGATTTTTATTCAGCGCTATCTTGTCAGGTAATACTAAAGTAGGGGGTGCATTTAAATGATCGTTACTAGGCACTTTTGACAGCTATTATAAAGTATTGGAGTACGTGTAATGATCATTTCTTGGCAGATATGTAGGAGGACACGTGCGTTAAGTATTACTTGACAGTCTTATCAGGAAATACTAAAGTAGGGGGGCATGTTAAATGATCATTACTAGGCACTGTTGACAGCTATAATAACGTATTGGAACATATGTAATGATCATTTCTAGGCAGTTATGTCAGGTAATGATAAAGTAGGAGGACATGTGTATTGGGTGTTAGTAGGCGGTCTTGTCAGGATATATAAAGTAGGGGGTACGGTTAATGGTCATTACTTGGCAGTTTTGACAGCTAAAATGAAGTATGGGAGCGCAAGCAATGATTATTACTAGGCAGTCGTGACAGGTATTAATAAAATAGGGAGACGCTTGTAATTATTAGTACCAGGCAGTTATACCAGGTAATAATAAAGTAGGAGGACACTTGTAATCATTATTATTATTAGGCAGTCTTCTCAGGAAATACTTAGGTAGGAGGCTCGTTTAATGATCATTACTAGGCAGCCTTGACAGGTAATAATATACACATGTAGTAGGGGGACGAGTGTAATGATTATTACTCGGCAGTCTTGACAGGTAATAATATAGGAGGGGGATGAGTGTTATGATTATCACTAGGCAGTCTTGTTAGGTACTAATATAGTAGGGGGAACGCGTGTAATGATTATAATTAGAGCATCTTGATAGATAATAATATAGTAGGGAGACGAGTGTAATGATTATTACTAGACAGTCTTGACAGATAATAATATAGTTGGAAGACGAGTGATGTGATTATTCCTAGGCAGTCTTGACAGGTTATAATATAGTAGAGAGACAGGTGAAATGCGTATAACTAGGCAGTCTTGACAGGTAATAATAAAGTAGAGAAACGATTGTAATGTTTATTACTAGGCAGTCTTGACAGGTAATAATATAGATGGGGGACGAGTGTTATGCTTATTACTAGGCAGTCTTGACAGGTAATAATATAGTAGGGGGACGAGAGTTATGCTTATTACTAGGCATTCTTGACAGGTAATAATATAGTAGAGAGACGGGTGAAATGCTTATTACTAGGCAGTCTTGACAGGTAATAAAATAGTTGGAAGACGAGTGTTATGCTTATTACTAGGCAGTCTTGACAGGTAATAATATAGTAGGGGGACGAGAGTTATGCTTATTACTATGCAGTCTTGACAGGTTATAATATAGTAGAGAGACGGGTGAAATGCTTATTACTAGGCAGTCTTGACAGGTAATAATATAGTAGGGGGACGAGAGTTATGCTTATTACTAGGCAGTATTGACAGGTAATAATATAGTTGGAAGACGAGTGTTATGCTTATTACTAGGCAGTCTTGACAGGTAATAATATAGTAGGGGGACGAGAGTTATGCTTATTACTAGGCAGTATTGACAGGTAATAATATAGTAGGGGGACGAGAGTTATGCTTATTACTAGGCAGTATTGACAGGTAATAATATAGTAGGGGGACGAGAGTTATGCTTATTACTAGGCATTCTTGACAGGTAATAATATAGGTGGGGGACGAGTGTTATGCTTATTACTAGGCAGTCTTGACAGGTAATAATATAGTAGGGGGACGAGAGTTATGCTTATTACTATGCAGTCTTGACAGGTTATAATATAGTAGAGAGACGGGTGAAATGCTTATTACTAGACAGTCTTGACAGGTAATAATATAGTTGGAAGACGAGTATTATGCTTATTACTAGGCAGTCTTGACAGGTAATAATATAGTAGGGGGACGAGAGTTATGCTTATTACTAGGCAGTCTTGACAGGTAATAATATAGGAGGGGGCGAGTATTATGCTTATAACTAGGCAGACTTGACAGGTAATTACATAGTAGGGGGACGAGTGTTATGCTTATTTCTAGGCAGTCTTGACAGGTAATAATATAGTAGAGAGACGGTTGAAACGCGTATTACTAGGCATTCTTGACAGGTAATAATATAGTTGGAAGACGAGTGTTATGCTTATTACTTTGCAGTCTTGACAGGTAATAATATAGTAGGGGGACGAGAGTTATGCTTATTACTATGCAGTCTTGACAGGTTATAATATAGTAGAGAGACGGGTGAAATGCTTATTACTAGGCAGTCTTGACAGGTAATAATATAGTTGGAAGACGAGTATTATGCTTATTACTAGGCAGTCTTGACAGGTAATAATATAGTAGGGGGACGAGAGTTATGCTTATTACTAGGCAGTCTTGACAGGTAATAATATAGGAGGGGGCGAGTATTATGCTTATAACTAGGCAGACTTGACAGGTAATTACATAGTAGGGGGACGAGTGTTATGCTTATTTCTAGGCAGTCTTGACAGGTAATAATATAGTAGAGAGACGGTTGAAATGCGTATTACTAGGCAGTCTTGACAGGTAATAATATAGTAGAGAGACGAGTGTTATGCTTATCACTAGACAGTCTTGACAGGTAATAATATAGGAGGGGGCCTAGTGTTATGCTTATTACTAGGCAGTCTTGAAAGGTAATATTATAGAAGGGGGACGAGTGTTATGCTTATTACTATGTAGTCTTGACAGGTTATAATATAGGAGAGAAACAGGTGAAATGTTTATTACTAGGCAGTCTTGACAGGTAATAATATAGTAGGGGGACGAGTGTTATGCTTATTACTAGGCAGTCTTCACAGGTAATGATATAGTTGGAAGACGAGTGTTATGCTTATTACTAGGCAGTCTTGACAGGTAATAATATAGTAGGGGACGAGAGTTATGCTTATTACTAGGCAGTATTGACAGGTAATGATATAGTAGAGAGACGAGTGTTATGCTTATTACTAGGCAGTCTTGACAGGTAATAATATAGGTGGGGGACGAGTGTTATGCTTATTACTAGGCAGTCTTGACAGGTAATAATATAGTAGGGGGACGAGAGTTATGCTTATTACTAGGCAGTCTTGACAGGTAATAATATAGTAGGGGGAAGAGTGTAATGATTATTACTAGGCAGTTATGTCAAAAATTAAAAAAAGGGGCGCGTTTAATGATAATTACTAGGCAGTTTTGATTTGTAATACTAATGTATAGGGATACGTTTCATAATCAATGCTAGACAGATTTGGAAGGTTATAAAATAGTTTGGAGATACATTTTATTATCTCTATTTAGCACAGATAAACGTTTAATATACGTAAATAGAGATACTTCCTCAAGGGTAAATGATCCTGTTAGACCCAGACCAGCACTCGCAGCTTCACATACTAATCAGAATATTGAAGTTTTGCATGATGAAACTAGACAGCTAAATGCAAAGGCTCTGATCATTCTGGTATGCGCCTTTGTTGTTATCATACAACACAACAGGTATTCTTGCAACGAGTCCCAACTGAAGATAAACGTACTGACTGACCTGTATGACATTTGTACCATGTTCTTCCTCTGTATCTTGTAGACTCACAAGTCTTCCCATTTCCGCAACACTGTGGACAATAAACATAGATTAATATGAGGAATAGACAATTTTAATTTGCAATATCATTTGTTTTCTCAATTTGTATTTTTGATATATATCATTTTAGTATTTACATAAAATCGAGTCATAGGTCCAATAGATATTGATTGAAAAATTACTGTAATCTGGAAAAAGTCTCATAGACAAAAGAGATATGCATCAAATGTATGTGGTAACTGTTTTCATACTGCTGCCCAGGCTTAGCCTTTGACCCTTTCCCTCATGAATATTCATGCTAAGCTCCATCCCTAATGAATAATTGAATAAATCAACTTTCACGTTTGTACAAAAGACAAAATAATTTACTAGTCAAGTCCACTAGTGTTGGATCATATTTAACCATATTTCAATAAGCAAACTGAGCATACCAAGATCAGAGCTTGTATTGCAAAAGCGTTAAAAAGCGCCTATATGAGGTAAATGGTAATACCCAGCTTGTTTCATGGCTTGTTTCATGGATTTCCTTCAAATAAACTAGAGTGTATTGGCTGTTATATCATGCATCTAATGCATTTGCTGTTGTAACGCGGCTTCTGATTGGATCATGCCAAAATTTGCGACAGTATATCCTGCGATATACTGTAGGAAACAATTTGACGTCATTAATTACGTCACATTTTGCTGAATGGCATGCAGCATTATGTGACTTGCAATGCTTTAATTTGAGACGAAACTGCAGAAGTGCATTAGCATGGGGATAACCATATTCAAACTTTTCATTTAGGGAGTTATACCGTCGGATATACAGTCAAAAATTTAGTTTTACGGCGACGCCCATTGGCAACTCTTTTTATGAGAGCTGACTGTACAATAGTATGGTGATTTGTTTGACATTTGATACGAGGGATGATCCGAAAAGTTTAATCTTGGGGTGATATCTCTGTGACCAGCAATGCAACATGCCTGAACATTGTATCAAATAATAATATATCCTTTGTTTATACACTGCTATGACAAGTTTTAAGTAACTTGAGGGAGCGACTCGAAATCTACCCTGAAACAGCCATGCCCTTAATACAATGACCTATAAGATAGACTGTGCATAAAAGAGACCTCACAATTATCACAAGAGCAATCTCAGCATTTCATTTTTTATGGCTGCAAAATGTTCATCCAGATGTCAATATACCCTGTACATATGTGTACACTGATGTGTTAAAAAGGTTTTAGAAAAGGAAAGTTGTAACCTGATAGACTGGTGTTTTTATTAATTTTATAAAAAGCAAGCCCCACAAAATTTCAGGCACTTTGTATTGGGAAAAGGGCACATGATGATATAAATTCTTTTAATATTGACTCAGCTGGAATAAGTGTGAAGGTAATGTTATTCCCATAGGTATAAATATAGATTTTTTCTTGCGATTTGATGACCATGTGTCCCAAATTTGTAAAAGAGCTTCAAAACAAATCACAGTCTTGAAGCAAATAGGTCCAGGTTTTTTTTTTTTACTAAACAAGGCAAGATGTCTATTTAGAATTATTTCATTGTTTCCAATTTTATACTTCTAGCACTAACAAGTTAGAAAAAACTCAAGAGACAGCTTTACGTTTCATCAACAATGTTTTCACGTCATCCCTACAAGTTATGTTGACCTCAACGAACACCGCATCTTTCATGTTAGGAGGATGAAAAAATGGCTTCAGAGGTCTACAAATGACATTGCTCCTGACTATATTAAAGATTTAATCTACATCAAAAAGTCAAATTACAATTTCAGGAGAGAAAATCAGGCAAGACATCCAGCTGTGAAGAGCACAAGGTAGGGTCTAAGGTCATTCCGCTATGAAGCTGTCCGAATCTGGAACTGTCTCCCAAATGACCTGAGGCTGACTGAGTCCTTCCCTCAGTTCAAGAGACTACTCCATAAATGGGATGGTGACATTTGCGGATGTCCTTCATGTTAAATTTCGGCTTTGCTTTGCTCCTGCATTTCAGTTTTAACTCCATTGCACTCCCTTTGCTTACAAGCTTTCGCTTTCGACTCCTGCTTTTTCGCGTTCTTTCGCTTTGTTGCAAAGGCTGTGTTTCTTTGGGTGTCTGCTCACTGCAATCTAAATGTCAAAAAATTCTGAATCTCATCACCCAAATTTTCTCTAGCTGTAGTGCAGTGTCTAATAGTTCTCGTCAGCAGTGGGTTTGATGGTTCAACAATCTCCCTGCTGATGTTCTCTGTTGGTATATACATTTTACCTTCTTATATCTTAATTGCTTTTGCATGCTGTGATATATTTTGTACATTGTGCTTTTTTTTCCTTATAATATTGGTTTATATATGTGCATGCTGTGATACTCGTTGTTTTAAAAAAAATGTTTGTTTTTCCTTGTTTGTCGAAGTAAAAGCCTTACTGGGCTTGTGTTACATGTTGTATAATATTTGACACAAAAATATTTTTTATGTCTATGTCTATTCTACATATGGTACATTTCATAGGCACTAAAATGTATGACTATGCAACTGTCAGCTATAATCACAGTTTGGACCATTTGAAGTTTTGACCATCCCATACTGCCGTAACAACAACTGTATTAAAGGTTAAAAAGATTTTAGGCAATCTTAGATGGAATGACTTTTGTCTGAAGCAATTATGAATAGTCGGTATCGTCGGAGACTGATAGTAACCCATATAAGAAAATTAAAACGAGTCGTCAAATTGGGTCAATATTCAGAGGTACACACTTTTGCATGTGTATATCTAAAAATAAAGCCCTATCAATTGTCCAAATGTTCACTATTATGTAAAATGGTGTAATATTGGATTAAATTTAGCACAAAGCAAACGTCTGAAAACAATAACAAATTCTTATTTAAAATCAATCATTTTTTTAAATAAAAATTTAACTCATAATATTGGTCTTAAATATTTTGCCGATATTAGTTTCGGCATGTTTTAAGTGCAGATCATTAGACAAAATTAGAATATTCTTGGAAATGAAAGGCCTGCAATGTACTCAACATGACGAAATTGTCGATTTCAGTGACGCCATCATAATTGCGCTGTGTGTTTTAAATATTGAATCGAAACAACCTGTCGCCATTCTTACTTTTGAATGGACATTATAAGTGACAAAAAGTAAAAACATACAATGCAGTTTTATTTTGTGGTTTTAAAGATGCTGGGCTTGGGCGATTCTGATTCAAGTATTATTATAATTCTATAACATGAAAACAGGCCAATGGTATGGAGTGAGCCAAATATAATGTAAAGTACAGGGAGAAATACTAGCATTATAATAAAGGTAAACGCTAGTTCTTTTGAATGGTACATGGTATGCCTCTCAAAAATGTCTCAGGACAAAGCTACAATGTAAAGATCAGAACGTTTGGATCATCCCTCGTACATGTACTTATTAGCTGTTCGAGTGATCAATTTTCTTGCGGGGTCTCATAAAATCCGAATAAACATGTGAAAACTGACCTTGGCCTTACAAGATCGAAGGTTGTTGTAACATCCAGATGGTCCTTTGTACCTGTGACCGTCAGCCGTCAGAGTGCAAGCGAAGAATACCAGACAAAAACAAGCAAACTGAAAAATATAACGGCACAAACAAACAAAAATACAGTATGGCATAGAATTTGAGTTGTTGTTTTTTTCGTCATTGAAAATATTTTTCGGGAAGAAACATATCTCCCAAACTTATTTGTGTTAACGTAAATGCAATAAATGTATAGGTAAAAGTTTGAGCCTCACAGGGAAAATGTATCAATTTTACCAAACGCAATTACTGGAAGTAATCTGATAGCTCATCGGACGCAGATGCCACATTTAAGGTGAGTGTTATTTTAAATGTCTGTATGTTTGAAATTTACATCACAACATTCGCATCGTTATTTCTGACAAATGCCATTCTCTAAAAACCATTTGGGAAATGTCACATTCTCAGAATTGCCAAGAAAGCCTTCCTTATTGCTACAGCGAAAATATATAAATCGTATCAATCACTATTTAAGTGATACGATATCATTCCACTCACAGTAGAAAATATCAATTTTACTAACATTTGATATGAATTAAATTCACTGCTTATGATAATATTAACCTTCATGTAACACACGTACGGATATGTGCGCTGTCAGAAAACGTTAAAAGGCGCTTGAAATTAATGCAAATTGAACCTCCAGATGGACTTGTTGTTAAAAAATCACTTAACACGCAGATATTATGATCATCATGTACAATCACTTCGTACAGTCGATAGCTTAAATGCGTTCAGAAAATAAAACAACGCTCGTTTCAATGATACAGTATATCCTTGCATTAAAATTTTCGGTGAAAAATTCTCCAAACTCACAGCTGACTTAAATTCATCGATATTTTAAGAATATATTGCCGATAAAACTGATACCAAATATTGCATTCGCGTATTTTGCATACAATTTAGTGTTACCTTGGAAATTGTAAACCGTTAAATTTCATGTTCAGATTGCTTTCAAAAAGTAAATATCCAAATGAAATGTTTTATGTTCTAATAGAGCACACTTTAATTACTTATGTTCAATTTATAGTAGGTTCCATGAGAAAAACTTCAAATCTTTTAAAGAAATTGTCGTGAATGTTTCAGAACATTTCGTCGTTTTAGACATCATTTTTAAACGCTTAAAGAGACTAAGCCTGCAACTATGAACATTTTTCGATTTTTTTTACTTTCTTTTTAAATCACTTGTAAAAGTCGAATTAAGTTATGTTTTCACAATAAATCTGTTTACTATAGCTGAAAAATGCACGGAAAAGTGAGTTATCTTATAACACAGGTGTGTTTTTCTCTTGTTGGTAATTATTTGCGTTCCTACAAAAATTATAGACAGTTAGTTTTAACATAAATTATGTAGTTTTGATACTGATAATTTGTTAAGACTTACGAAATTGCTTAAATGTATACCTGAATTTTAGTTTTTTACTGTGTTCTTGAAAAATAGAAACATTAGTTCTAAAATTAAAAGATCAAAAGTTACAGACTATGCAGCTTTAGTTGTCACTTCGCAGTTGACGCGTATCGTACATGCAAGTGAGCATGTATTCTGTGGTTCATGAAGCTGGGAATGCAGCAAAACCTGTCTCAAACGGCCACTCAGTAAATAGACAAACAAAGATCTAAATGACAAATCATGGTAGTCCCTTTGGAGCATTCTGCAATACTTTTGACCTGCGATAATCGGTCGTAAAAACATTTATTTGGCTACTTTTTGAGTGGCCGCTTACATTGTAAGACAGTGGTTGCAAAAAAATCATTAAAAGGCTTGATGATAAATGCAAATATATATACTACATATAAATCACCGACTCGGAGTTATACTTACTATGCTATAACGACTCATTGCTGTCACACTCTGAGAACCAATTGAAGGTGTCAGCTATATGTTATATATATATTTTTTTTTCACACGTACATTTACAATATGAATCGTGCCAGGAGAAAACCCCCTTTATCAACAGTATCAACATCATGATATTACTTGACTTTTCGCTTACTGTAAAGGCGGCGCCTCATGAATGCGTAATTAGGACTAGTCAACCTTAGGCACAGGTAAAAGCTGAAAAGGAGGCGTGGTTTTATTCAAAAGTAACTGTATCATCTTGTGCCACCACCTCAGTCATTATTCAGTCTTTAAAACGCCAGCAAAATAACTGCATCTGAAAATGTCTATTTAACATAAGCAGGGAGGCAAAAAGTGTGGACCCAGATCAGACTGCTCCTACAGGAGAAGTCTGATCTGGATTCACACTGTTTATCTATGAGGCTTCAAATAGTTTAGTGGACGACAAAAACATACATTTTGTGATTATGTTCTTTAAGGGTTAATAAATGTGAGTTCAGTTTGTATACGGTTAGGATTATTATGAAATGCATGCACGTTTGCGCGGCTCAAAAGCTTATTTACTCTTTACCAAATTATAAATGAAACCTGATTTCCCTTCCTTAGCAGATGAAATAGCCGAAACACACCCAGATATTAATATTAAAGTTGCCACCTTTACAGTAAGCGAAAAGTAAAGTAATATAGTGTTATACATGCATGAAACTACCTGAAAGTTGTCCACTTGGTGATTTGTGTACAACTGTAGCAGGGTAGATTATGTCAAAGCGCAAATTGCGAAGAATATTTTTATAGTCGCGGAATAGATGTATACACCTCATCGCGGGAGAGCAAGAAAGGCCTCCCGCATAAAATTGAGCTTTCTGGAATACATTTTAAATACCTCAGTGACTTGATTAGGCCAAATTAACCATTCCACTTTTGAGTTTCTGACTTGGTCTATTCCTAAATTCTGCAAGGTTTATCATAGTGAGTCGTTTTCTATTTTGAAAGACACCAATCTGTGATGCCACAAGGTTTAGCATGGGGAGTTGTTTTCCATTTTGAAAGACACAAACCTGTGATGCCAGGGGCTTTCAAGATATAAATAACCTTTAGGTAGGGCCACATCAACTCGTTGCCTGCTAGCTATAGTGTCGTTTACGTGTAACCTTTGCAAATTGTTTGGATATGTACACTTATATATAGAGAGTACTATGTGAGTGTCTTTTGATATCAAGTTTACCAGGTAATGCTTTGAGAACGCTTGTTGACATCGCGAGGGTTGCCGAGTGATTCAACAAGCGTTCTCACATCACGAGGCTTGCCAAGCGATTCAACAAGCGTTCTAAAAGCCGATTCTGGTAAACTTGATATCAAAAGACACGAACCTGGTATTCTATTTATCAGTTTGCCCCTTGGATCACTCTTCAAACAAGCGATTTTGACTTAATTATCGTTGTTTGTGTTGATTCAGCGTCATTAGCGACGTCATTCAAAAAGTGCAACGTCATCATGACTCGATAAAGTCACATGCCGTGAGAAAGACACTGTTTATCAGGCAACGTGCGACAATGCAGTTAATATGAGAGGTAGCTGATAAACATATATATCAGACCCTAAAGCCTTCCCCCACCAGTAACGAATTTTGTTATCTTCTCTCTTATCTGCTTATTTCTTCAATCGGTAGCCAGTATTGCAAACAATGAGAACCCCCAGAGGGGTCTATGCTCCCTTGATCCCTGAAATTATTGCATTGATCTACCCGTCTCCCTGCAAATATTTTCATTGTCTCCATAAAAGTATTTGCCTCCGCTCCCCAAATCCCTAAAAATAGTTCAGCTTCTCCCCAAATCCCTGAATATAAGCCAATTCTCCGTAAAATGTATTTATCTTTCCGTAGGATTAAAATCACATACTTAAATACTTAAAGCTATATTATACCCCTATTCCACACAGGCCACGAATCGCCCGAATCGCCACGAATTGATTTGTTCTTATTCGGGGGGATTCGTGAGGTTTCATTAAATTTTTTTCTCCAATCGTGATGAGCTACGATTCATTCCCAATTCAGATACGATGTCGTTACGAATATTCGGGGGAATTGGCTCAATTCGGCTGGAATCGCACAATAATTCATTACGATTAGAAAATAACATAAGAACATGCTGCACGAAAGTTAGGGAATCAATTACGAATCAGTTAATATGGAACGCCATAACTGTCTTATGTTAAGACATGACATAACGTGCTGTCGTCAGGTATTATGTTATGTTAACGTAACATCGTGTGCTGTTGTAAGACCATGGTGTGATGTTGACAGATCACTATGTGATGTTGACAGACCATTATGTGATGTTAACGGACCATTGTGTGCTGTTGTAAGACCATGGTGTGATGTTTACATACCACTATGTGATGTTGACAGACCACTATGTGATGCTGACAGACCACAATGTGATGTTGACAGACCATTATGTGATGTTAATGGACCATTATGTGCTGTTGTAGGACCATTATGTGATGTTGAACGACCATGGTGTGATGTTGACAGATCACTATGTGATGTTGACAGACCATTATGTGATGTTAACGGACCATTATGTGCTGTTGTAAGACCATGGTGTGATGTTTACATACCACTATGTGATGTTGACAGACCGCTATGTGATGTTGACAGACCACTATGTGATGTTGACAGACCATTATGTGATGTTAATGGACCATTATGTGCTGTTGTAGGACCATTATGTGATGTTGAACGACCATTATATGATGTTGGAAGACCATTATGTGATGTTAACATGCAATAATGTGATGTTAACAGACATTACGTGAAGTTGACAGACCTTTATGTGATGTTTACACACCATTATGTGATGTTAACAGACCATTATATGATGTTGACAAACCATTATGCTATGTTGAAAGACCATTATGTGATGTAAACAGCCCATTGTGTGATGTTGAAAGAGCGTGATGTTGAAAGACCATTATGTGATGTTGACAGATCATAATGTGATGTTAACAAACCATTATATGATGTTAACATACCATTATGTGGTGTTGACAGACCATTATGCGATGTTAACAGAATATTATGTAATATAGACAGACCATCATGTGATGTTGAACAGTTCAGGTTTTCGTTCTGTCAAATGGCTATTGTATTGTGTGAGTTCGTCAGTATGTTATGTCAAATCCTCGTGTTGTTTACATCTTAAAACCAGTACCGCGCGGTTATCGGTAAAAGCCCTTACCGAACCATCCGATTGCAGCCGAAGTTAGTCTCCGGAGAATATCGATTTTCGATACCGGCTTTTATCACCGAAATAGATTTGATATTTTTACCGACTTGCAGTGTCCCTCTGCTCAGGACCGTCGCCGTGTAGTTGAAACGGCCAGGCGGAGTATAGTAACGAGAAAGGGAGAAGGCATGAGGGGTCCGGGTCCTCACCACCCCCAACCCTAGAAAATAAATGTAGAATTTATGGGCGCTTCTGTGTGTGATTTTATTGCATTTAAAAGTTTAAAAGTTTAACTCGTTTGGGTCCAGACTTCAGTCTTTTATGGTCACGAAGTTTTGCTAGTTAAAAACGAAAAAGAATAAACGTAAGACTCAATTGCAAGAACTTTATCAGCTAAGTCAACCCCTCTGCAGGGCCACCATTATGATTAATGTCTAGGTTATAGCAAAAATTAAGTCTGATACAGATAGAATCCTCTATCCTTCACAGCAGAGTTGAAAAATACTGCTGAAAATATTGAAAACGCGAAACACCTTTCTTCTGTATCACACACACACACACATACACACACACACACACACACACACACACACACACACACCAGACAGGCATTTGAACGGATGGGATAAATAGACAGACAGTCGTACAGACAGCCAGAAATTTAGATAGCTAGACACAAATATAACCACCAACTTGACCGAAGGCCTAACTGTTTGTCCGTATGTCTGCCACACAGTTGTAGTCCCTTTTAGGCCCAAACGACTAAAGGCCAAACAAATTCGGATAAACATGTATTGTAATCATTCAGCGTGGATAACATTAAGCTGGTCAGGTCGCCAATGTGACCCTGTAGTCAAAGGTCAAGGTCACATAAACTTAACATCTGTCAAAACTGTCTTACGGCTCATAATGCGAACTCCGTGTTCATTATTTGACCGAGGATGTTCATAGTTGCCTATGGGGTGTAGATGACAAGAGGCTATTCAGATTATTGATATGACATTAGAATCAAAGGCCAAGGTAATATTTACGTCAAATCTGTCTAAATTCTACATCCCGTAACGAATTCCTCGTTCATTTTTGATGAAGGGAGTTCGTGTACAGTAAAATGATTGCTTATGGCGTGTATAATAAAACAAAGGTTTCGAATTGCCAATATGACACTGGAGTCAAGGTCACATATACTTCAAACTTATCTACAGCTCATAATGCAAATTCATCTAACATGATTGAGGCTGTTCATATTTGGCACTATACTTGTCTATGGAGTGTATATAACAACAAAGGTCTCGGAATATGGACTGACCTTCGGGTCAAAGATCAATGTCACATTGTTTTAGTTTAAACTTTTATTTCATTTTTGTATAACAACATGTGTACATATAATGCAATAAGTTCACATACAGATCATTTCGAAATACAAAAAAAGGGATTTTTTAATATGTCTTATTGCTCCAAACTCGTACCCCTCTTTCATTTTTGATGGAAGGTGTTCAAAAATTGCTTACTGTGTGTTGATTACAACAAAGGTTTCAATTTATCAATTTGCCACCTAAAATAACATTTCCTGTTGCAATTAATATATTTAAGTTTAATAACCTTTTCACATCACAACCGTATCAAGGTTACAAAACAACATTTCCTGCTTTTGTATGTACATGGGCGTGATACGGTAATGTTAGCAAAATATATTATTATTAAGATATATTAAGGCTACATCTACAACTACATTTTTGTATAAAATAGCAAGATCTATGCATGCAATAATGATCGCAGCTATGCGGACAGAGATATATGAATAAGCAAGACACAGTCGCAAATATGGTGGGCCCTCAACACAGCATTGTTATTTTGATGGGAGGAATGTTAAACTAGCAAATAGGAATATAGAGCCAGCCATCCTTGCATTCTAGTCCAAATTTTTAAAACCAAAATGAGTTTCCAATTTTCCATAATAATAATTCCCTGCTTAGTTTTGAATGAGAATTTATTTTGATCATCAACTGTGCATGCTATTTTTTAGTAACTGTAGTGAGAAAAAAGCCTATCGCAATCAATTTTAGATCTTTTAATAAACCGACTATTTTGCAAAAATAGTAAGTGAGTATGATCAGGAAATACCACAATCACAAACTGCAGACAACCCCGTGGCACCGCTAGGAAGAGCCGCTCAACCATCACGAGACACCAGGAAGACAAATTAAGCAAAGCAATCAGCTCTCTCTTCCCCATCAAGATGATTGCAATACTAGAATGGACATAAAGTAACGTACAACAAAACATAGAACAATTACAGACTCCCACATTGGGAGTAACAATAAACAAAAAGTCAAAAACAACAGAACCACCGCCTTAGAACGGACAAATCGGTTTACGTTTGTCAGATGTTTGATGCCTTCGATAACCTTAACAACCCTGTTCCCCCTTGACCCAGGATGCCCTTTACATATGTTGTGTACGTATGTAGCGTCATTTCATTGTCCAAAGGGTATCTTGAGTCAAGGAAGAGGAGGGGAAAGCATGTAAATATAAACTGAAAGACACGATTTTCAACTTTCCAATGACAAGCGTTTTTAACATTACCGTACGCATGTGTAGAAAGAGTTAAACTTTTGGATTTAAAGATCACGTCTATCCTTAATAGTTCAGCAGTTTTCTCTTTGGAAAATAACAATGCATTCACTCATAGTTTGGCGTAAATTGTACCCAGTTTAAAGACGAAAAATGATGAATGGGAGTAAAAAATACAAGTTTTCATGACCGTTTGTGAATGATGAGTAAGCTTTGAAATGTATTTTGATGCGTAGTTACCACACCAATTTTAAAAAGACTTTAAGCCCTATCAGTAGAACTCCCGTACAGTAGTAGCTTCCGATTTGAAAAAAAAAACTGTACGCTGGTCAACTGTACAATAGGCTAAAACATTGATACGTCACACTACAAAAA
Source organism: Loripinus fragilis (assembly GCA_964019695.1). Taxonomy (NCBI): domain Eukaryota; kingdom Metazoa; phylum Mollusca; class Bivalvia; order Lucinida; family Lucinidae; genus Loripinus; species Loripinus fragilis. The sequence continues at coordinate 26,185,033 of OZ026525.1, read as the reverse complement.
CGACCCAAAACATGGTCGTTTCGCTCTAGGGTCTTTTCACCATAAGTTCTTTTAAAGCCCCTGGATTTAGGATATGTGTTCATAGGGAAAGGTGGGGTGCGGAGGGGTGAACGGCTGCTGGAAAAGTTACTCCCAATTTTCTCTGCTACATTGGCTGATCACTCAGTAACTAGTGTCCCCGCTTTGATCAGAATTAAGAGCTGTGAGATCCTGCGGTAATCAGTTGCAACCTTCCTTTCAGTCGAAATTGACATATTTTCTGAAGGTCTCGGGGAGTTTGTAATCAGACCGACTGTGGAAGCAGAGGTATTCCGCATGTACCTTCTGACGGCATACAGAGACTACCGATCTAAGTACAACGACATGAACCGGAATGTCGTTGGAAAAAAAAGATGAGGCCCTGGAAGGGTTTTTAGGGATATAGGAATATTGACCAAAGTATTAAAGGGATATGGGATACTTTTGTGAAATTTGTATTTTAGGGGTACATAGGCGTTGGAAGTTTTTCAATATTAGGGAGCGGGGAGGGGGTGGCAAGTCCAGCGAGGTCAACTTCAATGCTTGGGGCGGGGGGGGGGGGGCGTGTGTAGTGCAAAACAAAATTAATACACGCATGCATGCGTACATATATACACATATATACACATGTGGATGCATCAGTAAAATTAAAGCAATCATGAATGGGCGTCCATTTATTAGAAACCAAATATATCATTTGAGCACGAGCGAGCGAAGTGAGCGAGGAAAATTTTTGACAAAGGTATTTCAGACCCAAGGGGGTACTCTAATTTTTTCTTGATACGCAGACTTGGACCCAGCATCTACTCTGTCATCCCATCATCTTTTGTGGTAACCCCCCAAAATATCCACATTTTCATCATACTCCCAAAAGTATTTATTTTTCTGAAAAACAAAACAAAAATATTAAAATTCAAAATTTTGAACCCATAAAATGGTCATAGCCTACTTATATAAGAAAATATCAGAGAACCCACCCCTGGGATTTCAGAATGAAAAGTTAAGAGGGATAAAAAAAATGACAATAAACCAAATATAACACATCACTTGAGGGAGCGAGAAACACTTTTGGTTGAAGCCTGTTGTCTGAAAGTGATTTCAGAGCAAAAAGCAAAGAAGGATAAAAGGTTAGAGAAAAATTGGAGCTCAATAAAAATTGAGGTTAGAAAATAGGTATAATAGGAAAAGCTTGAAAATCCAGTTTCTCTGAATGAATGATACAGCATACATACATGGTGATAAAAGCCTGGCTGACTAAAAGAAACCCAAAAGTAATATAATCTGAGCAAATTGTCTGTTCTCAGAGAATTTTATAACAATTTCATACTCCGAGCGAGCGAAGCAAGCGGGGAAATTTTAATTAACAACAATATGTGGAAGTTGCTTATTTTACACCGAGTGATATGTCAATTGAGACAAATTATTGGAAGAGCCAAAGGCTATTCTGCCCCCCCACACACAGAATTATTGAGGGGGCGGGGGTAGGGCAGCCTGTTCCTTTGCACATGGGTTATGCTGTCACCATGATACAAAGCTTTCTGAATTTGGGTGAATTTTGGTGATATTTAAGTGCTTTTTAGGGATACGGGTTTCTTTTTTCAAAATATTTAAAGGGATATGTGATACCAGGGACCCCCCTTCCATGTAGGGCCTAAAAGATGCAGATGCATCATAGCATTGCAACAAAAAATAAACATTAGGGCAAAATGACTAAAATACGACGGACCGGTGTGTGAGAGGGAGGGGGGGTAGGGGTGGTAGGGGGATTGGGGGCAGAGTGATTCTTTGAGGTCTACTTAATACATTCTGAATTTACTACATATTTCTGATTCAATGGTCAGACCATATCTTTTGCAAATTATTGATTGATTATTTGCGAGCAGAGTGTCTTTGAACAATCATATACCGGGGGAGGGGTGATAGCACGAAATATTTAAGTGTGGGTATACCGACGTGTCAATCAAAGGTCAGTATCAAGGGTCCCAGTCATTGCCACTAGAGATCAGTAAAAGTATCGAGAGTCCCTTTCTGCATTTAGAGGTCAGTCCTAATATCCAGAGTCCACTTGAAGTCAGTAAAAGTATCAAAAGTTCTTCTTATTGCCACTAGAAAACAGTACTAGTATCCAGATTTCCTGTAATTACCAAATTGAATATAGGTCAACACAAATATCCAGAGCCCCAGTCATTACCAATTGTTGGCTATCAAAAGTATTCATTGTTCCTGCTCTTGCCATTTGATATCAGTACTAATATCTAGAGTCCCTATCATTGCCACTAGAGGTCAGTAATAGTATCTAGAGTCCCTATCATTGCCATTAAAGGTCAGTACAAGTAGCCAGAAACCCTGTAATTGCCACTAGAGGTCAATAAAAGTATCCAGAGTCCCTTTCATTGCCACTATAGATCAGTAAAAGTATTCAGAATCCCTGTCAATGCCACTAGAGGTCATTACAAGTGTTCTTAGTCCCATTCACTGTCACTAGAGATCAATTATAGTATTGGCATTCATTTAGATAGATATTTAGATGCGCTGTTAAGAGGACCTTTTAGACAAGCCATATTTAAACGGGAAATTAAAACCCTGGCACACCCACGGCACTGCGGGGACATATCGTAGGTTTAATCCCGGTAATTAAGCCCCACTATGTCCCCGGTATCCACGGCGCCAAGGGGGCGGGGTTGCATTATCTCATAAACATCGAATATTTATTAATCAATGCGGATGAAAGCTCGTGTGCATGAGGCACGAACACACGGATTGTCTCAAATGGAATTTCATTTTTGCATTCGATATTGAAAATCAAACGGCATGTGCGTTAGATATGGCGCGGGGCTAACCAAATCCTGCAAAACACATACGCGTGCGCGAACGCACGCACGCGCGCACACAAATGGCTTGTGTTCTAGCTATACAATTATTTTTGCAGTGGAAGCCGTTTAAGTTGAAAAAGTATTAGGTTTGCATATATTTACATTTAGCGCTCAGGACCATTTTAGAGTATGCTTAGCGCACCATAATAGATGCCAGTCGGGACCAATATAGAGGCCGGTCAGGACCACTTTAGATGCCAGGACCACTTTAGATGATGCACATACGTACAAACCATTTTGAATGTACAACATATGGAACCTGTGCAATTTTGCACTGGTTTCATATTTTGCCCAGGTTTCATATTCTGCACATTCCCTGTCGTTGTAACAGCACAGTAGAATAAACACAAACGTTTCAAGTGGAGCAGTTTATTCTAATCATGTTAACTTGTCAGGTCATTCTTGAAATTATTGGTAACGCGAATCTAGAAATTATGTAGGAATTCTGCAGGAAAGAATGAATAAATAAATGGCACTACTAGCGATTAGACAATTTTGTACACTGTTTTGTAACCTAGATAGTTACGTTTTTAATATTTTCAGCAGTATTTTTCAACTTTGCTGAGAAAGATAGGGGATTATATCTGTATCAGACTTAATTTTTGCTATAACCTAGACATTTAAATCTTGATAGCTCTGCCTTATAGGTCTCGCAGTGAGAACTGATTGAAAAGAGTTAGCATGTTCAATTCCCGCAAAAGCCGAAGGATCGGCGACACCTTGAAGCTGTGGATGAAATAATGCGTCCAACAGGGTGTAGCTTATCGGAGAAACAGGTTGATTTCGTGTATTCAACTTTTTTGACGAAATCTGTCTATAAAACCTAATCTTTGATATAAAATGATACTTTTCTTTTACTATATGATTACATATATTCAAAGTAGACTTCTTTGTACAAAATTCACGCAAAATTATTAGGCATTTTGGGGACCAGAGACCTTCAGAAAAAACAATTTCCTCTCTTGGGGAGCTTTATCTATTTAGGCGATAAAAGCCGATACCGAAAATCGTTATTCTCCGTCGGTCCGGGTGTTGCTTAGGGCGGTACTTGTTTTTAGATCTCAACACGATGGGACCTCAACACGATGAATGGACATAACATGATGACGAACTGACACAATGCAGTGAATAATGGACAAAACGACATGAGAAATAAATATAAGAACATTATATTTTAACAGAATATTTTGGAAAATTAACAAGATAAACGATCATAACTACAGAATATGATGTTCTGTCAAAATCACAAAATGGTCCAAAAACAGCATATTATGGTCTTACAACAACAAACAATGGTTTTACAACAGCGCATAATGGTATGGCAACATCACACAAGGGTCTTACAACAGCACATAATGGCTATTTAAAACGCATAATGGCTCATTAACATCACATAATTATCTTACAAAAGTACATAATGGTCCTTTACCATCACATAATGACGGCTCGGCATGACACCATTTGCATACGGCAAATATAATGTCAAAGCGACATGACCACATAATGAATGAAGCCAACACAACACTGAATATTCTCCATCACATCGATAATGAACAAGATATCTTACGAACGAACGTCATGCAATACTTGTAAACAGAACACTATGCCATGTGAAAACACTCTAGTGATAAATTAACCAAACAAGATAACATATGAAGCCAATAAAATTACAAAGTAACGAGACAATACGACAAATTAAGCCAACAAAACAATGAATTGAAATTACAACATAATGGATAAACCCAACGAAATAGTGATTTGACATAGCAGAATGACGAGTCAACATGTCAATAGATTAAACGGAGCCAACAGAACACCAAGTTAAGAATATGACATGAAAAATGAACAGTACATAATACTTGTCGACAGCACATAATGTCGTATCTTAACATAAGACAGTTATGGCGTTCCATAAGTTAAGAATATGCGGAATGCAGCACGAATTGGGCACGAATTAACAGAAATCCGCGACGATTCGACACGATTCGCGAGATTTTCTCTCACGATAGCTATAAAAAAGGCCCGTACATGCTTCGGGGCACCATTTCCAAAATGAATGTTACTCGTAAAGCAGCAGTAGAATTGATCCTGCAACTTGAGTGTTGAAAACGGCTTCTTATATAGCTAGAAGAAAACAACTACGTTAAAGTCGAGAGGCCCTGACCCAGACTCTTTGACTTGGAAAAATATTGCAATTCGTCATTGGCAAAATCGCCAGCCAGGAGCTACTGACTGATCCTGATTGTGCTCCAGAATCTGCCAAATCTGTTTCAACTTCTAGGACTGCTCACATGCGCGAGACGGGGTAATTAACCTTAGAGAAAATCCTTCTGCTATATCTTCCTTGGTTTTATTGCTTGGCTTAATCTCCCGATTCCCCACGAATGCGGTAAGAGTAGTTGCGAATGCCCAAAACAATGCAAAAACGCTCCCGAATCGATTACGATTTAGTTACGATATCCAAGAATGCCTTAGGAATTTGGTACGAATCACGCACGATTTTTCGAATCGGGGAATTCGTGGCCAAAGTTTTGAACAGTTCAAAACTTTTGAGCCGAATTCCCGATAGACCTACGAATTGTAAGAACTCACTACGGACTATGCGAATCAGTTAAGACCATCACGAACTGAGTACGATTCAGCCACGAATCCAAATATTTGTCAATTCGTGTCCATTCGTGGGATTCGGGGCCTGTGTGGAATAGGGGTATAAGAGCGCATGACTTAATAATCACTTTTTCTTATACATGTAAAGACAGGTATTTGCCATGGAATACATGACATATAAAAGCCATGGAATGTATGACATGTAATAAATTTCAATAAATTGCATTATATATATGGCTCAAAGTATGAGGCCGTCGCTCTACCTGGTAGTGTAGGCTTTGAGGTTTAGAAACATAACATTCGGTTTTCTTTTTGGGAACAGGGGCTGATTTTTCCAACAGCTTAAACTACATTTTTTTAGACACTTTTAGTGAAAGCATTCATCTATAAATAGTCTTCTCTACAATTGCTATTAGTGCCTATACGCTTGTTTAACTTTAGTTACATGTAAATCAAGTAAGTAAATATCTGATAAGCACTCGCACCAGGTAACATTGTGTACACACACTGTTGCTAGGGGGTCCGGTGGCATGCTCCCCCGGAATTTTTTTTTGACAAAAATGGTGTGATCTGGGGCAATCTGGAGCATCCCAAAGTATGTTATTACCAACCTAAAAATCAACAATTTTAAGGAAAAAAAATCAGCAAGAAAACTTAATTACCATATTTCTCTCTCAGATCAATCTTGATGAGCATGTTAGTACATTGTGAGAACTTGTGACCCGTTGTGAGAACTTGTGACCCAATCCCATTGCTGTATAAAATTTGGCAATAAATATGTTTAAACTAGTACGTAAATAAATACATTTAGAATTTACAGGGTGTGTGTGTGTGGAGGGGGGGGGGGGGGGGGCTAGCCCCCAGAAGCAGAATAAATTTTTGAAAAATCAAACAAAATAGAGGCTTTTCCTTATTTTTTTTGCTTTTTTGGCAAGGCTCCCTAAATCCCCAAAATTATGAGTTTGCTCCCTAGCTCCCCTAAAACAATTAAAAGTGCTCCCCAGCTTCTTGAAAATAAATAGCCATTCTCCCCAGATCCCCCGAAACCCTGGGGGCCCCAACAATATGGACCCAGAGTATACTGCTGCCAATGAACCAGTCTAAGCAGGATTCATAATGTTTGCTTCCATGATAAAAGCGATAAGCTGGCTGATGTTATTGATGCGTTTAACACTACTTCCAGATATTTGGACGATATTTTAAATATTAATAATGTTTATTTTGACAATATGGTAAGTCAAATATACCCTTCAGAGCTCCAACTAAATAAAGCCAATGCCTCTTATACCGAAGCTGCATTTTTAGGCTTGCATTTGTCTATTTCTAATGATATTGTTTCTACCAAAAATTATGATAAACGTGACGACTTTGATTTTGAAATTGTCAATTTCCCATTTTTAGATGGTGATGTTCCTCGTTATACACCCTATGGAGTCTATATCTCTCAACTCATTCGTTTTGCTAGAGCATCTAGCTATGTTGCTGACTTCAACACTCGCAATAAATTGTTAACTCAGAAACTTCTTAAACAAGGCTATCGGTATCATAAACTTCGCAAAACTTTTTCAAAATTTTATAGACGATACTATGATTTCATTTCTAAATTCCAAGTTGGACTTAAATCTCTCTTGCGCCAAGGACTTTCGGAACCTGATTTCTATGGTGACTTGGTGTATAAATTGAAGAAGATTGTTGGTTCTAATAAGTTTTCAGCGCAGTTCATTAAAATAATTTCCCATTATAAAAAGATTGGCGATAACATTAATATATTGCAACAGACTGCATGCTTTGTAGTCAACCCAATCACGGTTGGCAACTTTGCTTTCCTCTTTAATTGCACGCCGGTGGGTCGGACTTCAGACTCTATGATGGTTCCGACTTAAAGACTTATCTATTGATGAGATGGTAGGGGCCTGATGCTTTGGCTGTTTGTCGGGCCCACCGGGGTTTACCTGTTGGATTTCTTTTGCTCCGGTATTCAGTTTTATTTACTGTTGAGTCCTTATCTTTGCTTTATCTCCTTGTTATATCTTGATTTATATGTTTTAGGAGATGACGCATTGATAAGTTAGGGGTATTTCATGCAAACCAAATATCTATGTGTCTTGATCCACATCTGAATTAATGGTGAGGTTGGCGCCGTTAAACCGGTTTAAGCCCTCCAGTAAGATATTTTACTGACCGTTCCAAGGCGGTACTTCTTTTGTGGATATTTTATGTTTTTGTTCTGTCTTGTGTTAGCTATGTCTTTGTGCGCGACTGTTTATATGTGCTTTGTGGTCACCTGCTGGGAATGGGCTGACCTCTTGGCTCTCGTTTGTGGTGTCTGCTGTGAGTTTGTCACTTTCCCATTGGTATCCTGGGTCAGGTGTGGTACTTGATTGTATCGATTCCTGATCTTTGCACCCTTACTTACTCTAAGTGCATGAGTATATGCAGCTGACGTTAATAGCAGATAACAATCCGTGCTGCAGTAGAAGGTCGATTTGATGACATATTACCTCTTGTTGAGGAAATTACATGGGATTAGAATTGATCTATCATTTGAAATATCATTCTTTGAGAGGAAAACATTCCTGGATCCGCGCGTGACCTTATTCAGAAAAATGTAAAGTATTCTTTTTAATGCAAAATCCTACTTCGACAGTTTCCAAAAAAAAATATCCGGTTTTAACCACTGAAGCACCAAAGAAAAGACGAGTTTAGTAAATATTAGGGTGATTATAAACTAGTTATCAATGTGTCTTTCCAAAACCCACGCCTACTGCTACTCTTTGTTTACTATTGTCGACAGTAGACGATAAAACGCATGGAAAAAACAACATCATGCTATTAGTTAAAATCCATACACTGTAAGGTAAGCCTCGATTGAACTCATAAGTATATTTGATTGGTTGACTGTGGCACGGGCTAGGTTGTCGTTGCATTAGTCAGTTCTACACTATCAGGTGACTTTTGGTTGACGTTCTGGGCGCGGTTAGGAAACGCCAACGGCACTTTCATGTACTTCGTATTCTAGCCATACCGGTAACTACTACAATAGGTAGCACAGTGGCTCAGTGTTTGAATGCTTGACTCGGGCTCGAGTGGTTGCAGGTTCGGGCCTCATAGACTGGAAGTTATTTTCCAGGAAACAGCTAGAAATTTCTTTTGGGAGGCTGGAATGTTAATGCAAAGTTATATGCTAGAAAATGTTTAGTAACCTATGCTGATCAATACCTGCTCTGTATGCCCTCAAGAAAATGGCCCTTATGCAAATTACAGAGGTCAAAGGCGGCACTGCAATGTGTCCTTGAGCAAGACACATTAATCCCTGCTTAGTACTGGTTCAACCCAGGAAGACCCGTCCCGACATTACTGAAAAACTGTTAACTGGAACGTAAAGAATCAAATCAAATAAACAAAAACTGCTGCAGTCTAATGAACTATTCAGAGACAAATGCTATTAAGAAATCTCATCTAATCTTTGATCCTTCACTGGTCGATTCTGGACTATATTATCAAACGTTTCGGTCACTGTATCGGAGGCATCTTTAATATTCATATCTGGGCGTGGTTCGGCTATTTTATCTGCTCAAGTAATAAGTTGTTTGAGCCAAAAAGACTGCGTGCGCGCCTTTTATGAAAATCGTGACTGAATATGAACTGAAAATCACAATCGTTAACCCTTAGAGAGTCAATGCAACAACGATCGTCTGCTTTTGTCGTCTGCTGAATTTTTTTTGACTAAGCCTCTTCTACAAACAGTGTAGATCGAGGTCAGACTGCTCTTGTGGGAGGAGCGATTTGGGTCCACACCGTTTGCCTCAATATTCGCGTTAACCGATAAACAGACATTTTCGGATGCAGTCAAATTGCTGGTTGTATTGTGGGTTAACTAATATGTTTAATTTGTGTTTTACGGAGGTGTTATGGCGCAAAATAATACATATACTTTTGAATAAAACCACGCCTCATTTTTAGTTTTTGCTTATGTCTGAGGTAGACCAGTCATAATAGCGCATTATGAGGTGCCGCCTTAACATTGACCCAATAGCTTAATAATATTTTACCACAGCCATCTATGTAAATGACGATACCCCCTTCTTCATTTATTTTCCTAGATGCAAACTGTATTATCTAGACTTTAAATCAAGGTCTGTTTGTTTTGAATCTTAACGACGCCCGCAACAATTTTTCAGTCAGTTATATCGAGACATGTTTTCCTGGGTTGCACCAGTACTAAGCCGAGGATTTAGCGTCTGGCTCGATGGCACAATGCAGTGACTCTGGTGAGGCTCGAACCTGCAACCCCTCGATCTTGAGTCAAGCAATCTATTAATGAGACACTCTAAATGACCTCCCTCACATTGCTTATGCATCAGGCATACCTTTGTTTGAAACTTTCAAATGCGTTTCTCAAATCAAGTCGTCTGCTATTGCGGCTGCCATTAAAACTTGGAAAGTAAAAAAGAAGGCAGAGATCAGGATTCGATATAATCAAGTACCACGCCTGACCCAGGACACCACATGGAAGAAGTGGAAACACAATAAAACATCGCATACACGAGAGCCAACTAATCAGCCCTTACCCAGCAGGTGACCACAAGGCTGCAATGAACAGACAAGAAAACATGACAACAACAAAATTGATCCCCAAAAGAAGCTGCGCCTTGGAACGGTCAGTAAAATATACTTTTACTGGAGGGCTTAAACTAATTTCACAGCGCTAACCTCACCCTTAGTTCAGATGTGGAGCAAAGCACATAGGTGTTTGGTTTGCATGAAATAACCCTGACTTATCCATGAATTATCTCCTAGAACATATAAATCAAGATATAAAAAGGAGACAAAGCAAAGATAAGGACTCAACAGTACATAAAACTGAATACCGGGGCAAAAAATGCAACAGGTAAACCTCGGTGGGCCTGACAACAGCCGAAGCATCAGGCCCCAACAATCTCATTCATAGATAAGTCTTTAAGTCGCAAGCGTCATAGAGTCTGAAGTCCGACCCACCGGTGTGCAAGAGGAAAGCAAAGTTGCCAACCGTGAATGCAAATGGTGTGGACTGTAACATGTAGTGTAACTTACACCCAACTTGGTGGCAGCTGAACGACCATGGTCAATACCAGAACAAACGATAGAAAAATGGTTTAATATTTATCAATGGAGACTTTGTCTTAAATTGTCTGTAAGTAAGTTAACTCTTAAAGGGGTGCCACCCTTTTTTGGTGTTAACTTACACTTATTTTTCACAATGTGTAACTACAAAATGAGCATCTTGAGCAAAACTAAGTCACTTAAAATTTTCCAAAAGTTAAAGTCAATTTAATTTGTTATGTTATACTCGTACATTAAGATACATTTATTAGTAGAAAATTTCCCGGAGGACTTTTTTACATCGCGAATTTCAACTATAAGGAAATGATAAAACATTTTTTCTTAACTCCCTGAAGTGATTTATACATGTTCAGAATTATAAGGTAGGTGTGTGTTATGGGTTATGCATGTACGTACATTCATATCAAAATCACAAATGATATTTGGCAGTATGCCAAGCTCGAAACAGCCAGCACCTCTGTGTAAAAGTTGTTCACGATAATATCATAAATGTACATGTGTATGGACCCAGAAAGGTCTGTAAGGGCGGTACTGATATATACTCCTCAAAATAATTGAATGACCAATTACTTGGCTGTCCATTTAAACAAAAGAGGCTTCTTTTCACTTTTGATGGGCAAATTGAGTAGAAGCTGGCATCCATGCTAATTATGTCTCTACATGTTTAGTAAAACCGATAGGGGTGGATGCCAAGTCTGGAAATGTCCCACGGTCTCAGAATTAGGTAAAAGGTAAACTGTGTGCAAAAATAATAAAAAAGATAAACACTCCTTTCGGTGTCATCTTCTGACCATACGATACCCATGAAATTCACTGAAACTATCCAGAATGTACTTAAGATACATGCTGATTTAATACACAACCAAGACAAGAACTAAACATATGCCCGTGCAAGGTTAAAGATCATTTAAGTGGAAATTTCTCAAAATCAATGTATGTAAATTATAAATGTTATTGCTGCATATTTTGTCAGTATCTTACAAAATTATCTAAAAAACCTGCACGTGAATGGTTTAGAAGCAAATTCAAGCAATGCATTGTAATTTTGCTATTATACGCCAGGTAAGGATTAAATTAAGTAAGGGTGCAAAGATCAAGAATCGATACAATGAAGTACCACACCTAACTCAGGATGTCTCATAAGTGCACAGTTTGCGTAAAAATGCATGGAAAAAGCTTATTTTTTAATCAGCATGCCCAAAATATCCATTAAAAACAGAATGTATGTGCGCAGCAAAGATCTTCACTGAAAAGGGCTTCCAATTGTAAACTAGCTGGAAAATAACTCTTGGTCTTCATATTGGGCCACGTTAATAGAAAATCTGCTTTAAGCATATAAGAACAGCTTAGGCACAGATCAGTTTTCACATCAGTGCTGTCTGATATCACTTATGTTGAACAACAATGAACAACTTATCATCCAGACTCTAAGCTCTGTCGCTGAGCAGGCGAATTTGAGTCATAGATAGTTGGAAACCCCGAAACTAGATTTTCTCTTGACGAGGCTAAAATATGATCAAGTAAGCATTGCAAATAGATGAGGCTTATTTTTCGTTTTCTACAGCTTCATTTTGCCTAAATTTAAACCAATCTTAGTGTATATACGATTTCCTCTTTCATTGCATGATGGTTGATCAGACATCAGACTCAAGGAAGACCCTGACCTAAATCTTTCATCGGTGGGTTGGTGCCTGAAGCTTGTATTTGGCTGGGTCCACCATGACTTAATGAGGTTTTCTTTAACTCTGACTATCTGTGAACCGTAAGCCCTTTTTTCGTTCCGTCACAGTGCGTTAATTTGATTAGATTATTTCTCTGTGATTATGAATTGCATATGTTAGAAAGCCTCCATGTGAGCTAAACAGTTTTTGTGTTTTAACAACAGCATATTCTAGGGCAAAGATTTGGCGCCAGTAAAATGCATGTATGCCGACAGTGACTGCCGCTGCTCTCCATTCTAAGATTGAAGTTTTGTTGTTGTTGAGTCATTGTTTATTGTTGCTCCCATTGTTTGTAGGTTTTAATTTGTTTGGTCCTTGTTTCTTACGCAGTATTTTGTGTCCCTTCAATTTTTGCAATCCTCTATTCCTGCCTTGCTGAGGAAGAGAGAACTGGTTGATTTTCTTTAAATTTCTTCCTGCTTACTTGTGGCTGTGCATGGTGCCGTGGTTTGGTTTGTATTGTGTGATTGTGATACATGTATTTCTTGGTCAGACTCATTTTGTCTAAATTGCAATCAAAATAGATCAGCTCATTTGTGTAAGTTGGTGAATGTTAATTCACTCTTGGCAGTGAACTCTGTGAATTTTTCTACATCACATCCACAAGCTGTTGTGCGTTTAAGAACTGCTGTCGAACATTTGCATCTCATCAGCATGCGTTTCATCTTGCATCCACTCCTAATTAGTTGCATGCGTCTGGATTGCAACTAAGCGCTTTCAAACAACTTCTAGTTTATCTTTACCATCTTGCCAGCCAATTGTTTGAGTTTGTTTAATTTCTAAATTAACTATTGCTTGGTCTGTTTGAAGCCATATCATAGCTTGATAGTTTTTTTTAATTAACTCTAATGCGTAATGGGTTGGCAACATCACTAGTTTACAAAAAGACTATACCTGGCATTACCAATACCATTGACACCCTTTTCTGCTATTCCATACAACAAACATACTAACTTCTGAGCAGCGTCGACATGATCAGCCCTTCCTACCCCAGTTAGAAGATGGGGATACTAAATGAACATTTTTCAGCATGTATTCTAGCCTTTGCCAGAAAAAGATGGTATTGTATACTGTTAGAGCTAAAATGTCGGACAATACTGACTGGGGTAGACGTTTAGCAACAAGATGGGCAGGCAATAATTTCAATACTCTAACTGTTCCTGGGAGTATTCAAACCTCAGTTTTGCTGTCCCCAAGATTATACAGTAACTGTGGCGCCGGTCTGCATCGCAACATTTAACAAATATCATTTTATATCCTACTGCTTTTGCATCATACGCATGTAACAACGCCCTAGTGTCAAGATCTTTATTATAAGATGACATGTGGGGTGCTTCATGTCTGTGATATGTAGCTCTGAAGGGATTTTTAATTCTACATGTAAGTCTTCAAGTAATCGAGAGTTTCAGCCATCAAAAGTACAGACAAGATATCAGTCAAATCAGATTTATTCTCACCTAGTTATATGAATTGATCCTAAGCTTGTGACAAAGTCCAACACTTCCAACATATGAAGTAAAGGGTCATAAGGGCAAACTATCAAGCTAAGGTATGTCTTCAAGCAGACCATAAAACATTGAATCGAGAAAATAAACCAACTGCAACTATTGATACAGGTAGACTAGGCGTTGTTTGGAAGTACTTCCTAGCAATCCCAGGCGCATGTATGAGGGTAGTAAGGTGGCACACTATCTGCTGCATGTTTTTCTTGTTGTCAGGATGAAATTTACTTCACTTGAGGCAAAATAGGGTGGCGGCTGGTGCCTTTAAGTCTTACCCATACTTCTTTTCTCTCTCCCTCTCTCGGGGAGGAGTCCAAACAGGACTTAAATATTGTTGACTGGGACTTTAAGCCTTAACTCAATCAATCAAACCAGATTGCTCATGCAGCTAATTAGCTACTTAAAGAGACTGAGTCTGCAACTATGAACATATTTCGATTTTTTACTTTCTTTTTAAATCATTTGTAAAAGTAGAATTAAATTATGTTTTCACAATAAATCTGTTCACTATAGCTGAAAACTGAACGGAAAAGTTAATTATCTTATAAAACCAGATGTGTTGGTAATTATTTGCGTCCCTCCAATAGTTATAGACAGTTGATTTTAACATAAATGCTGTTGTTTTGATACTGATAATTTGTTAATATTGACGAAATTGGTAAAATATATACCTGAATTTTAGTTTTTTACTGTGTTCTTGAAAAATAGAAACATTGGTTCTAAAATTAAACGTTCAAAAGTTACAGACTATGCAGCTTTAAGATAGACCTTTGTTTGATTTGATTCTTTACGTCCCATCAACAATCTTTCAGTTATATAGGGACGGATCTTCCTGGGTTGAACCAGTACTAAGCTAGGATAATTAAGATAGACCTGATATGATAATAATTGTTGTGAAATAATTCAATGGTTGAGTTCTGTGACTCTTACAAACAGTGAGGTATCACTCCACAACCAAAGAGCTGAACTATTTCGATTGTAATATACAAGATATAACCAACAAAAACAGCCTGAATATGTAGTGCATACTTTCTCTTAACGTGGTCCCATAAGAGGCCCAAGAGTTTCTTAGCATTGGATACCTATATTTCCTTCAGTGAAGACCTAAACTTCAGTTTGCTACGCTCATACGCCCATCTAACTTATGCTTTATTTAATGGATGTGTTAGGTATGCTGATCACAAACAATTAGCCTTTTTATGTATATTTTCAGAAACTGTCCACTAAGGTGACCTTTAATCCTAGCCTGGCCTGTAGTGACACTATTATTATTACTAGGCATAGATTCTAGTTAACCACATGCAGATTTATTATAATTATATATTGTTGGATTGGTATGATACTTACAAAAAAGCAGCATAAAAAATTCATATCTTGAAATTGCAAAATGTGTAATTAAATGGCATTTAACCTTGTACGGGCATATGTTCAGTTCTTGTATAGATTAATATTAAATGCAACATGTAACTGTAGTATATTCTGGGTAGTTTCAGTGAATTTAATGTGTATTATGTTGTCAGAAAGTTACATAGAATTGAGTGTTTGTCAATTTTTGCGTTATTTTGCACCCGGTTGACCTTGACCTAATTCAGAGACCGTGAGACATTTCCAGACTTGGCACCCACCCCTATCAGTAGAAACATAATTAGCATCTTCTCATCTACTTCCATTTCTTTATTATGTACAATAAAGCCTGTGTAAAACGGCCACTCTCAAAAGACCAGAAAATGGTTTTCAAGACTGATTATCGCTTAATGTAGGTCAAAAGTATTGCAGAATGCCCCAAAAGGAGCATTCTGTAATACTGTCGACCTTCGCTAACCTACAAGTTGTCATCAAGAGCTCTTTGTCTATTTTTAAGTGGCCGTTTTAATACAGGTTGTACTGTTTGTGAAAACAGCGAGGGCTCTGGCGAGACTGCGCCTTTGCCAGAGACTTCGCCAGTCTGCTAGCCAAATTGACTTTAATATTTTGCTGGCCGTTCCAGGACGATACTTCTTTCTTTTGTGGATCTTTTATGTTTTTTTCTGTCTTGCGTTTGCTATGCCTTTGTGTGCGTTTGTTTGTATGTGCCTTGTGGTCACCTGCTGGGAAAAGGGCTGACCTCTTGGCTCTCGTGTTTGGTGTTAAACTGTGAGTTTGTCACTTTCCCATTGGTATCCTGGATCAGGTGTGGTACTTGATTGTATCGACTGCTGATCTCTGCACCCTTACTTACTTTAAAGTAAATTAGTATGACCAGGCAATTCCACAATCACACACTGCAGACCAACCTACAGCACCTCGAGGAAAAGACACATACCTTTTACAGCCCCAAGGCACCAGTAAGTACTTAAATTAATGCAACCAGTTCTCTGTTCCTCGGAAAGATGGTTTCAAAACTATAAAGGAAGGTACTGCATAAAAACAAGGGCCAACCACAAAGTCCCCACAAACAATAGGAGCAACAAAAAACATTGAATTTACCAACAACAGAACCACCGCCTTAGAGCTGACAGCAGCTATAGCCACTGTGGGTGGTGGGGGAGGAGCTTATAATATTCATTTAACTGGCGCCGAATCTTCGTTCTGGATTCTGCTGAGGTTAAGGCACAAAATGGTTTAGCTCGCAATCAGCCTTTCAAACTTATGCAATGCATTTTAAAATGACTCAATGAATATGGCGCAAATTCAAGCACAGCATTGTAGTTATTTATGATGACTTTTAATTATAAGTGCTGGAGCGATGAGCTCGAAACTGACTAAGACACTGGCTGACTTCGGATCAGAGCCCCACTCCCAATCACCGATATGATATGATAAGCTAGAAAAATGCGCAATTTTAATATCCAGTGTTTCAATCAATGGTAAGGTTAATTTGCTTATATAACTAGAAAAGCGCATAGACAGTCAACACCTGTGAAAGTGCACATTCTCACAAAACCCCTTCATGATTAAACAAACTACAGCGATGTGTCATTTTTTGAAATTTGGGCGAGGACTGATACCTACTATTTCCATTTTCTCAATCAAACTTAGAAATACAGTTCTCACACACCAGATCCGGATGTCCATTGTTTTTACCCACGAGAGATCATTCTTTCTCGCTTACCAATACATACAGGATCGAGTGGTCCCCATGTTAAATCGATGTCGGCAAAGTCTATCCTGTGAGATAAGCGTTGCTAATATGAGATAAGCTACACGAGGCAGGTTGCTAATGCTAGACAAGCTACAGGCAACATATTTAGGCGCATGACTGTATTCTTACGGGGGAAAACAAAATTTGAAATTTTGATCATGGCGGTTTCAACGATTACAGTAGGCCTACACGTGGTATATACTGAGCATGTTTACTTCAACATTTAATTCAAATGCTTTGAACTTGTTTTATGTATTGTAATTGGTATATTTGGACTTGCTGGGCAAGCTGCCAAGCCCAGCGACAGCAGGGAGTCTTGTCATGTGTAAAAAGAAACGCATGTTTCTCAGCAAATTTACTTACTGTTGCCGATAAGGTAGTTCTTGTAAATCCATTTTGGCAAAATGACCATTTGTTCATTCTTTAAATTGCTGTTTTATCGCTATTGAAAGCTGTGATATTTGACCCATAATCAGTTGACCTTTTTACAGTAGAGCCCCTCATTGTAAACATCAATTCATTGACATCACCAAACAACTATTATACAATACATCGCCAAATGTGAAAAAATAATCTGTTATTGTTGTTCAGTGTTTACAGGAAAGCACAAAGTAAGTAAGGGTGCAACGATCAGGAATCGATACAATCAAGTACCACACCTGACCCAAACAAGCCTCGTTTCCTACTGAAAAGGTGGCCCCTTGGGATTGGATATTCCTGTCCCCACTGAACACCAATGATGGATTCTATTTATCTCATATACCTGTACCATCCCGTGGGAAAGATATAAAACGAACAGCTGCAAGTCGATACGTGGCGTCAGTGTAATGTTGAAAACGTCACCATTAACATCTCAGCGTATTCAGGATTTTTATAAGCCTTTAGTTTTCTTCATGTTTTACCAATATAGAATGAGGTGTTTAGTTGTAAGCAAGAACAATAAATCGTATGAGGATGGGCTAGAAAAACCTGTTCCTCGCAATCGCAATTTGTCATCACGCGACAAGCCTCGTGATGCCAAACAGTGATCGTCGGAATGGAATTTTGTATCGCACCGTCACACTCCTGGTAGATTCTTATATATAGTCTTCACATTTCAACTAACAATTCTTATGAATAATTTACTCCCTTCTCATTAATATATTTCATGTTACTCTACTAGATGTGATATATTTGAAATATGCCTTAAATAACTTATTCTAGTAATTTGTGATGCCATGTTGTTAAAACACTTAAGAAATATAAAGTATATGGCGGGGCAAGACGCACCCCTTAAGGAATTTCGCTCATATACATTTTAAATGCTGGCTAATATTAGAACAGTTATACGTTTTGTGTAGTGTTCATATCGTTCTATAACACAATGACAATAAACAACAAATCGATGCAAGGTACGGCAGCAATAAGTCAATTATTTTTTTTTACACTTGCGTGGGCGTCTTGCCCCATTATTAGGTAGGGAATGACGCCCTTTGTCGCACGCAAACTTCCTAAGAAATTTGTTCTAGAAACAAATGTAAAAGTATTAGTTTAGTGAATCTTTGTATTATTCTATTTTATATACGAAATAATAAAGGACGAGTAGCGCAGAACACAAGGGTCAAAACGCCCAGTGGCATGGGACAAAACACCAACCGTAGTTATTTTGTCCATAAAACACTATAGTGGGCGTTTTGCCCCACGAGGGTGTCAATAGAAAATATTTCAACAAATTTCTGAACGTACACGAGTAATGGGACTAGTGCCTCTCTAATTATTGCTTATACATGTACCTTGTGTCACCAACATGCATGAGTTGAGGAGAAAGATTCCAACAGTAAGCGAACAGTGAGATGTAATGTTCAACATTTCGAATATACATCAAACGATACAAAATATACTAGACATGCTAGAGGACTTTGAAAACGCATCACCATATTTTTGCACTTTTCTTGCAAACCGTATTTGCGATTGAAAAGTTACTCACAGGTTTTAATGTGCAACCCAGAGTTGGTATCGATCAGTCGTTAATTTGACTGCACTATCTCGCGACGCTGCTGATGACGTCACATTGGTACATACAGCATCCAGCACCTTAATGCACAGTTAAATGAAACTTTTTGATTATTTTTGTATGTTTTAACTGTGGCGTGTATGATACTATATCACCAAAATAGTTTATAGTCTTTTTTCTAACTTAAAGTAATTGATAACTTCAATATTTCGAAAACAAACGTCAAATTTGAACATAAATTTTAAGCTCTTTTTTAGAAACATTTCCATAAGTTACCTTTATGTACGTTTTCTTTACTGATATTGACTACATACACTGGCAGTCATGTGCAGAAGACGTTTTGGTGTAAATCATGGCAGGAGAGCTGCTGTCATGTGATCGAGAACGTCTTAAAAAATTACGTTAACGTCACTTTCACAATACAAAAGACACGTGATACAAGCGTACATGTAGTTTATACAGAATCTGTCATTTGTGTATGCCTTTAGCCTCTTCCATTAAAACCGGACGTAAAAAATCAAATCTTTGAAAAGCTCAAGACGTTGAATTTTATTACTAGACTATAGTAAACAGGGTGGTGGGGTATATCGGTATTTTAAAGGGGTGTAATTTTGAGCATACCGAACTGTCGATTCATTTCTAATTATTATTCAATGATGAATGTGCAATTGTGATAGAAGCAAAGGGCACACATCTGTTGCGTCAGGAATCAAATTAACGCGTGTTAACTTGCAGCTGAATAACGACCACCCCTGTCTTAAAACGGAAACTTTTTCAATACCTTAAAGTAAATTTACAACCATGAATTTTCTAGGACACACTACACGCTGGTCAGACTATGATGTGCAATAAACATTATCGCGCTGACATTCTAAGGGTTTGTGAAATAAAGGAATTAATCTGGGTGATGCGTTTTCAAAGTCCTTAAGTATATGCTTATAGGAGGCAAAAATTTACCTTTTGCTGCAGGCTAAGAAATTGTCTCGGTTTTATCATTCGCGCGATATGACCCAACGAATGGAACAACATATTACTGTCTAAACTTCATAATTGGTGAAATGAATGGGGTGGGCGTCTCCTCCCACCTGGGCGTCTCGCCCCGTCTTACTCTTACTCTACATAAACTTGGGTGTTTGACATACACTTAACAACAACATAATTACAACTACCTTACAACCTTAGCCCTGATAAAAGTAAGTGAGTGTGCAAAGATCAGGAATCGTTACAATCAAGTACCACACCTGACCCAGGATACCAATGGGAAAGTAACAAACTCACAGTACACCACAAACAGGAGCCAAGGGGTCAGCCCTTTCCCAGCAGGTGACCACACGGCATATATGAACAGACGCCGCGTACAAAGGCACGGCAAACACAAGACAGAATAACATGAAAGATCCACAAAAGAAGTACCGCCTTGGAATGGTCAGAAAAATATTTTACTGGAGGGCTTAAACCGGTTTAACGGTGCACCAACCTCAACCTTAGTTTAGTTCCTAAGCCTAGAAGCCTTATTTTTTTTTTGAGATGGACACATGGTGATACCGTACCAAGATCAGACGCCACAGAACGTGGCGTCTGATCAGGGCCTACACCGTTTGCTTGTATATTGCCCTACTCAAATCAGAATAAAAATGAAAATTATAACACCTAACACCCCTTAAAACTAAAATGGACTTGCCCAATTGATAAAAATGGGAAATTCCATTCAACTTTAATGGGTTAACGCGGACATCAGCCACAACATCCCGGGACCCAAACACACCATAACGGTCGAATTTTCACGCTCGATTCCGATGTTGTTAAACCACACAAACTGCTAAGCACACTTATAGGCCTCCCAAAACACACCCAACTCAACACCACCGAGAAGCAATTAACTCAAAACTATCTACTTTGAAAGAAAGAAGGAAAGGGACATTATCAAACATGTGGTAAAGTTCATGACACTGATGAGGGTATATCTAGCCCGACTTTGTGATCGAAACTTCTAGTCTAATACGGGTAAGTATCAAATATCAAAACATGAACAAACATAAATGAAATAGTATTGATATACTGTTTTGTAGCGAAGATGTAGAGATGCACTATCTCTGTAGGATTTGTCTAATTTGTATTTTAGGCATGGCATGTGAGTAGCTTTTTTTTATTCAAGTTGCTTCAATCTTGCATTTGGGTATGCTACATGCGTGTACATACTGCTATATGCGTGTACATACCATATAAGGAAAATTGTAAAATTTGAAAAAGACCTCGTGTGGTTATGAGTTTTTCCGTGGGGGCTACTCTGATATTTTATGTGCGGATCCAGAGGGGGGGGGGGGGCAGGGGGTCCAGACCCCTCCTGCAAACTTACAAAAAGATAGGGTTCCTTAGCAAAACTAGTCCGGATCCCCTTAAAATCACAAAGCTGCCAATCCATCATTCAACGTTAGGCCATCATCGGCCCACCAGTAAAACGCCATTTAAATGGCGTTTTTTGGCTGGTCGATGATGGCCCGCTTATAGTGGTATTTGTTTGGATCCTCTCTCCCCTCTAAAGCAACTTTTTTTAAGTTGGACCCCCTCTCACAAAACATTCTTGATCCGCGCATGTATTTTATATATATACATGTACATAGGCTTGGCTGATATTTTCGGTTCACAATTTTGAATTTCGGAATCTCCTTGGGTTGTCCTAAAAAAGATATTTTTGTGGGTATGGTGAGTTTTACTGATATATTTTGGAAGGAACTTCTAAACTTTAAGTTGGATATTTTGGGGGTAATTTCCATTTCTAAAGTTATTTTTTGGTCTTTATGAAAACAGCAGAAACAATAACTTAAATAATGCAGAAAACACTTCAATTTTATTTTGCTTCGTATTTTTTTCCAGCTCACTGCTTATAACTGTGCCACGGGGTTGTCTGCAGTTTGTGATTGTGGTTTTTCCTGATCATACTCACTTACTATTTTTCACAATCTCCTGACAGCTACGTCACTTAAACAAAGGCTATCCACATCATAAAACTCGTAAAACATTTTCTACATTCTTTTGTTGATTGGTATACGCTATTTTGATGACGTCATTATTTCGTCCAGACGTAAAATCCAGATGGGTGATCGGGTGATTTTTATAAGTTATCCCATAAAGTTCGATTTGGTATAGGTCACCATAAATCGGCATCAAATTGGCACGGGAGTCCCGATGGCCCCTGACTAGTATATGCAGTTCTTATGTATTTCTAGTCTTGTAATACATTCGCTGACGATGACCTGACCCCGAGGTTACAAAACATTTTCATACTCAACTGAACTAAGCATGGAAGTTCAAATGCTCATACAGTCAAACATGCATAAAAAGGAATTTCTATGCTTTCCGATGATCAGATGTTGTATTTATAATGCTCATAAATATTGAAATGCCAACAATTGTTGGCATTTTAACATTTATAAGCAGGATAAATTTCATGCTCAGCTGAGTTGAACACGAAAAATGGTTAATAACCTTGGGGCCAGGCTGCTTCACTTTTGCGGTATTATTGCTGCCATATGTATGTTTGTAGTCTGTGTTTCTTCCTGCTGGTTCAATCTACGTGATGGTGGCATTGCCTGATTATACATGTTTGTCTTTTTCTTTATATAAGCATATAAGAGTTCTATAAACAAAAACATTATCCTAATTTGGACCTCCTAAAATTACACTTATATTGTTCCTCATAATAAGGGAAATCCATTGACATTGACAATGCGATTTTTACAAGTTATATTATCTAGGTCGCGAAATTCGTCAAAATTCGTTGCCTTCCGCCCAGCCTCTTGCATTTGCAGCCTCTGTTTTTATTATTAGACGGATGGCTGAGAATGGGTTTGCTCCCCCCCCTAGGGAATTTTGCAGACATATCCTATCTTGTAGAGAATTGAAAGCCGAGTCTTTTAAGAGATGTTTGCACTCTGTGCTCCAGGGCGTTACTCTGTAAGAGCCTGTAACATACGTTACTTAATCAAACTAAGAAAAAGTAAATTGAAAGTTCGGGCTACAAATTAAAGACATTAAAATATTTACTTTTAAAAATCATTCATATAGTCTGCATACTGGATATCTCAACTACGTATGACAGCCATTTGAACAAAATTGCAGCTTCCTAAGGTGTCATATGCGTTACATAAATCAGATAACCCATTAAAATTTGCAAGTGTGGCTAACATCATTTACATTCACAATCTCTCTGTGTGTTTTGCAAAATGTTTTCAACCATGTCTGACTAGTTTATGCAATTGGCTAACAGAAAATTTAAAGTTTGTTTCCCTAACTTATATTATTTTTCTGGAATAAGCAATTAAACAACCCTACCCCTACCCAGTTTTAAGGTGAAATGTTTGGTATTAAAATTGAAGTAAAAATAGTTAAAAATATTTGCAGTTGATGAATGTGTTTCATTGTTTGGGATTTATTTGCTTATTTGAAAAGACTCATAAATCTGCAAGTTTGTTGCAAAATTTTTAATATCAGAGGCTGTAACATATGTTACCTGATGTAATAAATAGGCAAGCTCATTGTCTTTACGTAAGATATGCCTAAAAATGTTTTAATTCATCGAGGGAATTTTGCAGACATATTCCGTCTTATAGTACAACTCAAGCTGCATCAAATAAGGCATGTTTGCACTCTCTATGTTGGGGCATTAGTCTGAAACAGCGTGTTACATGCGTTACTATATCAAATAAAGGAAATGTAGTTTGAAAGTTTGAGCTAAAATTGTGAAAAAACTCGCGGCTGTTGGATATCTTACATTGTTTAGGGATTTTAAACTGGCTCATATGATAAAGACTTATAGATCTGCTAGTTGTCATCAAGTTTTAATGATCAGAGAGCGTTACATATGTTAGCATGATAAGTAAAATCATCAAACAGTATTTTGACATCAAGCTGAGTAAGAGCCTGCTCCATCCTAATCCTCTTTGGAATTCTGCAGACAAATTACATCTTATGTAACCATTTAAGGTGCATTTAATAAGAAATGTTTGCACTCTGTAAGTTGGGGCGTAAGCCTGTAACAGCTTGTTACATATGTTACTATATCAATTTCGAGAATAAGAAATTTGAATGTTTGAGCTACCAAAAGAAGACATTAAAATTATCTGATAAATTGACATTCTTATAGTCTTTATACTGAATGTCTTTACTACATATGGAAGCTGTTTAACATTTATACGGCTAACTGTGGTGTTATGTGCGTTACATGAACCTAATTATAATTTAAAAGCTATAATTGTGGCTATCGCCATTTAGTTAAACAACTACTATGACTTGGTTTCAAACAGTTTTATTAGATTTTACAAACATATAATCAATTTATGAATAGGAAAAACCAAGTTTGTTTTTCTATCTTAAATATATTGTCTTATAGAAACTAAAACAGAGCCCTACTCCCAGTTTTTCAGAGAAGCGAATTTTGTTATTACCATTTAAGTAAAACACATGAAAGTGATTACAGCGCGTGTGGAATTTTTTCATTTTCTTAGTCTGTCTTGCTCATATATCTGCAAGATGTCATTAAGTTTAAGATCAGGACACTTAATGTGTACTTATAAGTCTTTGGTGCCAAAACACTAGAAATTATATTCATTTCTGATTATCAAGCCCATGGACTGTTGTTACAGATGTTATCAATGACCTTTTGGACACATTTCCTAATACTGTGCATATAATGCTAAATATAGAGCCACAAATAGAAAAGATAGTTTTACATTTTTACAAGAAAATACAATAAATGAAATGGTCCAAACTATTTCTCATCAATTTAACACTCATGTTAAATGTTTGTCATGGTCTGCTTCTGTGGTAATCATTATTATCACACGACTCCTTGCAACTAGTAGAATCATAACACAGTATTTCAATCATTTATTGTTATTCAATTTTACCACCAGTCCACTCAAAATTGATGAGCCATTATCAACTTTCCAATTTTGCCATTTATGGCTTGGAACATTCAGAAACTGATATGAATTCCTAATAGTTGGCCATTTGAGTATGTGTTTCAAGTGCTACTCTGCAAGTAGGAGAAAGACTAAAGCTTTACAAGGAGGAAAACTATGCCATTAAGAGCAATGAGTACCTGGACTGATGTACCTTGGTATTTCTGTGATAAAGAATCATATCTTAGCTCTGGTTAGCTTTTATAAATGTAGCCTTTCCATACATGCAACCCACATATTTTCATCTAATAATGTCTCTGTACTTATTATCTTTCCCCAAGCATTCAAAAACTTATTTGAAGTCTTAGTACTTCTGAAGTGCTGAAACCGAGGTAACTCTTTCCCTTCAGATAAATGAACTAGATGTATTACAGCAGGTAAAGCAAAGAAATGCAGGATGAACAGAGCGCAAATTAGACCCTTTCAATTCAATGATTCACTAAGTTTCTAAGATAAGAGCGCTTATTAAAGGATGTAACATATATAACTCGTCATAATAAACTATAGATTCCTATGGGCACTAATTGTGCTCCCCTGGTTGCAGATTTATTCCTGTTTTGTTATGAAAGGGACTTTATGATGTCTCTTTCTGATGATAAGCAGGCTGATGTTATTGATGCGTTTAACACTACTTCCAGATATTTGGACGATATTTTAAATATTAATAATGTTTATTTTGAAAATATGGTTAGTCAAATATACCCTTCAGAGCTCCAACTTAATAAAGCCAATGCCTCTGATACTGAAGCCGCATTTTTAGACTTGCATTTGTCAATTTCTAATGGTATTGTTTCTACCAAAATTTATGATAAACGTGACGACTTTGATTTTGAAATTGTCAATTTCCCATTTTTAGATGGTGATGTTCCTCGTTCTACATCCTATGGAGTCTATATCTCTCAACTCATTCGTTTTGCTAGAGCATCTAGCTATGTTACTGACTTCAACACTCGCAATAAATTGTTAACTCAGAAACTTCTTAAACAGGGCTATCGGTATCATAAACTTCGCAAAACATTTTCAAAATTTTATAGACGATACTTTGATTTGATTTCTAAATTCCAAGTTGGACTTAAATCTCTCTTGCGCCAAGGACTTTCGGAACCTGATTTCTATGGTGACTTGGTGTATAAGTTGAAGAAGATTGTTGGCTCTAATAATTTTTCAGCGCAGTTCATTAAAATAATTTCCCATTATAAAAAGATTGGCTATAACATTAATGTATTGCATGCTTGGTAGTCAACCCAATCACAGTTGGCAACTTTGCTTTCCTCTTTAATTGCACGCCGGTGGGTCGGACTTCAGACTCTATGATGGTTCCGACTTAAAGACTTATCTATTGATGAGATGGTAGGGGCCTGATGCTTTGGCTGTTTGTCGGGCCCACCGGGGTTTACCTGTTGGATTTTTTTTGCTCCGGTATTCAGTTTAATTTACTGTTGAGTCCTTATCCTTGCTTTATCTCCTTGTTATATCTTGATTTATATGTTTTAGGAGATGATGCATTGATAAGTTAGGGGTCTTTCATGCAAACCAAATATCTATGTGTCTTGATCCACATCTGAATTAAGGGTGAGGTTGGCGCCGTTAAACCGGTTTAAGCCCTCCAGTAAAATATTTTACTGACCGTTCCAAGGCGGTACTTCTTTTGTGGATCTTTTATGTTGTTGTTCTGTCTTGTGTTTGCTATGTTTTGTGCGCGTCTGTTTATATGTGCTTCGTGGTCACCTGCTGGGAAAGGGCTGACCTCTTGGCTCTCGTTTGTGGTGTCTTCTGTGAGTTTGTCACTTTCCCATTGGTATCCTGGGTCAGGTGTGGTACTTGATTGTATCGATTCCTGATCTTTGCAACCTTACTTACTTCAATGGATCATGAAATGAGGCACCTTATCAACTTGTTTACTCTGTATAAATCTTCCATAGAGCATTATATAGAACTACTGGTTATCCCATTCTACCTATAGTCCACTTTCCTTCTTTTGAATGCAATAGCTAATGATATGGGTGCAAAAACTGAGAAATCATAGGTTTTACATTATTTTAAGACATGCTCCAATGTACTGACATAAAAAACAACCAACTGCAAACATAATTGATGGCAATGTCCAACTTCATATTCTTTCTCTTATACCAGATAACTTTCAAGGTGTAACAGAAATTGTTTCAGACAGTCTGCCAAAACCATCAAGAGTCAACATTGTAACTAAAGAAAACTTATAATGTTCTTTGGGCGCAGCAAAATACTATTGATCTAAGACCTGAGGACTTAAGCACCAAAAGACTGGATAGGTTCCATGGCAAATGATTCAAAAAAGCAGCCTATCAAATTTCTGTTTGACCAATGTCAGAAATCTTAAAGTATTCTTAGAGGTACATTGTTGCAAAATCAGAGCAAAGTTATCATTTGACTAGCATGGATGCAGAGGCAGCTGCAGTAAGCTTGCTCTTGCCACTTCACAGGAAGAGATATATACCAGAGTCATACTCCATTGTATGCATATATGTGAAATGGCATTAAACCCATATTTAATCAGGTGTTTGATCCCATGACACTGACATGCTGTTTCTGCTTTTGAAGAATGCTAAGGATTCAAGTTTGGCTGAGTCAAGTTGTTTGACGCTGGCACTGGCCACACATACAAAGAAAATTAAGCCTTTTGATGGCAAAAGGAGAGGATCACACGAAATGCTTATAAGTGATGTTTAATTGTCACAATTACCAATTTAAAAAAATAATCTTAATTAATGTAACACATTTAACACCATAGGAAGCTGTATATTTGTTAAAAAATATTTTTCTTATGTATCAAAGATATTCAGCATGTAAACTACATGAATAATTCAAATAAATAGATAGTTTTATGTCTTCTTTCTGTTTCCCAGACTTTCAATTCATTTATTCTTAAATTGATATGGTTACATACATATCATACCATTACAGGCTAACCCCCTAGTTAATAGAGTGCAAACATCTCTTATTTGATGCAGCTTGAATTGTTCTTTAAGGTAGGATATGTCTGCACAATTCCGAAAGGGGTGGAGAGATTCAGGATTGTACTCAGTTTGCAGTTCTAATACAATGCCATGATTCTACTGGTCGTGATAAAATGGGTGATTATTTTGCCATTGAAGCAGACACAATGATAGACATTGTGAGGGTGACTTGAATAAAGATTGTTTTTGAATAATTTTATTTAATAGGAATATTTATTAATTTGTGTCATTTAAATGAGAACTATTATTTTCTATCTATATGTTTATATATTTTAATATTATAGGCATTAGGAAATATGTGATTAAAAAGGTTATATATAACATAGGTAACACTATTCCATTGGCTTGTTATCAGCAATGACTGTAATTACTAAGACTAAGGCACAAGAGGCTAGAGATTAACAGGAAAACATGTGAAAAATAGTATTATTTTAAAATATCATCTCTTAGTTCCAAGAAAATTTCCTAGCTCATTCATTATGCCATGTAACATACGTTACATACTCTAATAAGTGCTCTGATCCTGATGTCAAACTTGCAAATGTATGATTCTTTATTGCATTAGCAAGACAGTGCCAAAAATGTAAGATATCCACGAGCGTTAAATATTTTCATATATTTTTCTTCAATAATAGGTACCAAAATTGGATACTAAAAAATGGGGGTAGGGTTGTTTAATAGCTCATATAAAACAATGTAATTGTGATAGAAAAGCAAACTTTGTTTTTTTTATTAGTCAAATAAGTATTTTAGTAAACTTAGATTAAAAACACTTGTAAAAATGCACAAATCGTCTGTAAAATGAATGATGTTAGTCACGATTTTTAACTTTCAAAGGGAAATTTAATCTATGTAACGCATATAACACCATTGAAGGCTGTAATTTTGTTTAAAATGCTGCTTTTATGTAGCTTAGGCATCCAGCTTGCAAACTACATAAGAAATTTGAATAATTAGATGGTTTAATGTCTTTTTTTCTGTAGCTCAAACTTTCATTTTGATTTTTCCTTAGTTTGTTACAGTAACATAAGTAACAGGCTGTCGGAGACTAACGCCCCGGAGCACAGAGTGCAAACATCTCTTAAAAGATGCGGCTTGAAATTTTCTTCAAGATAGGATATGTCTGCAAAATTCCCTAGGGGGGGAGCAGGACCTTTTTTTTAGCTCGAAGTCTATATCTCATGATATATTTCTGTTCTCCAAATACCATCTCATCTTTACTTAAATCCTCGTTACTATATCGCTACCACTACATGTTTGAACTATTAAATGCCATGTATGTAGTAAAATATATTTATGTCTTAGGAGATGGACTAAATAATCAGTAGCTTTCGTTCTAATCATATTTATAATGTTTGTAATTATTGTATATGTATGTATCTATTTGAAAAATAAATATGTTTTAACCAAATTCGTCGGAAAATGCATTTGTAACCTTTGCAGTCGAGTCTGCTGTTCGTTCTAAGGCGGAGAATCTGTCATTGGCGGTTTATAGGTTTATATGTTTATGCTGCTGCTCAAAGTTTGTGCGAATACTAGGAGTTAAGCAAGCCTATAGTTACCAGTGCGTAACAGAAAAATATGTTTTCTCATTTCTCAACCAGAACATATGTTGTGGGTACTCAAAAGAACTGTCTCAATGAGACGATACTTTTGAGTACCCAAAACACATACTAAGAATAACAATTTTACGCTGAAAGGTTTTCATTATCTAAATCTGGTTTTGTTATTATGTTCTTGTTGTTTTCTTGCTTGGCAGTCATCTCGCCAAGGTGGGGGCATATTGCTTTGCCTGTCATATTCTTGCGTTTGTGTGTGTGTCTCTTCCTCTTGGTGCCATGAGTTAGTCTGTGATCTGGCATAATTGCTAAATCTGCTGGACGTACAAATTCATAGGTTTAGATAAAAAAAAATGAGCGTAACTCGTATTGTAAATATTTTCTTACCCATCAATTTTATATATGTTTTGGGCGCTTAAAAGAACCGTCTTGCTCAGACGGTTCTTTTGAGTACCCACAACTTGTGTTTTGGTTAAGAAATAAGAACACATTTTTTGGTACACACTCTTAACTAAAGACTTGAATTTACTTGAATTTTTAATCTAAAAAAATTGTTCAAATCCACAAATCAAATTCACATATACTATGTTTCGTTTATAGTAACCAACGCGCAGCGGCAAAAACGAGGGTTGGATCGTTACGATTAGAGTGGCTCAGTTTTGTTCTATTCATCTGCTAAATGATTTCCATTCTGTCAAAACAGAGTTCCGGTATCTATACGGAGTCGATTCGATCGAACTTAGAACCTTATTCTACCTTTGAAAAATGTGCCGTGATCATCATTGACATTGAAAAAATACAAAAAGTAAAAGTGAATCGCGAAGATGCCAGTTTTGTTGATATTTAACTTGTATTTTAACCATAAAACTGAGGGATTTTTTCGATCACCAGGAGCTTGAACGTTAACGATAGCTCTTTCAAGCAAGTGGCTGTGTGATCCCCATGACGTGACGTCACAATTCTTATAACGTTACGTCACGACGTGATACGACTTGAGCCGAACGCCAACTGCCACGTGCATCAAAAGACGGCCACAAATGAGCCGCGACATAAGATTTCCAACAATGTGATATGTGCGACCAGCAAAGACTCAGATCAGCCTGCGCATACACGCAATCTGATCAGAGCCTTTGCTAGTCGCTTGAATTTTCTATTTGTGTTATGCTACTGACTGAACACCTTTTAGAGTTTCTAAGCTTAAAAAGAGGCTGCACAGGCTCGTCTAAGTCTACACTTGGCGAAAGGACACATTGTTGGAAATCACATGTCGCTGCTCAAATTAAATTCCTTATTGTATCCGATAGGAACTTCCGTTCGAGAGTCCCAGCGTCTTTAAAATAGCTTACAGGATTATTTTATTTCCTTATACTCAGACCAACGACAATTTACTGGAACACTTTTGTCACTTTTCATAAAGTGTTCTGTGCCAGGTGTGGTACTAATTGTGTAGATTCCTGATATTTGCCTTCTTCCTTACTTTTTATACTCACACGAGTACCGACTCACAAGAAATACCTTATACTGTGCTATCCTCTTAGATCAAATAGTGGTTGGTTGCCCATTAGGTGTGCCTATTTCATATTAATAAAATGCATGTACTGCCAATGGATATGGGTACCGCTAGGACATACACAGCTTTATATCCATTACATATGGCTCATAATGGAAATCGCCCATGGCCTAGGAAGTTCCAAGTTGTTTCTCATAATAGCTACAAGTCTACTACACATACCATTGAACATAACAAAGGCGAGCAAAAGATTATACACATGGTTATGATTTGCTGATAACGTAGGCTCAATGTCATACGCTCGTATATACACATGTACGGACAGTGTTAACTAACTTAAGGACATATGCTACTAAATACTTCCCATGTTGAAATATTTTCAATACTTTGCATACAGTTTGTTTTATGCATCGGCTATCCATTTATGAAATAAAAAGGATATGTCACCGTGCTTATTTTTTCAGATCATATTGAAGTTTTCAGCATTTGACCAATTTTCTAAAAACATAAAAAAATAACACTAGTCCTAAATATCGATCTAAAACGGTTGTAACCTTCAGCCAGCTTCTTTCTTTTAACTTAAATTACTGCCCATGACCTCAAACCTTTTAGAAAATGTGCAAGTTTACTTGTTATCTCATGGTGTGACAAGATACTGCATGATATATTTTGGCAATTCGTCGAAAATTGGCATTTGTTTTTAGAATAAGTCATGTATCAAAAAATCTGATGTTGAAAATCTTAAAAAAAATATTTCTAGCTCATGGACTATTATAATACCTTTCAGAAAAAAGGAATAAAAATCTGGGGTCACCAAACTAATTCTCTTTCAAGAGGGCCAAATTTAACCCCACCCCCATAGGTTTCATACGCAACTCAATATAAAAAGCTCAGGGATGACCATTTCGGTCGTTTTTATGATGTCATTTTTCTAGTTTATGAAGCAATTTAGCATTTAAATGTTAAAAAGAATGAAAAACACACTGAAAATATATGCGCACCCGGGAATCGATCTTGGTCCTCTGGCTTTGTAGCCAGACACACTAACCACTAGGCCACGAGGTCAGGTCGTGCGCCGCTCTAAATAACAATGGAAATACTAGAGACTCGGCGACTATCGTATTCGTAACCAGGGTAAATGTGTATGTCGTTTGGTTTCGACTGAGCTACATTTATCTGTCTTTAGTGCTGAGACGATCAGTTCTAATAAGATGTCAATAGATATTTCGGACACTGTTTAATAACTTTATTTTGTCAAGAAAATGTCGGAACACCGATATGACATAAGAATATCGGAAGCTGTGTTGATCCGAATCCGTTAAGGGTCGAAAGACAGGACCCAGACAACTTTCCCCGCTTGCAGACGTGGAAAAGATGCGCATTGGAAATAGCCGCATATGTCTTTAGAGGTAACTTTTTCGGAATGAAAATGATGATTAATCATTTATGAAGTTAAATAAATTCCATCCATAAATAATTCCACCAACAGTTTGTATGAGTACCAGATCAGCTAAAAAGTACACCATATTACAATACAATAGATACTGTACAGGTTCCAAACTACACTGAACAGATGTTAAAAGTTTAAACTTAGTGGTTCGGCATGGTGTGGTGTTCAATAGACTTAGTGTTGTTAATTACACATTGACATGAAAGAGCATTTTGTGTGTCAGTAAAAACGACACTGGTCTAAAAGAGTTATGAACATATTGTGAAGATTCCTAACCCTGTGTAGAAAGATCTTGATCATATATAGGCCCTCATGTAAGCAGTGGCCAGTGCATGCAATTTTCGTATTTATTGCATAATATTTTATTATGTGCAAATCATCTTTAAACGCCCATGCTGACTAAGCGTCTTTTTATATTAATTTAGCATCTTCATCTTCAATTAAGTTTTGTGCATATTAAAAGCGATGGCAGGCTCGTTTGGAGCCTGTGCGTAAACCTGCGCATCCCGCGGAACGTACGACTAATTCGACTACCGTTGCGACATGTTAGTCTATGTAAGATGTGTTTCTAAATATGTAACAGTATTATATTACTAATATACATTTAGATTATGTCTGCTATATTTGAAATTGAACAGTATATGAACTTGAACTTCAAAGAATATCTAATACACTAAATCCTTATCCTGTTAAAGCCGGATTCCTCCTTTCTAAAAAAACTGTGTAGATCCAGCTCTGATGGCTTGCGACGGCTTGCGAAGCCATCTGATCAGGATCCACACTGTTTCCCGTGATTAACTGGAATGCTGCAGGTTATCAGGATAAAAGCTAGGGACCAGTGTGCAGCTAGCACATAAAGTATTCAGCATGACCAGGGGTAACAACTTAAGTTTAAATCGGTTACCGCATTGTAACAAGATATGCCTAGGGAGCTTTGCTCACTGACATGTGAGAATCTGATCAATTACGGAAATGAACTGAATATTATAATTTACAAATAAATTCCTTAGTTTACTCTTTGTATTCTGATGGATTTTCCCATACATATTGATGCAATTAGTATGGGACTGCCTATTGTATGCTTTAAGGGGTCAACGGTAGAATTTTTAAAATTATGATGTTTTAATCTTAACAAACAGTGAATACAATAATGAAATGCAGCATTATGCTGCATTTCATCTGGGTCTACACTGTTTGTTTAAGTACCCGTTCAATGGTTTTCAGTATACAAAGGGTTAATTGCTGTCATTTCTCTGGCGGTTTGTTTGAACCCAAGTGCGGAAGTTTCAAAGTATTAAAGTTTCATTTGGTCCCCTTCTGTAAAGAACGCGAATAAATAACTTCGTTATGATGATATGGCAATTTAAAATAACTAAGGTCTGATCCCATGTCAAGTCTACATGGAGAGTGCCTATGTTCAAATGGTCGTCTTTGTGGCAAAATATACCGTCCAGATCTCTGCTTCACTAATTTGCAGTGTCTATATTAATTTGGACTTAAACAGAACATATTTTCAGTACATGTCAATTATTTCTGCTGGGAAAGGGCTGACCTCTTGGCTCTCGTTTGTAATGTCTAATTGTGACTTTGTCACTTTCCCATTGGTATCCTGGGTCAGGTGTGGTGCTTGATTGTATCGATTCCTGATCTTTGCCCTCGTTCTTACTTTGCAATAAAATGATTACAATCTGACAGTTTTACAGCATTTTTTCAACACCGCTATCCTTTTTGATGAAATGGAACGGATGTTTATGATACACAATATGTCTATAGCAACAGTTAATAACATAATACATATTGGTGATGACGCATATAATATATTTTTGTATATTTCTTGTAAGCCGACTTGGGAACTCGTCAATGGCCACTGGATATAGTTTTCGGAATAAAAATGATGATTAACCATTTAATGAAGTTAAATCAATTCCAGAACTCCTTGCAGCATTTGGGCTTTAAAACCATATACTTTTTAACAAACTTCAAAATAATTCCACCGAAAGTTTGTATGAGCACCAGCTAGAGCTGCTAAAAGGTACACGGTGGACCATATTGCAATGCAATAGACTCCGAACTAGTTTTTCGTACTTCTTTACATATGCCAATCATCTTTAAAAGTCGATGCTGACTAAACCTTTTTTAATGCAGTATCTTCATCTTCAATTCAGCTTTGTGCATAATAGTAGTGAAGGCAGGCTCACAATAAGTGTAATTTAAAAGGGTTAAACGCTGTCATTTCTCTCGTGGTCTGTTTGAAACCTAGTGCGGAAGTTTCAAAGTATTATAATTTTCACTTGGTCCCCTTCTGTACAGAATGCGAGTAAATCATTTCGTAATGATGACATGGCAATTTAAAAATAATCAAGGTCTGATCCCAGGAGAGTATCTATAATCAAATGACAGCGCTTAAAGCCCATAATGTGGAGTGTCCTATAAATACACACGTTTTGACTCAGGCAAGAAGTGCAGAGTCTGACCTAGATGGGATGCCGCAGATCGCATCATTTCATCAGGGTCTGCACTCAGGCTGTTCATCCCTGTATATCTAAATTAATTACAGGGGACAAAGTTTCCGATTTAACAGTGTGTTCAAGGTCATGTTACGAATAAGGCTTCATCACCATGATGTGGCAATATTAGTCATAATCGGATCTGTTTTTATGTTTTAAGGCCTCCTCACACATAAGCGAATCTGTTCGACGAAGCCTTGCGAATAGAGTAAATTTGTGAGTTAAAGCGAATTCTGAACGAACTTTTCGAAAATTTGTTACATAATCATAAAATTTGACGATCAAGAACTATTTGTCGCGAATTGTTTACGAACACTAACTGTAATTCGCTAGAATGCGTTTGCTCGCGCAAACAATACTTTGTGCGCCCATTGACGATAAGGAGCGATTAGATACGCTTTGGTGCGCAGAGATACGAACGTAAACGCATCATCGCGAATCTTCGCGAATGGCTCCGAATATTTCAGGAACGGCAATCCCTCATCCGTTCAATACTAGACGAGCAACGCCTTGATTGCGCCCCCTCCCCCGCACACACCACCACAGTACAGGGTATAGGTCAGATTTTTAACATATATATCTCCAGGTGAAGACAGCATAAAAACATGAAATATAAATTTAAAATGATCAAAAAAATCTGCACCACCTTGGAACTGTCAGCAAAAGAAATACATGTACTGGAAAGCTTCAACAAGTCTCACTCGTAATTCTGATATGGTGACTTGGTGTATAAATTGAAGAAGATTGTTGGCTCTAATAATTTTTCAGCGCAATTCATTAAAATAATTTCCCATTATAAAAAGATTGGCTATAACATTAATGTATTGCAACAGACTGCATGCGTAGTGGTCAACCCAATCACGGTTGGCAACTTTGCTTTTTTCTTTAATTGCACGCCGGTGGGTCGGACTTCAGACTCTATGACGGTTCCGACTTAAAGACTTATCTGTTGATGAGATGGTAGGGGCCTGATGCTTCGGCTGTTGGTCGGGCCCACCGTGGTTTAACTGTTGGATTTCTTTTGCTCCAGTATTCAGTTTTATTCACTGTTGAGTCCTTATCTTTGCTTTATCTCCTTTTTACATGTATATCTTGATTTATATGTTCTAGGAGACGATGCATTGATAAGTTAGGGGTCTTTCACGCAAACCAAACATCCATGTGTCTTGATCCACATCTGAACTAAGGGTGAGGTTGGTGCACCGTTAAACCAGGTTTAAACCCTCAAGTAAAATATTTTACTGACCGTTCCAAGGCGGTACTTCTGTTTGTGGAGCTTTCTTGCGTTTGCTTTGCCTTTGTACGTGTCTGTTTATATGTGCCTTGTGGTCACCTGCTGGGAAAGGGCTGACCTCTTGGCTCTCGTTTGTGTTGTCTAACTGTGAGTTTGTTACTTTCCCATTGGTATCCTGGGTCAGGTGTGGTACTTGATTGTATCGATTTCTGATCTTTGCACCCTTACTTACTATAGCTCTGATCTCTGCCTGAGTAAAAATTTTGTTATGCATAGTTGTGCTTAAACAGGGCTTAATCCGATACAAGAATATCTCCTTGTGCTGGAGTGGGACAGATACCAGAGCACTGGAAAATCAGAAAGACATCCGGCCCACTTTTACTTATAGGGGAGGGGGTAGAGGTTACCATGATAATGGGCTTCCACCAGCTAAGGTTTATCCAAAACGTGTTTAAGAGTCCCAACAAAAGACTTGAAATGCCCGGTATCGAGCCCGTAAACCCTAGTCTGCTGGGACTACACCACATATGTGGAGAGAGAGAGGGGGAGAATCAGACAGACATACAGACAAATACATGTATAGACTTAGACAGACAGACAAACAGACAGACAGACAGACAGATAGACAGGCACACAGAGAAATGCAATAGATACACACAAAGACATTGTTCTCGTCTGAGGGTGTTTAACATGCGCGGATCCAGTCCCCCACACCCTGTAAGAGAGTGCAGTGGCTCAGTGGTAGAGTGCCTGACTTGAGACCGAGGGGCCGCGGGTTCGAGCCTCACCGGCGTCACTGCGTTGTGGTCATTGAGCAAGACACATTTATCCTAGCTTAGTACTGGTTCAACCCAGGAAAACCCGTCTCTGTTTAACTGAAAGATTGCTGATGGAACGTAAAGAATCAAATCAAACAAAAAAACACACCCTGTAAAATCACAACGCTATACGGTGACCTGGAACCCCTAAAATTCACAAGGCTACCAAGCGAGCATTCAATGCTGCGCCATCAAATGGCCTTTCGCTGTCGAGCCGATGATGGCCCACTTATAGCTCTCTCCCTCTCATCAAATATAAGTTGGATTTGGATCAAAAACGTCGTAGGAACGCTTCAATTCGCTTTTTGTAGTTACAATACGTATTGACTGGTAAGTAAGCGTATACCCTTCGTTTTCCGAACGTTATAATTCGCTTTCAAGCGTCGGATTCAAAACGTTTCAATGCGCAGATATTCGCTTCATTTCGCAAATCATCGTAGAGATGCGTCTCTTGATCGTCATCTTTCGCTAGATATGCAAATTAGCTGACCAAGATATGCAAATTTGTTCACAGCTGCGATCTCTAACGTATGTTGACGAAGACTTACGATTGATAAACGTATTGAAGCGAATCGTTACGAATAACTGAGACGAACATTTATTCGTCAGAAATTTTTAAACATGCTTAAAATTTTCCGACGAACAACGCTAATTGTGCGCTCACAAACGAATGCAGACGCATCCATGCGAACATCACCAACGATTTAAAACGTACATTTACGAACGATAACGAATTGGGCATTAGTCCTATTCGTCAGTATGCGCTTGATGACGTTGGGTCGTTTTCGTCTATGTGTGAGGAGGCCTTTATCATAGGTAAAGTGCGCAAATCCTATCGCAATATGCAAATGAGGACCTCGGCCTTTTAAGTTTCATCTCTGGGTTTGTGCCTGGCGATGTTTGATTCATTGGATTGGCCACAGTTGCTGAACTATTGTTTTTAGCTGTGCTGGCTGTGAGTTGTAAACCCATTTACACTGAAACGAAGTTCTAAGTGGCCACTTTTCAATTTCATTTTTTCTGACTAATCGCTAATGATATTGAAATCAATTTTTGCCCCAATATGTGCATTTTAATGGACTAAAGATAAGCGGTGCTTTAGAAGAGTTTTCTATCACTTCACAATTATTGGGTTCTAAACTGAAATCAACTTTTTGAAGAAATTATGGGTTGTGGGAGCAGTTTTATCGATTTGAAGTTCAGGTGATTACAAACCCGTCTAGCCGACTTGAAAAACACCAAACATTTGAGTTTTGCTTATGACCGATTTTTTATATTAAGAAAGAAATCTCAATTTCTGCATGTTCTGATATTTTCGAAAATCATCAGCTGCACTTACTAAAATCGTTGCGTGTGTTTTATTGAATGTGTCTATGTAAGACCAAACATATTACAGCTTGATTAACCCATTTTTTAACGACAATTATTTCAAGACTGATGTCCACATCCGGTTTAACGTGAAACTTTATAGGACATTTAAATGGCATATGTAAAAGATTTTTTAATTATTTAAAATAGAACAGTGACGCCTATTCATAATAGATAATCGCTGAAAGTTTCAATACCGTGCCACAGATAATAAAGCGTACAGAACAATGCAAAAGTTATATGCAAATTGCATAGGCAAAGCAAAAGCTCTTTGACTAAGCTGTGATAGTGGCTCTCTTCATGTTAACGTAGAAGAGAAATGGAAAGTTCAATTGTCACGAAACTTTTGCATCGATTTCATCTTATATCACAGCTAGTATTTTCAGCTTCAAACCAATTAAGATATAAATGAATATATATCTGAGCAATATTTCATACCACACTAAAAGGTGTGACTTTTGAAATGAGGGCACCTTTTCCCGGACTTTGTCTGTGCAAGATCTATCTGTCATTTTAAAATGAGATTATTTGCAGACTCTCGACAAAGCCTTGAATTTTTTTCATAGAATTAAAATTTTGTAAGAGCGACTTTTATTTTCCGATCAGGGGCAAAAATGTAAGGTGGCCACTTAAAACATCGTTTCAATGTTTTTTGTTAATCACAGTTTATTTGGGATTTAATGTGTACCGCCATGCCGAAATGTATGAAGTAGTGTCCATGCATCTCATGCTGTTTGCTCCAGTAAACCAGAGAAAATGCAATAAACTTGAGAATCTTGGATGATAAATTGAATAGACTAGGGACCTGTACTGAAGCCGAAAATTAATTTTTGAACAACATAACATAGTGTAAAAAATCAGGCCAGTAAATATGTTTTAACCCCCCTCCCCTAGCTGGATGGCTGCATCTGGCGGGGATGCTTATATGCTATTGGTTCTTTATTGCTACCATTGTGGATGATTGTTTCGAGTTCCAGTAAAACCTGTGTAAAACAGCCAGTCTCAAAAAGACCACAAACTGGTTTTCAAAAATAATTATCGCTTAATGCAGGTCGAAAATATTGCAGAATGCTCCAAGGGGAGCATTTTGCAATACTGTTGACCTTCATTAAGCTGCAATTTATCATTAAGAAATGTGCTTTGTCTATTTTTGAGTGGCCATTTTACACAGTTTTTGAACAGCAACATAATCTAGTGTAAAATATTAGTCCAGTAAATATATTTTGACCCCCTAGCTGGATGGCTGTAGCTGGCGGGGATGCTTATGTTATTGGTTCTTTATTGCTACCATTGTGGATAATTGTTTCGAGTTACAGTAAAACCTGTATAAAACAGCCACTCTTAAAAAGACCATAATTGGTACTCAAAACCAATTATCGTTTAATGCACGTCAAAAGTATTATATATAAGGGGAGCATTCTGCAATACTTTTAACCTTCATTAAGCTACATTTGTCATTAAGATCTGTGCTATGTCTATATTTGAGTGGCCGTTTTACACAGTTTTTACAATATTGGTTTCCTTTAGCTCTTGCTGGCTGTGGATTGTTAACTATTTCTTTCTTAACCACAGCTCATTTGGGATTTGATGTATACCGCCATGCCGAAATGTAAGAAATAATGCACATGCATCGCATGTGGTTTGCTCTTGTAAACCTAAGAAAATACAATAAACTTGAGAATCTTGGATGATAAATTGAATAGGTTAGGGGACCTCTATTTTAGCAACTATGTTTTTGAACAGCATCATAATATAGACTAAGTGTAAAAGATAAGTCCAGTAAATATATTTAGACCCCTGATGTTGGCGGTGATGCTTATGTTATTGGTTCGTTGTTGCTACCATTGTGGATGATTGTTTCGAGTTACAGTAAAACCTATTTTCAAAACAAATTATCGCTTAATGCATGTCAAAAGTATTGCAGAATGCTCCAAGGGGAGCAATCTGCAATACTTTTGACCTTCATTTAGCTACCATTTTTCATTAAGAGCAGTGCTTTGTCTATTTTTGAGTGGTCATTTTACACAGTTTTTGAACAGCAACATAATCTAATGTAAAAGATCAGTCCATTATATTTAGACCCCTGCTGTTGGCGTTGATGCTTATGTTATTGGTTCTTTGTTGCTCATATTGTGGACTCGGACCCAATATACAATGACTGGTCACTTACATACAGGTAAATGTTTATTGGAAATACGTTGTCGTGGCTGACCTTGTTGAAGATTAAAGCTGCATAGTCTGTAACATTTGATATTTTCATTTTAGAACTAATGTTTCTATTTGTCAAGAACACAGTAAAAAAACTAAAGTTCAGGTATACTTTTTACCAATTTCGTAAATCTTAACAAATTATCAGTATCGAAACAACAGCATTTATGTTAACATTTACTGTCTATAATTATTGGAGGGACGCAAATATTTAACAAGAGAAAAACAAACCTGTTTTATAAGATAGTTCACTTTTCCGTGCAGTTTTCAGCTATAGTGAACAGATTTATCGTGAAACCATAACTTAATTCTACTTTTACATATGATTTAAAAAGAAAATAAAAAAAATAAAAAAAAATGTTCATAGTTGCAGACTTAGTCTCTTTAAATAATCATATCTCCATTATTTCTCTGCATATCCTTGATTTTTCTCCAAAAAAAAAAAGGTTCAATATACTATCTTTAAGACTGTATTGTTATATTTATTGAAAGTTAATCCGTCTTTATGATCATCAACAAGAAACCTAGGTAACCTTTTTAGCTATTTTCGGCACTTTTAGCCGAAAATCTTATAATCTCATGTATGTTCAGAATCAATTTTATTGGCTAAAGTAGTGATTGTTTCGAGTTATATATATACTGACGTCAACTATAAACGCCTTACTCATTATCACTGATTTCTTAGCGATGATACACAAAAAGGAAAAGCCACGTACTGCTGCTTTATGTAGAGGTTGGACGATGTTAGAAAATGACTTTAACTTGATATGCAGGTGACGCGTTATTCCGATGACGTCATACAGGCTCAACGTACACATGACGACATTATGCATCAATCGCTTATGATTTCAATTAAAATTTGCACCCAGTTTGTGCCTCTAATGTTTTGCTAAACAATGAACAAATTTTGGACCATTTTTTCAAACAGTTGTGCTTGCGAGTAATAAATTTAT
The DNA here is from genome assembly GCA_964019695.1 of Loripinus fragilis. Taxonomy (NCBI): domain Eukaryota; kingdom Metazoa; phylum Mollusca; class Bivalvia; order Lucinida; family Lucinidae; genus Loripinus; species Loripinus fragilis. The sequence continues at coordinate 26,143,535 of OZ026525.1, read as the reverse complement.
GAAACTATGACATCATATTAATTAAGGATAAAATGTAAGGTAATTTTACGCAACTTTTCAACATTCTCGCCATGCTTTAAGTAATGGAAAAATATGATAAGGAGGGTCATTAGGTAATGTACACAGAATATGCCTACATAAAATTACGTTATTTAAGATGAGCTGTAACGCCCAATGGCCAGTCGTTGGTCTGCGTTAACGTCATTCAAAACGGCCGCCTGGAACACGTGCCAGATTGCGTTTCCTCAGCAATCGTCGCTGGTTAAAGACTTACGATTTTTGCAAATAATTCGTAACAATATTTCACCCACTCTGCAAAGTCATGGCGTTTAGGTTTTACTGAAATGCATGGCGAAAAGGTGGGTGGGGTAAGTTGTTTCGTTCAGCAGACGCATACAGACATTGTCTGAACATTATAAACGCATTTTTGGTAAAATAGACACTGTCTTACAATGGTAAAATACTTTTTTTCTTGTAGATGGATTTTGTCCGGAAACAATGCAAATGTGGCTAAAATCTTGTGTCACAAGAAACTGGTGACATCTGTCTCAAACCGAGGTCGTTTTCGCATTTTCAAATATCCTTTCATCAATTTTATTTTTATGAGATACGCTTGATGTTATAATACACTAAAATTCATAACTTTAGTCTGATCAGTTTTAGAGATACATGTATTTACGATTACTTTTAGATGAGGCGTTTTTTCTTGACGTCAGTGTATGTTCATGTTTTGTGTTTAAGTTCTTCGTGTTCTTTCTTGATTTGCAAGAACATCACTAAGGGGCCTCTGGGGTGTCGGTACCAATTCATTTTCAATGTAACTCAATATGAACATTTTGGCCGAAAAATCAGTCGTTTGTAAGCGGATTCCGACAACTTCCATCAGTAGCTCATGCATGCGTAAGTTCTCAATATTTTAAAAACAATACGTTGTGTTGCATTTTGGAGATTCACTGTAGCAAATAGCAACTGGCCGTCTGCGGGGTAGCTATTTCCAAAGAAAATCTGCAAAATTCTCCATGTGCATAAAAAAATTAATGTAAAAATATGTTTTCAGTATATAAAAAATGTTGCAAGTAATTGAATAACCAAGCCCTATATTCTCAGAAAAAAAGTTAATCATGCACAGCAATCAATGTCATCCAATGGCAGAAGCTGAATTTTTATATTATAACATTATAAATTCTGCGTGCCAAAACGATTGCGTACACAGGAATTGATGACATATTTAGTACCGTCCTCGCCTCTAATTGACGGTGTTCTAGTGGCTTAATCTCTTTGTCCAATTGTTTGGGTGGTATCATTGCCGATTGTGTCGTAATTTACCTGTCTTCATATGCTGATAAAGTAAACAGCCACTCAAAAAGGAGACCATACATTGGTTTTCAAGACCGATTATCGCGTAATGCGGGTCAAAAGTATTGCAGAATGCTCCAAGACAGCATTGTGCAATACTTTCGACCTTCATTTTGCTACCATTTGTATTTAAGACCTTTGTTTTGTCTTTGTTTGAGTATCCGGTCAAGACAGGTTTTACTGAACTTGATTAAATATTTTATGGTTTATTCAAAATGCTAAATGTTCAACATTACTGCTTCGTAAATAGTAACATCATGGTCGAGGTACATTAGTGTAGGCAGCGGTGTCGAAATTTGGGCTCTCGTGTGCAATTTGTTTTTGGGGTGGGGGGTGGGGGGGGGGGGGGGGGGGTAAAAGTGATAACTGTAGATTTTCAACTGGAGAAATATATGCCATTTGAGAAAAAATGTTTCCAATTTATTCTTGCAGTATTAACGTCACAGTGACGTCACAAAATGACGAAGCGTCTTTTCACATGAATAAAACAGCTTATATATGTCAGTGCTATGCACGCATAAATTAATCGCAATTTAGTGCTGATGGTTGAAAACGTCAATGGGAGGACCAAAATGAAAATTTGATTCAACGTGGACTATAATTTTACGTCAAATTGACGTCGATTTTATGCCAGTATGCAGGGAAAACATATAGTGTACAGAAATATAATTCTGGAAAATTGTGTGTGCCTTGTGATTAAAATCAAATGTTATCATAAATCTATCTGTTTTCTTAGCTTTATGAAACAAGTTAGCTCTCTATCGATTAAGGCGATTGGCTAATATAGCATGCATATTTGGGTTCATTTACCATAAAACAATAACCCTTCTAATTGCTAAATGTTTTGATGGAGGGAAGCATTATAACTGCATGTCATCAGTTATTGTTTAAAGAGACTTTCACTCAATCAATTTGTATCCTGACATCAATTTGCATATGCAGATGGTGAGGCATTACTGCAGTTTTTAAATTAATTTAAGCTTATATACAACCACATTTTCGTTGTTCAATTAATGAAACTGTCAATCACATCAACTTAGTACTTCAGATCACTTGCTCAACCAATAATGGGAAAATCGTTTAAAGTGGTGAGCTTTACTCTATGGCAATGATCACATTTGATATGACCATATCATAGGAAACAGGTCAATTGTTACATCAAATATGTTCTTAAAAAAGTTATCCTTTAGAAGCAAAGAATGCACCGAAGAACTGAAACTAGAGTGTGCAAGTTTTCTGGGCCAGACTAGCTAGTTTCGGCCATTAAGGCCTAATTAGTGACCCTCTAATAATTTCAAAGTTCTAGATGAAACCCATAATCCCAAAAGACAAGAAAATAAAATCTACACTATAGTGAAGGGCAGGGAGACGTTCTACCGCCGCCACACAGTCCCAATCACCAACTGTAGTGAAGTCAAATATGTTCTTAGAAAGGTTATCCTTTCTGAAACTAGAGTGTGCAAGTTTTCTGGGCCAGACTAGCTAGTTTCGGCCATTAAGGCCTCATCAGTGACCCTCTAATAATTTTAAAATTTCCAGATGAAACTCAATACCAATTTAACTACAAACTTTATTGGCCAAAATTATGTCCGACCAAAGTTGACAAGGTGCCTTTAAAGCTATTGTAAAATAGATTTTAAAATATTCTTTTAGAATGCTGGATAGAAAAGTGAAATATTTAATAAGAAAGTTCAATCATAAATTCTGACTTAGTTCTAGCAATGCATGCTTATATACCTGTACAGACTGTGGCTTTGACAAAATATTACGGAAACATTGTTAACATGGTAAATGGAATGATAAAGAGTTTTATGCGTATTAAACATTAGAATAAGATGTAAACTTGCAAAAGAACACGCAAAAATGTTAACTGTTCTAGCAAATATCAGCATTAAGAGGGCACTCTACTCAGTATCAACAATGTCGCCAATGATAGACTCACTTGCAAAGTACCGAAATCAAATGGGCTTAATCCTTTTAATTATTCTTTCCGTCACTACAGTTAATATTTTGTTTGGGTAGAAATATGCAAGAAGTAATTGGATATATTTTTGTATCAATCGTAATGTTCACATTTGCTAAATATCAAAATGTTATTATCTGTAACAAAATTCAACTTCAAGACTAAATATAATTGCTAGACTATAGCAAAAGAAATTGACCTATAATTTATTTGGGTCCATTAATATAGCAATGACTACAATAAACATGTTAAACTTACAATGCCAGGGAGCTTTTTTGGGTGATAAACCTATTTCTATCAACTGTATGACTATCATGAACCATTAGAGCAAATGCTGTTGTGTTTTAATGCTTCACAAAATTTTAGAACCAGACAGAATGGAAGATAAGTGAAATATAATCCTTAAGATTCTCGTGTTATGCATTTCACCAACATAAATGGCATTCTTACCTCACAAAACTAGACATCTTTCAGATATAAAGCGATTATAACCATAGGAATAAGATTGGCTTGTGTTTTATGTGGGGTAAAAGTCATTTAGTTTCCAAAACACTTCAGTTTATTTTTGCCAAAGACAAGGCTAAATGCCTTGATTTTGACCTACATCTGAAATAACTTACAATTTTAACGAATTCTGAGTAAGTGTTTGCCTTTGAATGGTATCAAAAGATTTGTTGTAATCAATAGTTGGCTTACACAATGTGCGATAGATCTAACTGATTTAAAGCTACTTCATGCGTAATATTGTTGTGTCTAAAATGAGGTGTAGTCAGTGAAGAAAAACGTCCTTTTTATCAATATCATTTCATGTGTAAAAAGAAGCAAATAGTCGAGTGTCATTTAGAGAAAAGATTTCATTTATGCATTAAAGAAACATGAATGGATCATAAAATAAGCAGCTTCTAAAATGCTGTGTATATATTTGATTAAATACACATACTTAAAATAAGCAGCTTCTAAAATGCTGTGTATATATTTGATTAAATACACATGCTTGAAATGGCGTTTTATGTGATTTAGGCTCAAATTACTTCCCATGATCATCAAAGCTTTGTTGATATTTTCAGTTAATGGCAATTACTGGCAGTTAAATGACAGTAAGTAAACCACTAGCAGTGTCAACTCGTAAATTGATGTTTTTGCTCTAAGATAATGCATTTTAAAGAAAAGAAAGTACATGGCACTAATTACTGGTCCTTTATTTGATAAAATCATAGTTGCTAGTCATTTGAATACAATTTAAATATTATATTGTCACGTAAGAATAAAGAACAATTTGATATGAATTCCTATTATTCAGGGTAACGAAGTAACGCTGCAACCACTAAAGAGTTAACATACATTATTCTGTGGCTTATAATTATATTCTGGTTTTAGAAAATTATTGTGTACAAAACTCCCCCTCAGGGGTCTTTTGGCAGCCCATTGTCTAGTGATAGTACTGTATTAAGTAGTAATCCATTTGAGATAAGTAACTATTATATAACTGTAATATCATAGAGGTGTATTGTTTAAACGCATACTGGTTGTTTGCTGCTTTTTGATAAACGCTTTTAAGGCAATCAGCATGTCGATAAATAAAAATCAGTGATAACTTGGTATTTACACAATATAATTTGAAATAACAATAAGGTAACGTAGTCAACATGGCTGTTACGGGTCAGAGAGCTAACATGTGTCATTTTGTATCTTATATAATGTTGTTTCAGAAAGTCATAGTGTACATTATCCCATCAGTGGGAGAGGAGGGTATATTAGCATATTGTGATCTAATGTCAATTTGGCTTTCACTTAAACAGACCTTTCATTTTGATACTGACGTCATTTTTCCTTTAATGACATCATTTTGAAGATAAAGTAACCTCTTTAAAATATTGAATCAGAGTCTCTGCCCCAATACAATATGTCGCCAGTAACTTACTACAACTGATGAAACAGTACATGTTTATGCTAGCTGGAATTCATAGTACTCAATTTCCAAGGCCTACATAAGCCAGCAATATGTACATCACTTTGTGACGTGACCATGACGTTAAAACCGCCAGACAAAATTGTAAACATCTTTTTTCTTAAACAGGATACGTTTTTACAAGATATGTATGTTTGACACTTTAACCCCAAAAAATGCACACGGGATTACACAGCGGCCTACACAACATGCGTACCTCACATGACAGTTCCGTAATTAATTTGATGACAAACCTTAATCTAATAGAAGGAAGGGTCCTAATGTGTGTATTGACAAACTGTAAATATCCAGATAAAATCCCCTTGAGCCTCAGGGTCCGAGGGACTGAACTGCAGCTTTATATGAAATTTCTAAACCTGTATTCCCTTTATATGTGTAAATAGCCATTACTTGTTCATTGTTAGACAGTTTTTGTCCAAGCAATATGAGTAGGCAAACATCATTTACTCATTCAAAATCCTCTTAGAAAGCAGATTGAAACATTTTCAACAGTGCTAGCTTGCAGAAAGGTATTGCATGAGAGAAACGTTATATCAATATAATATTAGGGTGATCATATTAAAACTTAACTGATTTAATAGTTTATAGTAACCACTCCAAATGGAAAATACTCCAATGGCGGATCCAGAGGGTTCGCTTGAACCACTCTCTTTTAAATGTCCTATGAAAATGAAATAATTTTTCATGGGTTAATTAAGAAAAATGAGATAAAATCAGCAAAGCGGACCACACATCTTTATACATATGACCCCCCTTTCCAGTAATCCTGTATCCGCCCCTGATACACTCAGTGTGAAAAGGGTTATCTATAAGTGTCAGGGTGCCTTACGTATCATTAGACATGTTTAAGAGATGTAGTGTTCAGGATAACGAGATTAAGATGTGTATTTAACTCTTTTTTCGTGTAGTGTTGCCAGGGTCTGAGGAGGTCTGGGTACCATTGGTAATACATGCAGGCAAAACGGGATGGTACGCTGGTCTACCAAAGAAAAAGGTTCTCCAAAAATACATTTACAGTCAGAAGGCGAGGGCAGAGACGAAAGAACCAGGGAAAGTACTTGAGCTGAAAACTATTTTGGTAAGTATCTTTGTTATTACATGAAGCCTTTGGCAGCCCAGTGGCTCAGTGGTAGAGTTCTTGACTGGAGACCGAGGGGCCGCGGGTTCGAGCCTCACCGGCGTCACTCGTTGTGGTCCTTGAGCAAGACACATTTATCCTAGCTTAGTACTGATTCAAACCAGGAAGACCCGTCCCTGTTTAACTGAACGATTGTTAATGGGACGTAAAGAGTCAAATCAAACAAAAAAACAAACAAAAACATGTAACACATATAATAGACAATCTATAGGAGTTTCAAAGATAGATGAGAATCGTTGTAAACAAACACTGGCGAGTTTACCTTGATTTTGGGCGTGCAGATAGTCTCAGTTTAAAGTTATATTGAACCTACCACGGATCACTGCATATGTAGTGAATAGTCATGCTTTACCTACTGTACCTGTTTATAAGAAAAATAGAATTGCCTCATTACTATGCATGTTTGAAACTACTGTACAGTAGTTTCAAAGATGCATAGTAATGAGGCGATTCTATTATTCTTATAAACAGGTAAAGCATGACTATTCACTGCCACGCTCATATGCAGTGATCTGTGGTAGGTTCAATATAACTGTAAACTGAGGCAACCTGCACGCCCAAAATCAAGGTAAACTCGCCAGTTTTTGTTTACAACGATTCTCACATATCTTTGAATCAACTTTTTTTTATACATGTAATATACTGTATTTTGTATATTTACCTGTAGAATTGTAATCAAAGAATAAAGTATATCTGGTGAGATTTCCAACAATGTGACATTTTGACAAGTTTAGACTCAGACGAACCTGTGTAGCCTCCTTGTAAACTAAGAAACTCCAACTGTTGCTCGGTCAGTACAAATGTAGTTTAGCAGTCATATAATATTCAAGAGACTAGCAAAGGCTCTGATCAGACTGCGCGCATGCGCAGGCTGGTCTGAGCCTTCGCTGATCACGCATACCAAATTGTTGGAAATCTCATGTCACGGCTCAAGTATTAAGGTTTAATGAGGATTTCCTTGATACCTGATTATGAGATTGTCTTTTTGTTCCTTTTCAGAGAGAATAGAACGCCAGGAGACGATAACAAATTCAGTGAAACCTGTCTTAAGCGGTCACTTAAAATTAGACAAAACAATGGTCTTAATGGAAAATGGCAGCTTAATGAAGGTCGAAATTATTACAGAATTCTCCCCCTTGGAGCATCCTGCAATACTTTTGACCTGTATTAAGCGATATTAGACATTGGAAAACAATTTTCGGTATTCTTTTGGAGTGGCCGCTTAAGACAGGTTTTACTGTTCATATCTCTGATGTTCAGAGGACATTATACAACTGAATTTCACACTGCATGCTTTCCACTTTTTCTAAGATTTATATATATTCTTAACGCCAGTAAAAACGCAACTTTTATTACAACATAATCTTCCCTACATTTAAAGCTCTTTTAGCATTCGTATTAAATGAAAATCACGAAACTATAGTCGCGATATAAAGGCAATATCCTCTTGGTACTGATAAATCAGTCCAGATAAGCCGGACTGCATGTTGTGATAAAGGGACACAACCCCAATATTTTAAATAAATAAGCAAAATCACTTTATTAATCCGGACAACAGATCTTAATATTGCCTGGCTGTTTTGGTTTCAAACTTTCTGAAAATTTTAATAATGCTCAACGTTTTAACCACACACAACTGGAAAAATGTGTCTTAAAGATTGACCTTTAAAATGGCCACCAAAGTTTGAGCATGAAAACCGGAAGTTGACGAAAATGCGAGATTTTCGATGGTTGATATTGTGATAAATCCTAACCATCGGTAATGTCTAAACAACTTTTGTATGCCAATTACGAAATGATTAAATTTTGTTGAAGTTTTAGTCATTTCTCTTCAGCGAAGAATATACGAAAAACTGAACTTTAAAACATTATTTTTAGGCCCCTTAGGTAATCGGAATTTTGGCTTGTATTCCGTATTTTTGTTGTTTGAGTGAAACAACGTTCATTCAAGCTCAAATTGGATAGAATTTAAAGATGAAAGAAGGCTAAGAATTTTTTTGATGAGTTTGGCATTTTTCACCAAAATTTTTAGCAGATGTGCATAATCAAGCTCAAGTTTTGCTAAAACGTTGATGTACGTTAGGGAAGCTTGTAAATACACAGACAAAGGGAATTACGTTGCTATGTATGGGAAAAATAATATTTGTATCAGTTGCGTTTTAATGGCTTTAAGTATACATTGCAAACACATCAAATTTAACTCATTTCTGCCTACCCTTATCAATTGGACGATTCCTTTCAAATCTAAGCGTTGTTGGATAGTTAATTACAATTTCACTCAAATTTTAAGGTACAGTATCAAACAATAGAGATATTGTTTTTCATACCATAAGACTGCTCCTTCGCTCCAAGTTTCTCATTTTGAAAAGGGACGCAGTTCAGAGAATCAGTTCTCGCTGTAAGAAAAATAATTTTCCATATACTGAACAAAAGTGAAAACGCTACACCTGAATCCTGTGATATTTATCTACAAATCAAAACAAGCAAGAGAATATCAAATGAAAGTGTACCTGAATGTTCAAAGACTGGACTGTGCATAACTGCAAACGTCTTACGGCCGCTGTCACAAGGGAAGACAGGATCACCTTTATATTTATGAATGCGACAGAGATTCAATTTTTTCAGGTGTTCAATTTGAACAGAAATCTCACACAGTTAATGCCTTCAAAAGTCAAAGCGGAAGACGTGAGAATTCCAACAAAGTCAGGCTGCACGACATCCTGACAATATTAAAATGTCAAAGACTTATCACAAATTAGAAAATCAATTTTGAAAAGCGGGGTTATCATCAAATTGCCAAGATTGAATGAAATGTCCATGGGAATATCAATGTGTTGTTGTATCGTACTCTGGGGACTTTCCTAGATGAGAAATAGGGTAGGAATAATGTGCTGATTGACCTTATTGATTTTGCGAAAGAAAGGTTCATCTATCGAAACTCGTGATAAATCAAACAATACAGTAGATTAAAAATAACCTATAATTGTTATGTTTTTGTCAAAACGAAACAATTTACAAAACTGATAAATTAGAAATTGGTTTCCTAGCGTGTTTCAAGTGAAGTCAAGATGTTTTTATGTTTTGATGCAACATGAGTATATGCAAAGCAATCCTTTTCTACGCATTGGCATTTGCAAAATTCGATGAATGAAGCTTGAAACACGCGACGGAACATAGCTCGAACATCAAAAGAGTCAAACTTATGAAGTTTCGACTTATGGTTTGCCGGAGATCTGGGAAGCAAAATCAAGTCGTATATAATACATTTTGTCCACTGCTTTGCCAGATAAGAAATTTCTACAGTGTAGCATTTGCATTTTTACTTGGTATAGATAAGATTTACATTAATCAATAAAAAATCAGATCATGAAAATTGTGTTTGTTATTAGAATAAAAATTAGTAAACTGTTTTTTCACATCTGGACCCTTGAATAAATCAAACAGTATTTCTGGTAGGCCCAAAGCTGAATTATGCTGATTTAAATATATTACTCTTTGCACTATTGTGCTTTCGAAGATGCATAATAATGAGGCTATTCTATTTTTCTTATAAACAGGTAAAGTCTGATTTTTTACTGCTACCCGCAGATGCAATAATCTGTGGTAGGTTCAATATAACAGTAAACTGAGACTACCTGCACGCCCAAAATCAAGGTAAACTGGCCAGTGTTTGTTTACATCGATTCTCATCTATCTTTGAAAGTATAATATTGCTACGCATTTTATATATATACAGATTAAATTTGTTCTCATGCTATTGGGCACCTAACTGCCAGTTGTATTTAAATGCAACCAAAGTCTAAATGATGTTGACTTCCTGACACGAGAAAACGCCCGATCCTGTTTCGTGTTCTGGTCATAAAGAGTTACCTAGACAAAATACAAAGCAATATTAGAGTTTACAGTCTCTTTGTTTATTTTACTCAATTACATCAACCAACAAAGCGTCACCTATAATTTGCAGCAGACAACAATTTCAAATTTTGCTGCTTTTTTTCAAAAATAACAAATAAGGCATGATATTTCATGAGATTCGTCTGCTGGCAGACGATTCTCATGAAATATCATTCTTTTTTTCGAAAATTAGGAAAGATGTCGCAAAATTTGTCGTCTGCTGCGGTCGTAATTGACGCTTAAAGGCTTAAAGTGTTTCAATTAGAAATACACTTGAAGGTAATGACCTATTCATCTCAACTGGAAAGTGTTGCTAACCGTTGCTTTTTTGGCTAATCTAAACCAAGGGAACAAGGTGAACTATCGGGATTGGTCTTTGTATGTTGTGCGTCTGTCGTCCATTTATTTTTCTTTACACAACATCTTTTGAACCTCATATGAGCGACCCAGGAAAGCAATGTCCTCTTCAAACTTTTTGTTTTAAGGTTTGTATTAGATTTATATAAAATATCATTTCAATTTGTCTAAGTCTAGCAACATGTGGGATAAATAAGATAAAGTGCAGATAAACTGATCAAACCGTAAACTTGGTCATGGGCGTTAAAACAAATTTCAAGAATTTGTTTCATTTAATCATCTTGGTATATTGCTTGTTTAACCCATCGCATTGAAACAGATTTATTTTTTCTGTGATAGGGTTCAAAAGACAGGATAAAATATGACAGAAAATGCCTAAACTACTTCTACACCTTCAGAACATTTTGATAGAAAATTATCAAAATACTGTAAATTCGGAAATTTTCGCGAGAATTTTATTTTCGCGAATAGTGTTAAAAGTCATATTTGCGTGGTTAAAAAATCGCGACTAGGGCATGATTAACCTATATCAGTAAACGACTGAATTTTCCACCCTTTCGTGAGGGTTATATTTTCACGAAACATCGCATATGCGATGTTTCGTGAAAATAAAACCCTCGCGAAAATTTCCGAATATACAGTAGTTTATACAGACGATCTTACATGAGTGCTCATTGTTATTGAATTGATTAAACGAGTTGGGGAAAAGAGATAAAATGCGAGGCTTGCCGAGCATTTTATCTCTTTTTCGCAACGAGTTTAATGAATTCAATAATACAAGAACACGAATTTATCATATGGCATTAATTAATTTGAAAGTAAGTAAGGGTGCAATCTCATTTCTGCTGTAAAATATAATAATAATAATAATTTTGTCATTATGTACGCAACGTTGTTATGGACGCCATAAAGTTCCCGAAATTCTGTGAAGCACTAGTGGTTCATGGCGTTATTTCACTCCCAGACCAAACGTCATATGATAGAAAATTCGTATTATTCTCTGAATCAAATGCTTCCCTTTATAGACGGATGGCTGAGAATGGGTTTGCTCCCCCCCCCCCCTAGGGAATTTTGCAGACATATCCTATCTTGTAGAGAATTGAAAGTCGAGTCTTTTAAGAGATGTTTGCACTCTGTGCTCCGGGGCGTTAGTCTGTAAGAGCCTGTAACATACCATACTTAATCAAACTAAGAAAAAGTAAATTGAAAGTTTGGGCTACAAAGTAAAGACATTAAAATATTTATTTTTAAAAATCATTCATATAGTCTGCATACTGGATATCTTAACTACGTATGACAGCCATTTGAACAAAATTACGGCTTCCTAAGGTGTCATATGCGTTACATAAATTAGATAACCCATTAAAATTTGCAAGTGTGGCTAACATCATTTACATTCACAATCTCTCTGTGTGTTTTGCATAATGTTTTTAACCATGTCTGACTAGCTTATGCAATTGGCTAACAGAAAAATTAAAGTTTGTTTCCCTAGCTTAAATATTTTTTCTGAAATAAGCAATTAAACATCCCTACCCCTACCCAGTTTTAAGGTGAAATGTTTGGTATTAAAACTAAAGTAAAACTAGTTAAAAATATTTGCAGTTGATGAATGTGTTTCATTGTTTGGGATTTATTTGCTGATATGAAAAGACCCATAAATCTGCTAGTTTGTTGCAAATTTTTTAATATCAGAGGCTGTGAAATATGTAACCTGATGTAATAAATGGGCAAGCTCTTTGTCTTTACGTAAGATATGCCTAAAAATGTCTTAATCTCCTAGAGGGAATTTTGCAGACATATTCCTTCTTATAGTACAACTCAAGCTGCATCGAATAAGGGATGTTTGCACTCTCTAAGTTGGGGCGTTAGTCTGAAACAGCGTGTTACATGCGTTACTATATCAAATAAAGGAAATGTAGTTTGAAAGTTTGAGCTAAAATTGTGAAAAAACTTGCAGCTGTTGGATATCTTACATTGTTTATGGATTTTAAACTGGCTCCTATGATAAAGACTTATAGATCTGCTAGTTGTCATCAAGTTTTAAAGATCAGAGAGCGTTACATATGTTAGCGTGATAAGTAAAATCATCAAACAGTATTTTGACATCAAGCTGAGTGAGGGCCTGCTCCATCCTAATCCCCTTTGGAATTCTGCAGACAAATTACATCTTATGTTACCATTGAAGGTGCATTTAATAAGAAATGTTTGCACTCTGTAAGTTGGGGCGTTAGCCTGTAACAGCTTGTTACATATGTTACTATATCAATTTGAGAATAAGAAATTTGAATGTTTGAGCTACCAAAAGAAGACATTAAAATTATCTAATAAATTGACATTCTTATAGTCTTTATACTGGATGTCTTTACTACACATGGAAGCTGTTTAACATTAATACGGCTAACTGAGGTGTTATGTGCGTTACATGAACCTTATTATAATTTAAAAGCTATAATTGTGGCTATCGTCATATAGTTAAACAACTACTATGACTTGGTTTCAAACTGTTTTATTAGATTTTACAAACATATACTCAATTGATGAATAGGAAAAGCCAAGTTTGCTTTTCTATCTTAGACATATTGTCTTATAGGAGCTAATACACAGCCCTTAGGTCTGTACTCCCAGTTTTACAGAAAAGCAAATTTTGTTATTACCGTTTAAGTAAAACACATGAAAGCGATTACAGCGTGTGGATATTTTTCATTTTCTTAGTCTGTCTTGCTCATATATCTACAAGATGTCATTAAGTTTAAGATCAGGACACTTAATGTGTACTTATAAGTCTTTGGTGCCGAGACACTAGAAATTATATTCATTTCTGATTATCAAGCCCATGGACTGGTGTTACAGATGTTATCAATGACCTTTTGGACACATTTCCTAATACTGTGCATATCATGCTAAATATAGAGCCACAAATAGAAGAGATAGTTTTACATTTTTACAAGAAAATACAATAAATGAAATGGTCCAAACTATCTCTCATCGATTTAACACTCCTGTTAAACGTTTGTCGTTGTCTGCTTCTGTGGTAATCATTATTATCACACGCCTCCTTGCAACTAGTAGAATCACCACACAATATTTCAATCATTTACTGTTATTCAATTTTACCTCCAGTCCACCCAAAATTGATGAGCCATTATCAACTTTCCAATTTTGCCATTTATGGCTTGGAACATTCGGAAACTGATATGAATTCCTAATAGTTGGCTCTTTGAGTATGTGTTTCAAGTGATACTCTGCAAGTAGGGGAAAGACTAAAGCTTTACAAGGAGGAGACTATGCCATTAAGAGCAATGAGTACCTGGACTGATGTACCTTGATATTTCTGTGATAAAGAATCATATCTTAGCTGGTTAACTTTTATACATGTAGCCTTTCCATACATGCGACCCACATATTTTCATCTTATAATGTCTCTGCACTAATTATCTTTCCCCAAGCTTTCAAAAACTTATTTGAAGTCTCAGAACTTCTGAAGTGCTGAAACCGAGGTAACTCTTTCCCTTCAGATAATCGAACTAGATGTATCACAGCAGATAAAGCAATGAAATGCAGGATGAACAGAGCGCAAATTAGACCCTTTCAATTCAATGATTCACTAAGTTTCTAAGATAAGAGCGCTTATTAAAGGATGTAACATATATAACTCGTCATAATTAATGAGCAAGGGCATTGTCGTGACATTCTTTTTAATTACACAGTCAAAGGCAAGTATTTTTAATGGATCATGAAATGAGGCACCTTATCAACTTGTTTACTCTGTATAAATCTTCCATAGAGCATAATATAGAACTACTGGTTATCCCATTCTACCTTAGATAGTCCACTTTCCTTCTTTTGAATGCAACAGAAAATAATATGGCTGCAAAAACTGAGAAATCATAGATTTTACATTATTTCAAGACATGCTTCAATGTATTGACATCAAAAAACAACCAGCTGCAAACATAATTGATGGCAATGTCCAACTTCATATTCTTTCTCTTATACCAGATAACTTTCAAGGTGTAACAGAAATTGTTTCAGACGGTCTGCCAAAACCATCAAGAGTCAACATTGTAACTAAAGAAAACTTATAAAGTTCTTTGGGCGCGGCAAAATACTATTGATCTAAGACCTGAGGACTTAAGCACCAAAAGACTGGATAGGTTCCATGGCAAATGATGCAAAAAAGCAGCCTATCAAATTTCTGTTTGACCAATGTCAGAAATCTTAAAGTATTCTTAGAGGTACAAGGTAGAGACATAGATTTTGCAAAATCAGAGCAAAGTTATCATTTGACTAGCACGGATGCAGAGGCAGCTGCAGTTAGATTGCTCTTGCCACTTCACAGGAAGAGATATATACCAGAGTCATACTCCATTGTATGCATATAAGTGAAATGGCATTAAACCCATGTTTAATCAGGTGTTTGATCCCATGACACTGACATGCTGTTTCTGCTTTTGAAGAATGCTAAGGATTCAAGTTTGGCTGAGTTAAGTTGTTTGACGCTGGCACTGGCCACACATACAAAGAAAATTAAGTCTTTTGATGGCTAAAGAGGATGATCACGTGAAATGCTTAAAATTGATGTTTGTCACAATTACCAATTTTAAAAAGTAATCTTAATTAATGTAACACATATAACACCATAGGAAGCTGTATATTTGTTAAAAAATATTTTCATATGTATCAAAGGTATTCAGCATGCAAACTACATGAATAATTTAAATAAATAGATAGTTTTATGTCTTCTTTCTGTTTCTCAGACTTTCAATTCATTTATTCTTAAATTGATATGGTAACATACGTATCATACCATTACAGGCTAAACCCCTAGTTAATAGAGTGCAAACATCTCTTATTTGATGCAGCTTGAATTGCTCTTTAAGGTAGGATATGTCTGCAAAATTCCCAAAGGGGTGGAAAGGAACAGGGTTGTACTCAGTTTGCAGTCCTAATACAATGCCATGATTCTACTGGTTGTGATGAAATGGGTGATTATTTTGCAATAGAAGCAGATATAATGATAGACATTGTGAGGGTGACTTGAATAGAGATTGGTTTTGAATAATCTTATTTAGTAGGAATATTTATTAAATTGTGTCATTTAAATAAGAACTATTATTTTCTATCTATATGTCTATATATTTTGATATTATAGGTATTATGGAATATGTGATTAAAAAGGTTATATATAACATAGGTTACACAATTCCATTAGCTTGTTATCAGCAATGACTGTAATTACTAAGACTAAGGCACCAGAGGCTAGAGATTAATTGGAAAACATGTAAACAACGGTATTTTTCTGAATTATCATCTCTTACTTCCAAAAAAATTTCCTAGCTCATTCATTATGCCATGTAACAAACGTTACATACTTTAATAAGAGCTCTGATCCTGATGTCAAACTTGCAAATGTATGATTCTTCATTGCATTAGCAAGACAGTGCCAAAAATGTAAGATGTCCACAAGCGTCAAATATTTTCATATATTTTTCTTCAATAATAGATACCAAAATTGGATATTTAAATTTGGGCGTAGGGTTGTTTATTAGCTCATTTAAAACAATGTATTTGAGACAGAAAAGCACACTTTGTTTTTTCTATAGTCAAATGAGTATTTTAGTAAACTAAGATTAAAAACACTTGTAAAAATGCACAAATCGTCTGTAAAATAAATGATGTTAGTCACGATTTCAACTTTCAAAGGGAAATTTAATCTATGTAACGCATATAACACCACTGAAGGCTGTAATTTTGTTTAAAATGCTGCTTTTATGTAGCTTAGGCATCCAGCTTACAAACTACATAAGAAATTTGAATAATTAGATGGTTTAATGTCTTCTTTCTGTAGCTCAAACTTTCATCTTGATTTTTTCCTTAGTTTGTTACAGTAACATATGTAACAGGCTGTCAGAGACTAACGCCCCGGAGCACAGAGTGCAAACATCTCTTAAAAGATGCGGCATGAATTTTTCTTCAAGATAGGATATGACTGCAAAATTCCCTAGGGGGGGAGCAGGACCTTTTTTTAGCTCGAAGTCTATTAACCCATATAAGCCTAGCGCCCTTTTTGTGGGACATAGGCAAACAGTGCGTACCCAGATCAGATGCCGCAAAACGCGGCGTCTGATCAGGGTCTCCACTGTTTGCTTACAGAGTATCATATTAAAATATGAATAAGAAAGACAAACACCACACAACAAAGTAAGAAAGAAGGCAAAGATCGGGAATCGATACAATCAAGCACCACACCCTTAAAACGGAAATGGACTGATCAAATTGATAAGAGCGGGAAATTCCATTCGGCTTGTATGGTTTTATTCGAATTGGCGGGTGCTTTTACATTGTAGAATTATTGAGTACATGTAACTGCAGGACATACCTGCAAACCACGGAGGCAAGGTATCTTGAATACTATGCAAACAGCTGAAGGACAAAATATCACCGGGTAACTTGAAAAATAAACATATTCTAAGTACTGTAACTTTTAAGACTCTTTATATTTATTATCCCTAGTAGGAGCGTCATTTCTCATTACATGTCAATATTTGTAATATCTATTATAAGTAGGTCATGGCTCACACATTACAATTATAAAGAATTTAAGTGGTTCACTCGCTACGCTCGTTCCCACCAAATTCCTTAATAATTGTAATCCTATACATGTAACTGCAGGCCATGTAACAACCTCTACTGTAATACAACGCCAAATGTAATACACTATCTTTATTACTTTAGGCGTTATTACATTTGGCGTTGAGTGCAACGCCAAATGTAATAACGCCTAATGTAATAAACACAGTTTATTACATATGGCGTTTTATTACAGTAGAGGTTGTCACAAGGCCATACCTGCAAACCATAGAGGTAACAGCAGTGAAAGACAAAATATCACCGGGTATACATGTAAGTACAGTATTTATAATTACTATCCCTTGTAGGATTGTTATTTCTCATTGCGTTCGTTCTACATGCAAAAAACAGCAGTAAGTGGAACTGCATGCAAAGTTATCAAGCATACAAGAGTTAAAGCACAGCTATAAGTGGGGCTAAATGTCTGATACCCCCGTTGCTATTATCTACGTACTTAACTGCTGCTTAATCTATGCGAGCAGTGTATGCACAGGCTCCTTCGAGCCTTCGCTGGCCGCCTATTATGTTAAATACTGAAATGCCATGCGCGGATCCAGAAAGTTTTGTCAGAGGGGTTCCGACTTTGACAACGTTTTATTTTTGTTGATGAGGGGAAAGAGGATCCAAATACCACCACAAGCGGACCAACTTCGGTCCGCCAACGAAAATGCCATATAAATGGTGTTTCGCGGAGGTATCGATGATGACCCATCATTGGATGCTGGCTTGGTAGCCCTGTAATTTTTCAGGGGATCCGGACCAATATTGCTAAGAAACCCTTTATTTTTGTGATTTTTTGCAGGAGGGCTCCGCGCATGTGCTGAATACTGAAATCCTAAGATCTGTCTCTCTATATGGTTGGTATCTTTGGCAGAACATGCCCTCCCCTTCCTGGAATGTTTTTCTGCACTATGTTCGGTATACTTATATCGCTTGCTGAGCCATTCAGTTCAACTGCCCCTCTTTGTTTAGGCATTCCAACAGCATTGGATACCGTCCTAACACTAGAAGTCCTGACCGGTTTAAACACTTTATATCCAAGTTGTTTATAAACGTTCGCACACTTTAAATCTATGAGTTGCAGTATGGATCCATGAATCTGATCTTGCCATTTATATGCAGTCTCAGTGGAATTCTTGCGCTGCGTACAATACGGGCATCCGTCTGGTAAATTCGATGAGGTGCTTTTATTAACATGATTTAAGACTCCATCTGTCAAACTTAACCCAGCAAACTTATACAACTCCTTCACTGTATGAAATGGATCACTTGCTAATTCTTCATACTTAACTAATTTAATTCTCCCTGGATCAGTTTGAGACAGTTTTAGAGTGAATTTTAGATCTTCTTCTATAAATTGGCAATATCTTGACACAGTCATCTGCAACTGTGGGCCTAGGCCTACCAGTTTCGTGTTAACCTGAGAGTTAATCATGCCCCTTGGATCCCGCACTAAGTGTATTACCTTCATTTTGGGAAATCTCTCCATAAGTTCCACAACCTGTCGCATTCGCAAGCGAATTGTCTTGATGACGCGAATATTAGCGTCCTCGCAATTTCTCTTCGCAGCGGGCAAGCAATGATTTAAGATTCTTGAAGAAAGCACATGGTCAAAGTTCTTGCGTGCGTCCAGGCTACACGCTTTTAATGGCTTCAATGAGTCGACGTAATCCACATGGAATCGGTCCATCAAGCTAAGTAGATCGACGTGCTCAAGTTTACATGATAACCATTCTTGCATGGTATGTGTAGCAACTCTATCCGGCATATTCATTCTTCTGAATTTTCTGTAAAAGAGCATTGATTATTACATTTAATCGTTAAGGCACCGGTTTACTGGAAAACGCAAAATTTCAGTGGAAAATACAACATTTTTCCTTTTTGAAAAGTGTGCAGAACTTTAATAATAGTTCGTGAAATTAGATAATTTTGTACCATTTGGTAGGCCACAATCTGGTACAGTTATTATACAATAAATGGCCGAGTTTGATGCTTCTTATAACTAAATACCGTAACAGCAATACCAAAGCCGTCTAGAAAGCAAAGCAATGCGCTAATGTTTTCGACTAAAAATCGCATGTCACAATGCACACATTGTGAAAATATATAACCGACAGAAGTTTAAAAATGCCGTGCATTGGTATATTTGTCAAGCACTCTTTATGCTCTTTGCACTGAAACCAAAAAACAGTTTTGTAAACAAGAACAAATTGAAGATAACTCTTATAATCACCCCATGGGGCAGAGTAAGTTTAGCTATAAGTTGACGTTCTGGTTCATTTCAATTGAAAACGGTGGCAACCAAAAGGGAAAATACCTTGAGAGTAGAAATCAATCAATTTTGTGATGGTTGACGCGATACCATGAAAAGTTCTTATCCCATCGACAGAATGTGAGGAGTTAAGTTACACAACCAACTTCTTGAAAAGTAGGGGTTACCGTAGTGTTATTAGGAATAATTTTCTTGAATATAGAAATGAACAAGTCACACTATTTGCGCGACGAAATGAGTTTTTATGCACTGTTCGCTGTAAATAAAGCAAAACATATACTCAATAGGCATTTTCTTGCTCCTGTAGTGACACAATTTATAGTCAAAGTATAAAGAAAAATTGAAAAAAATCCTATTTTTGAAAGTTTACCATTTCTCTACATTGTATTAGTCAACATTTCTGAATGTAAAGGTGTAAGTCGTGCAAGCAGTGATCACATAATATATTTTAATAAAAATATGTTGGCACCAAATCGTTAATTTGTCAAACCATGATCGTAAATAAGGTCCCAAAGTTTTCTTCGTTTTTTACAAATAGTTTGCTTAAAATTTCAGCCGGTGTATAAACCCTTCTCATTTTGAGCATGCGCTTCACGTGCACGCTGAGTCCTTTTTCGACAAAAATTAAACCATCAAGTAGCCGTTGAATTCTACTTTCCAAAAATGTATTATTTGATAGCATTTTATCAACGCATTGTAGAGCTATGATGCCATGCTAAGAACGTTCTAAAAGCTTCTCGTATAAAACAGATTGATAGTCAATATGCTACATGAGCGACACTTCAACTCATGATTGTATGGTAACGTATATAACAAAACAATGTGTAGAAGGTACAAGTAATAAATAAAGGATACTTTTCCCAGGCTTTCTCGTTTAAACCGCAAGGTGGGCGTAGCCCAGCGAGCGGTTTGAACAGGAAGCCAAGGAAGTGTCCTTTATTTTGCTTGTAGAATGGCGCAGGCGCAAACAAACACGTGTTACTGTCACCTGACGAAATTTACATTCGCTCCTCCCTGCATCCGGCCAAAGCTGTCAATTATTTTACATTTACGGGTTAATTTTGTGCAATCATGTTAGGAAGTGCCCGCCTACATCGCTGTTTAAATAAATTATAAATTAGAGTACGGTTTTAAGCTCCACCTTCTTCATTATTCTAAGGTGTCTGATTTAAACATCAGCAAAGATCAAAGAAAAAAGCATTGGCCATACTACAACTAAAATGATTTCATTATTTTTCAATTCGGTTGAGACAATCATCTTACAATCATATATTTTTTTAATCTTTTTAAACATACTGCCAAATATATTAGACTGCCTAGTTAAAGTTAAGAAGGCAATGATCAGGAGTCGATACAATCAAGTACCACACATGATCCGAGGCACCACATGGGAAAGCGACAAAAACAAAAGGAAACAGCACACACAAGAGAGCCAAGAGGTCAGCCTTTTTCCAGCAGGTGATCAAAGGGCTGCAAGGAACAACCAACTTAAAGATGGTATAAAAATGCAAACGAGAAACATAAATAACAAAAATAATCCACAGTTTAAAATAAAGCAACAAGAATTCTCTTCCTCATCAAGATGATTGCAAAAATATAAAGGATACTAATGGAAGTACATGTAGCAAAATAAGATTACTGGTTCCTTGGAAGGGCCAGCAAACAGATTTTTCCCTGGATGGCTTAAACATGCGCCAACCTCACCCTGAATACGTTTCCAAACCTTATTGCAAGTGCTGATTTATTCTATTTTGCTTGCCTACTTATGAATAAATATGAACAAAGAAAATTGATTGGCGAGTTTGCATTATAGCAGTGTATTCCATTATAACCAGTAAAGTCTAAAAGACAACAAAATAAATTTTGTAAAACACCACATGATATAAACAGTCAGGGACATAACCTGTATAAGTTACAATATATATCACTTGAAGAAGTTATAATTGTGTCTTTTCAACAATGGTTTCAAAGTGTGGCTATCGAAAGTAACTTATTTAAGTTATATCTGAAATTATTTAGGCCAAGGTCAAATTGCAAGCCGTAAAAAATATAACTTATTAAAGTTAAAAAAGTAGCTTATTTTCTGATCTTCAATGATCTCGCGTACAAATTTCTAGACGATGCGTACAACATTTTATTGCATAATCGTAAAGTTATGTAATAAGTCTTTCAGATGAAATTACCCAGATGGGCGTGAAAAATGCTGTTACTCCGGAATATGAAGAAGACAAAAGACACTTTCACTCAAACAAGTTACTTTTGTTTTTGTTGCAAAAAAAGTTAACTGCTTTAAGTGATATATATTTTAACTTTTGGAGGTTATGCACCCGACAGATAAATATAATTGTTTGTTCGCTTGATTTGATTCTGTACGTCCCATCAACAATCTTTCAGTTATAAAGGGACGGGTCTTCCTGGATTGAACCAGTACTAAGCTAGGATTAATGTTCTTGCTCAAGGACACAGCACAGTGGCGCTGGGAATATAATTGTATTTTTTCTTATGTAACGTAAATAATCTTAAGGTCTCGTACAGAGAAAATAAAATAGATAAAGATCGGGCGAAAATTAATTTCTTCTTATAAATATCCCTGTTTGTATT
Organism: Loripinus fragilis; assembly: GCA_964019695.1. Taxonomy (NCBI): domain Eukaryota; kingdom Metazoa; phylum Mollusca; class Bivalvia; order Lucinida; family Lucinidae; genus Loripinus; species Loripinus fragilis. The sequence goes on along the minus strand of OZ026525.1, from coordinate 26,121,355 downwards.
GCCAATGTCATATTATATTAGTTTTAAGATGCTGATGTTTTCAATAGCATAACAAACATAACTTTACCATGGTGCGTGCTGTGCTAATACGTTTCGTGTTAGAATATCCTTTTGTAAAATGAGCCGCGACATGATATTTCCAACAATGTGGTATGTGCGACCAGCAAAGCCTCAGATCAGCCTGCGCATACGCGAAGTCTGATCAGAGCCTTTGCTAATTGATTCAATGTTATATGAAAGTTAAGCTACTGACTGAACATTATTTGGAGTTACTAAGCTTAAAAGGAGGCTGTACAGGCTTGTCTGAGTCTACAATTGTCAAAATACCACATTGTTGGAAATAACATGGCGTGGCTCAAATGTATTATATTGTGCTTTATGTTAATTTAAGTATCTCCGTCAAAAGGCTCTGTGGTGCTGCATAGCATAAGTTAGAAAGCTCCATGCGAGCTAAACAATATTTGAGCCATGACATGTGATTTCCAACAATGTGGCATTTTGACAAGTGTAGGCTCAAACGAACATGTGTAGCCTCCTTTTAAGCTTAGAGACTCCAAATGCTGTTCGGTCAGTAGCTTAACAGTTACAGAATGTACAAGCGACTTGCAAAGGCTCTGATCAGACTGCACGCATGTGCAGGCTGATCTGAGCCTTTGCTGTTCGCACATACCACATTGTTGGAGGTCTCATGTCGCAGCTCATTTTCTGTTTAACAACAACATGATCTAAGGCAAAGAGTTGGTACTGCCCCTCCCCCCTGTGGCTGTCCGATTTAAGGAGGTGTTTATGTAGTAGTTGATTCAGTAATGCTCTCATTGTTTGTGTGGGTTCTGTGTTTGGCCCTTGTTTTGCTAAACATATAGTTTTGCAAACATCTTGGTGAGGATTGCTGGTTGCTTTATTTTAATTGTATTCCAGGGCCCGGAATTACAATGCCTCCTTAGAGTTAAGGAAGACTTAAGTTAAGTATTGCTTTTTCAGGATGCGATAAAAACGTTTAAAACTGATTAAAATCAAAATAGTTTTAGTTTTTATGAAGATTACAATGTTATCTTTGACTACAAATACCACATCGATCCAGGCAATTTATTTAGCACTTAATATAGCATTTTGAAGTATTAATACTTAACTTAAGTCTTGCTTAACTTTAAAGGTATGGAAGGTGAAAAGCGACAATATTCAATGCATACATCTTTGTTTTTGTATGTTGTCAATTTCATTTTATTTTGTAAATCGTGTCATTATATCATGTGAATTGTATTATGATAACAGCTTCGGATGCATACTGACGAATTACAAATAATACAAAGTAATTTAGAAATAGAGATTAGCACTAACAGCTTTATAAAATGACACTCCATTCATTCAAAACAGAAAGTTGAAGCATTGAATATTGGCGGTAATTCCCCCGCTTCTTTCAATGCTAGATATTTTGACGCCAGAGGGCGCGCTTTCATTTATAATTTACGGAGTATCCCTTAGTCGGAAGTTGTCGATTAATTTCGTAAATCGGTGATGAGAGTTATTTTATCTACAATGGTTTATCTCTAAGGTGGATAAGAGTAATACAACTAATAAACCCCCCAAAAAATCATTTTTTTCTTCTTTTTTGTAAAACGTTTGTTATAGGACACAAAATGCAATCTCTAATTAAAAAGTCCATGTAGAATCTCATAAATATAAGCGCATTAAAATGTTAACGAAATAAATAGAATGAACATTTAAAAATCATTCAAAAGGTGCAAATGTATGTATGTCTTCCGTTTTATTCGAAACAATTCAGGAATACATGTACAAACTTGGCTTTTTAAAAAAAGATTAGAGCATTATAGTTGCTGGACAACAATTTTTGCATCATCTAAAGCTGAGATATAAAGCCCATCTTTTTCCATTTTTATCATGCATTTCAAGCTCAGTATTTGTATACTAAGTTCTGAATATGTGATCCATTGGAAGCAAAAAAGGTGGAGGTAACTTGGAAGTCATATTGGTGCCGATGAGCGGCCCAGACTTTCAAAACTAACCCCATTCATATATGAGCGGGGGCATGAGATTTCCAACAATGTGGTATGTGCAACCAACAAAGTCTCAGATAGCCTGCGCATACAGGCAGTCTGATCAGAGCCTTTGCCAGTCCCTTGAAGATTCTATGAGTGTTAAGCTACTGAGTGAACATCATTTGGAGGTTTTTAGCTTAAAAGGAGGCTGCACAGGCACGTCTGAGTCTACACTTGTCAAAATGCCTCATTATTGGAAATCACATGTCACCGCTCATATATAGATGTCGAAAAATATTATATGTATGCCACATATAATTTCACTATGTGCGCAAATTTCACAAAATGTGAAATATTGGTATGAAAAATGTGACGTATTGGTACCAATTTTTCACGCGCTGTAAAGAATGGTACCAATTTTTCACAGTGTGAAATTTGCGAAATAAGAAATTTGCGGTTCAACAGGGCTTCAATGCCATTTAAGCCCGCTCAAGGACATCGTCTGCAAGTTAACATATCGTCGCTAATGTTTTATGGAGAAATGACCAAATCTTTTCAATTACCATAAAATAGGCTCCTTTATCACACAAGATAGGCGGCAATCGAAAACGCTCTGAGCAAGTGATGAACCCGGATCACAAATCGCTAGAAACAGTGTTTTTGATTGCCATTTGTCTGTTAAAAATAATTTTGTTTCACATCGGATAGGTGGCAATCGAAAACGCTTTTAACAATCGACGAACGCGGATCAAAAATTGCTAGAAACAGTGTAATTCAAATTTCGCTAGTAGCAAATTTAGATATGATCAGGGGCGTACCTACGTGTATGCAAATATGCATGTGTGTATAACTTGACACAGCCAGTATAGGCCACTCAAAAATGGACAACAACCCGGTCTTAATGATGAATGGTAGCTTAATTAAGCTCAAAATATTGCAGAATGCTCCACTCGGAGCCTTCTGTAATAATTTTTACCTGCATTCAAGTGATAATCGGTCTTGAAAACCAAGTTTTGGTCTCTATGAGGGTTTTTACTGTATTTAATTAGATTTTTTGGAACAAAAATGTAGCAAATAGTGAGGCCCTGGAAGGGGTTTTAGGGATACAGGGATATGGGCCAAAAGCATAAAGGGATACAGGATATTTTTGTAAATATTTAAAGGGATACAGGATATTTTTGATCAATTCTAGGGATATCGGGATACAATGCTTTCTGGATTTGGGAATATTTGCCATTTTTCTTTTAGGGATGTGGGATATTTTTCCAAATACTTAAAGGGATATGCAATACTGGGATCCCCCACCCCTTCCAGGGCCTCAATAGTGTTTAGCTGCGTGTCTTAGCATGCTTAAGGGCTTCTTTTAGCCCTTTGGATTGCACAAAAACCATTTTCTGCCACATGGCTTCACCCATAGACCCATATATGGGAGAGCCCCCCTGACCACCTCAAGAGTGCGTACTCTATAAAATGCCTCAGGTAAGAGACTGATGATATAATAACAAAGGCGCTTACCAGTCTGCACGGATGCACAGGCTGGTCTGCGCCTTTGTTGTTTTCAAACTCCGACGACAGAGTTTCTCGAGTCGAGGCCCAAGTGTTTTATTGCTATCCTTAACTATAGTTGCTGCGTTATGACAATTGTCGCAGACAGGAAGCACTCTTGAGGGGGTCAGGGGGGGGGCTCTCGGGTAAGAATTTGATCGTTTGGTAGAGGAGTCAAGGCTCAGGCCCCCCAAAAAAAACACTTCTAGCCCCCTGATATAGCTTTTATACTTGTGCAGTATATAATTTGGAATTCGCCCAAACGCCCGCATCTGTAAAGCTGTATTTATCTATCCAGAATCCTAAACCGGCAGCGGTTCATCTAAGAAGACAGGACGATGGCTTTAAGTCATGTCAGACAGACTGAAAGAACTGGGGATGGAACTCAGGAGCCCCGGGTACAACGCGCGCGAGTGACTATTCCACTTAACCACTTTTAGTGACTTTCCCTGGGTAGTAACCAGCATCAGGCTGGAAGGGTTTATGACTTGTGTGTGTATTTTAGGACAGGGAACCCCAAAGGCTTAACCCAGAGTGGTTCTGGAGACACTAGGAATTATTGTTTGTGGCGGTGTTCCTTGGCTGTACCAGTACTGGCCGGGTGGGTTTATGCTTTTTGTGGTTCTTTGTCCAGGAACTCCTGGAGGCTCAACCGGCAGTGGTTCTGGTTTTAAAGCGCCTCAGAAGACGGGGCAAATGACAGACTGGGAGAACTAGGAATTGACGATACTAACATTTAAAAGATTTCGATTTTCAATGCACATTTTAACTATTAAATACTTATGAATTTACAAATATTATGATGTGATTCTTTTTTTCTGAAAAAGAAAAAAACACCTCTATTTTACTAAAATTTCTTTTATTTATAATCTGCAAATATAATCTTATACTTTATAAATACATCAGCTTTTATGACAGCATGAAAAATAAATAAGATGCAGTTGTACTATTAAAGGAAGGCGATTTGAGGATAAAATGGTTCAATGTAAGAAACAGGGCAAATACATGGCCGTATTTAATGCGGTATTATGTGTCTTCTGCATCTGCATGTGCGGATCCAGGAATTTTCACCAAGTGGAGGGGGGGGGGGGGGGTAGAGGTTCCAGGCCCACCTGACAGTAAAAAGCTCGGACAGCGTTTTTTGTTATTTCAACTTATTTAACAGTTTTACAGAGGGGACCCATCCCAGGGTCCAATGGTTTATTTTTTTGATAACAATAATTTTCCAAGGTTCCAGGGGGCGTCCAACATTTTACGGGGTGTGGGGAGGGGTCAAACTTTTTTCCAGGGGGGGGGGGGGCGTCCAAATCCTAATTTCTGGAGAAACCTATCGAAATTGTGATTTTCCCCGGACCCCCTATCCCCTCTCTGTATCCGCGCATGTTCTGCCTTCACTTGTAGCTCGGACCCAGTAATAGATCTACATTTGTTGGTTGTGTGCAAGCTTGGCAGGACGGGATGAAGTTTTCTCTTATATATACGTGTAAGGGGAGGGCAGTGGCTCAGTGCTTGACTCGAGACCGAGAGGCCGGGGGTTCGAGCCTCACCCGCGTCACTGCGATGTGTCCTTGAGCAAGACACATTGATCCTAGCTTAGTGCTGGTTCAACCTAGGAAGACCTGTCCCTACATAACTGAAAAATTGTTGATGGGACGTAAAGAATCAAATCACACGTAGGGGGAACTTCTTGGTAAAAAATCATCCTTAACACCGTTTGCAGCGAGTTCTACTTGCATGGGAGAAATTATTTATTCCCAGTAAAATTGGTGCGCCCTCTGGCGTCAAAATACTGAAGCATATTCACTTTCGTATTATGACAACCCAGTTCTGCCTTTTTACAACATACAAATGTAGTTCTGACATTTTACAACCTAGTTCTGCCTTTTTAAAACCGAGAAATTACATGATCGGAATCTGATTACGAGTGAAACGACTATTAAATGACAATTTGCATGATATAATGACACAATTTACAAAACAGAATGAAATTGCCAACATACAAAAACAAAGATGTATGCATTGAATAATGTCGGTTTTCACCTCCCATATTAAGGGGCATTGTAATTCTGGGCCCTGATGTGTCATGACTGCTAGTGTTCTGTTGTTCTTCCTCACGACACCATGGGTTGGTCAGCAGTGTATGATTGTGGTATTTTCTGATCAGGGTTATTTTTTTTTAATTTTTGAAATTCGGTATAATACCGACAAACCCACTTATTTGTTTTCAAATAAGGTCAAAAATGCACTTATACCATGTGCGAGTCTGTAATTGTTCTATGTTTTGTTGCACGTTGCTTTGTGTCCGTTCTAGTATTGCAATCATCTTGATGGGGAAGAGAGAGCTGGTTGCTTTGCTTAATTTGTCTTCCCGGTGTCCCGTGATGGTTGAGCGGCTCTTCCTCGCGATGCCACAGGGTTGTCTGCGGTTTGTGATTGTGGTATTTCCTGATCATACTCACTTACTATTTCTAACCTATTTCGGCGGCCATTTTATGTGCATGGTACAACTATATAAGGTATTTAACTTGTGAATGGATCCTTACCGTACTGTGCCATTCGGATAGCATATCATTTGTCCTGTTCTGTACTGGGTCGCTAACAAATGAAGAGGTTCAAATACGTAGAAAGTCTTCGGACTCTGATGAAATATGCTTCCCATCAAGGTTGAACCGGACCTAAGATAGGCAACGATTAGCAATATGTTTGCTCCTTCTGACGTCACGTCCTTGTGAACTGATAATTGTGCAACATCTAAAAGAGAATGAATGGAAGGTTGTCAAAAGACCGTTTGCACACAGGATAGGCGGCAACCGAAAACACTCTTAACAATCGACGAACGGGGATATTGACGTCATCACTAACGTCAACGAAACGACGTTAATTTTACGAAAATAAACGGCGGATACATCGTTGTTTTAAATAAAATTGCAAAGAAGTGTTCTGACAACTGGTTTACTCAAAACCATTCAATTTTTTATCTACGGTAAAACGTTAATTTAAAAACATATGTTTTTAAAACCTAGGCAGGTTGGGACCAAAATAGTTGAATGATTAGAATAATGGTAAACTATCAGATACTTTTCAGTCTTTAATTTCGCCAAAAATTATTGGCTCTACTGAACAAAAGGCATGGCAAAAAACTGACATTGAAAATACATAGTGAAATGTGATCTGAACGCAATTCAAAATAATAACTGAATGTGAATTGGTTTTAGGAGGGTAGATCTAGTGCCCTTCAGGATCTATTTTCTCATTCGTTTCTGGACCGATCACAATTTATTTTCTTAGATTATGAAAAACATAAATGCGGTTAATGCGCTTTATGCTGCTTATCTCAGTATAAAAATGTCATGTTTCTTTTCCGAGAAATTTTACATTTTATAAGAGAGGTGGACTGTAATTTTGGCCTCAAGCTGTTCTATATAGCTGGAAATAATTGTAATGTTACAGCAATCTTATCAACTTACATTTATTTTACAGTGGCGAGTTCAAAAACTGGCATTACGCTATTGCAGTACCATCTTTAAAGGGCTGGTTATATTACATTCTTAAGTGATACAAAATGTACGCTAAAATCTGCGTAAAACGATCACCCTCAAAAAGACCAAAAATTGTTTTTTAAGACCAATTATAGCTCTAATGCAGGTCATTCTGCAATAATTTCGACCTTTGTCATTAAGATCCTTGTTATGTCTATTTTGTTTGGCCGCTTAGAACAGGTTTTACTGTACTTGTTATGAGAATGAAAAGCATTTGGACCAGTTAATAATAGTTTGGCGCCTTTCAATCAGGCGTATATGTAAGCCTTTCCTCATACACAAATGCGCATCTATCTAGTGGGACTAGAGGGAAAATAGTTGGCCAATGTCGGTATCTATTTCTGGGCGAGCAATGCAGACTTTTACTAGACTGCGTGAATTTGTTTTTATTCCATATGCGTGAAGTTATACTCTCAACGAGTGAATGTCAAGGTACATACAATATATACAATATATTGGGGAAAAAGGCCTAAATGTATTTTGACTGAATCTGTTTTTAGTATTTGCGAGCAGTTTTGCCATTTGCACGTCCTCGTCTGAGCATTCGCGGCTCAGTTATGCGATTACTGCCAACATCTGAGCCGCGACGCGAGGAAATCTTACTTCGGGGTGTTCGATCAGGTCATACTTAAATCGGCCTGCTCAGCTACAGAGACCAGTTAAAAATGAAATTTCGCTTGTAGCATATCTGGAAACTTTCCAGTACATGAATCAGACTGCGCAGATGCGCAGGATGGTCTACGCCTTTGTTTTTCGCATAACCATCGAAAGAGATGGCATGCACATGCACAAATGTAGCAGTTTTCGCCTGCATGTCGATGCAATGTGATCGGGGTCAGAAATGTTCGTGTTTCAGTAACTGAGGTTCATGACAGGTCCAGTGTACAGGTATTTATCACTGATTCGCACACTGATGTGGCTATTCATGGACCATTTATAACTGACAAACCCAATTTGTGTTCAGCAGGAAAATGACTACTAGCACTTAGACATTAGTAACTTCTTTGGGAACAGCAATTATGTCCTACAGGTCAATGAACCGACCGTTTAGCAAACTCACATACGTTTTTGAGCTTCCGTACAACTCGGTACATCAATGCTTTTGCATAGGATAAACGGATATTACAGTATATACATGTAGCACATTAGACGCATATAGCCGACCGGCGAAGGCTCAGACAAGCATACGCATTCGCGCCAGAGCCTTTGCTGTTTGTATTGAACAAGATGAAAGTTCAGACCAAATTTGAACTTCATGCGCCAATCCAAAAAGTTTCGTCAGGGGATTGGGGATGGGGAAGGGAGGGGGGGGGGTAAGGTCCAAAGTTGTGTCACTGTTATTGGGGACGAATCCTTACCAGTTTTCCTGAGTAAGCCTATACCCAGTAAACAAGGCGGGCCAACATTTCAATAGCAGTCAGGCCTCGACCCTTTTCACACGTTTTTTAAAATGTAATATTGCTTTACATCCGAATATATACTTGTCACAAGTTCTAACCGGCCACGGGTGTTTTTACCGTTTTTCTAAAAAAACGATAAGCACTTTATCAATTTCAATTGTATTCCCGAATAAGCCAACCTGTCAGCAAACAATACCAGAAAACGGCTAAGCAAAATTCATAAAATTGTTTCCGTGAAGCTTAGCCGAATATACGTGCCCTCAATTTCTTAATTCACAAGAATTTGCATTGGGTGGTGGGGTAATTTTTGACACTTTTGTCAATAGCAACGAGTCTCATGCAGATGGAGTGTTCATTTCAGCACTTTAGTGCTCAATAGGAGTTTGACTTTTGAAACGAAAGCGTTTTGCGTTTGAAAAGGGGTTATTTCAAAAGGCGTGACTCACAAATTGTGCCAAAATGCGAATTTTGAAAATGGGGGGTACTACTATTCAAATTGGTATTCTGCATGTACTGTTGAAACATTTTTTCAATATCTTTACTGTCTAGGTAACAAGACACGCCTGGCTATTTCGAGATGCAAAAATGAGTAGTCGTATCATTCTACGTCGTGAAAAAAAAATAATAAAATTCAAGTGGCCGGTTAGAACTTTTGGCTAGTATTTGTTTTCTATATAGTATTTGTGTCGCCTGCGAAGCATGGTCGACACAAAAGGATCATGTCTCCGTCGGCGTCTTCGTCGTCGTCACACGTTTGGTTTCCGATCGATAACTTGAAAGGATGCATCACTTTCATTCAATCTTTACAGAAGGGTCAAGCGGTAACGTTCGAATTTCAAGGTCATCCGCAACATTTTCACTGAGTTATGGCCCTTTTTTGACTTAGGTTTAAGCTAATGCAAAAGCTATATTGGCTTTTTGTGTATCAAACTTCACATTTCTCCAAAACTATTATATCTGACAACTTCTCAACATATGTTAAATTGAGCTGGAGGAATCACGCTTGAAATGGGCATTTGCGCAGACTCGCCTGATCAGACCCTGCCCACCGTAAGATAAGTGCCCAAATCTCGCATGCTTGCTTACACACATGTACATATGCATATGCGCCAGTGCATTAGATTTCCAACAATGTGGTTTGTGCGACCAGCAAAGCCTCAGATCAGCCTGCGCACACGCGCAGTCTTATCAGAGCCTTTGCTAGTAGCTTGAATATTCTATGAGTGTTAAGCTACTGACTGAACACCATTCGTAGTTTCTAAGCTTAAAAGGAGGCTGCAGAGGCTCGTCCGAGTCTTACACATGTCAAAATGGCACATTGTTGGAAATCTCATGCACTGGGTCATATAATACCTGTTAGTTTTATTCGAGTTTGGTTGAGTGGCACCATTTCTCGAAGTATTTTGTTTAACCTCTCTACCACTTCTGATGGCATTTTCTGATCGATGTCTAGTCCGATAGAACTTTGGTGAGAGTTTGGATCGACAGGTTTCGCTGAAGTTTTTAAAGAAGATAATGCATAAAAACCCTGCTGAAACAACAGTTACATGTGTGCTGCGTACGTCTATTTTACTGGGAAATATCATGAGATCTAATATTTTGAAATACTGAACCCTACAAAGTGTTTCAGGGCTCAAGCTGTTATATGTAAATGCGCCAACTGACTAAAGAAAATAAGAGCGAAAATATCGCCAGTAAAGGTAATTTAAGCCGCCCGGTTGCTTCGGTTGCTGTCCGTTCCAGATCTGTGGTTATTGAATAATTGTTTATTGTTGCTACTGTACATGTACAATGTTAACACAGGTTTAGATAAACACAATATTTGAGTGTAAATTTGTATTTTTTTTTTCTTAAGCATCAGATTTTAACATATGTTTTGGTGCTCAAAAGAACCGTCTCATTGAGACGGCTCTTTTAGGTACCTGTACCCACAACATATATTTTGGTTGAGATTATACGAACACTATTTTTTCGTTGCGCACTCTTTACTAAAGACGTGAATGTACCATTGTTTTGAGGGGTTATGTGTTTGGTCCCTGCTTTGTTCTGTTTGTTCGGACGCTGGGCTTGGGTAAGGTGTGGTACTTGATTGTATCGATTCCTGATCTTTGCACCATTACTTACTTATTTTTATATGGGTTAAATAACGAATCACATGTTATCCATTATACGCATCATTCCCTTATACGAAACAACAATTATGTATTTTACTTTTCTATATGGAGACTTTTTAAAAGCATCTGCTGAGGCGACCTGGCGAACTTTAATTAATTGAAAAAATATGCTTGATTGCTATTATTTAATAAATTCAACGAACTATTCACTAACATTTCTGAAAAAAATGTGTTTACAGATTATGATAAATGTTTGTTTGTTTGTTTGTTTGTTTTTGTTGCTTTATGTCCCATGTCAACAGCTATGGTCATTGCGGGACGGTCAGTTCACTTAACCACACTTTTTCCTGGGCAGGCTTGAGCAAGCGGTTAACCAGTAATTTGTGCACATACTTTCGCTTGTAACTGACAACAACCCATGTAACCCATTTAAGCCGAATGGAATCCAAGTTAAGGGCTGTTGGGTGGTATTTATAATTTTTATCGAATGTTCGATAGAACTGTCTAAACCCTGATCAGACGCCGCGTTTAGCGGCGTCTGATCTGGGTCTGCACTGTTTGCCTACATGTATGTCCCACAAAAGGACGCTAGTCTTATATGGGTTAATGCAATACATGAACCGCGACATGAAATTTCAAACAATTTGTTATTGTGCGACTAGCAAAGGCTAAGACCAGCCTGCGCTTACGCACAGTCTAATCGAAGCCTTGCTGGTCGCTTGAATATTCTATGACTATTAAGCTACTGATCAGGCTCGACTGAGTCTTACACTTGTCAAAATGCCACATTGTTGGATATCACATATCACGGCTCAATTATACCTGTGACTCCATCCGACTCTTGCTTTGGATGCTCAATATTCCTGCTGTGGACTGAAGGGCCAATCGTATTAGTTGCTAACTGGTGCTGGTATTGCTTCACGTCTTCTTCTGAAAAATAGAATACATGTATGCCATGCACGGATCCAGAACATTTTGTCAATGGGGGTCCAACTTTGAGAACGTTTTATTTTTAGTTTGATAAGGTGAGGGACGATCAATATACCACTATTAGCGGGCCATTGAAATGGCGTTTCGCTTGCGTGCCGATGAAGGCCCAACATTGAATGCTGACTTGGTAGGCTTGCGTTTTAAGGGGATCCAGACCAGTATTACTTAGAAACCCTATATTTTTGTGATTTTCCAGGGGGGGGGGGGGGGTCCGGACCCCCTGTCCCCTCCCCTCTGGATCCGCGCATGCATGGGTGAGTGAGTACACTTGTTAGTGTTGAGTGACCCTACAGAGCCAAGCTGACGTTAGATCTCTCTGTTTACCTATGGACCCTGTTTCTACAGTGTCTAGTCTGGATTTAGACGGTTTACCTACGTTCAATATCAGTTAACGATCGATTATTCTGACCTGAATGCAATATGGAATATCATTTATGTTCTCAGTTTAGACAAAGGGCTGAAGAAAAATGTTGTTTTAAAGTAACGTTCTGTCATCAATGTTAGCCACTAAAATTCATGACCTGTCATCAAAGACAGCCACTTCAAAATGATCTGTAGATAAAGGCACTATTTTCCCTCTACCCGTCATCTTTGATGGTCTTCAATAACTTTATAAAATCAAGCTGCGGCTTCAAATTTGGCAGAAATGTAGCTTAATGATAGTAGTTTTATTGTTTATATACTCAAAGCCAAAAGTCATTTTTATACTTTGAACTACCAAATATATCTTTAAGGTTTTGATTATAACCAAATTAAATATTGCAATGAGTTGTTGGTACCCGCCTTAACCTAGTTCACGAAAAAAGCTTAGGTAACTTAATCTTCTTTCGAGTTATCTGCGCTTTCATTAAAAACACAAAATCAGCATTTCCGAACAAAATCCAAAGTAAACCTAGGATTCGAACACGCTATTTTAAGTGCCATCAATTGACCATTAAAAATACTGCAAGGCATATTGTCTCTGACGTATAGTTTGTTTTGGCAGCATCTTAAAGTTGGTTCACTTTGAAATTATCTCCCTTTGAATTAAACAATAGTAAATTTAGTCCATGCTAAAAGTTTTATCTCAGATGACATTTAATTTTTAAAATCAGCGATTTGTTAAGACTTATGCACTGAGTATGTGACACAATAATCTGATAAAAATTCCCATCGGTTTGGAAGAAAAATGGCAGACAATTTCTTATGGGAAAAGCCATTAAAAGCACTGTAAAGTTCACAAAAAGGTGTTTGTACCTAAAAACACAACTCTAATTTGTGTTACTCGAAGGATGACCCAGGCTGATTTCATTTTTAAACAACAATTCAATAGCCCTGTCTTTCAGACTGGTTCTTTAAAGTTAAAAAAGTTAAATCGCAAAGCTACACTAACAGATCAAAAGTGATGCGTTTTGGAAAAGATTATTTTGCCCCCTTGCCTTTTTAATTAGGGCATAGTGGTTGCATTATGACAGCAAAAGCATGAAATTCAACTGTCATATGATTAATTGATCTAACTTTAATATGAGTTAAACATTTAAAATACCACTAACCAATAACCAGAAAAGGTATATATAATAACAGTGTAAAGTTACTTTTGGTTTTGAGTATAAGTGTAGATAGCAGACTTTGACGGAGAGACTCACAACCTGAAAAGATTACCATTTTTTGTGACTTTTTTCGTGAAACCTCTATATTGATGATCAAGTGTGGCTCTATTTGTAAGATATATAACGTCAGCTTGTTTCTGTAGAATCTCTCGACACTAACAAGTGTACTCACCCACAACAGAGTACAAGAGGGCTTCTCTTACAATTTTACCAATCGGAAATTATAACCTACCCTTCATGTGACATAAAATCTCGTATCTTTCATCATTGTTAGTAACCTGTCATTAAAGCAGCCCATTGTACGGTGTGTTCTAGAGGAGATGTCCCCTGAAGATTTCAAGATGGCTGCCTTGGTGACCATTGTAAACTTTGGCTCAGTTCCAGAATCAAGCCTCGGATGTAAGGCGTAGTACTATGTGTACTATATGTATGAAAAAAGCTGCAACTACTGGCGTAAGGAAAAATAGTAAGTGAGTATGATCAGGAAATACCACAATCACAAACTGCAGACAACCCCGTGGCACCGTGAGGAAGAGCCGCTCAACCATCAAGAGACATCAGGAAGACAAATTAAGCAAAGCAATCAGCTCTCTCTTCCCCATTAAGATGATTGCAATACTAGAATGGACATAAAGTAACGTACAACAAAACATAGAACAATTACAGACTCCCACAATGGGAGTAACAATAAACAAAAAGTCAACAACAACAGAACCACCGCCTTAGAAAGGACAGCAGCCTAAGCCACCGGGGGGGGGGGGGGGCTTAAATGCATTTGCCTGGTACAAAATCTTCGCCCTAGATTCTGCTGTTGTTGAAGTACAAGAAATGTTCAGCTCGCATAGAGGCCATCTAACTAATGTAATGTATCATCATGGAAAACACTCTAATCAAATTAACACTCAATGATGAAACAAAGAAAAGGGCTCATAACTCACAGATAGTCAGAGCTAAAGAAAACCTCAAGTTGAGCCACGGTGGGTCCAGCTACAGATAAGCATCAGGCACCAACCCACCGATTAAAGCTTTACGTAAGAGCCGTCATAGAGTCTGAGGCCTGGCCCACCGTCGTGCAATTAAAGAGGAAACCATAGCTATAAACCGTGATTGGGTTTAAAACTAGGCATGCAGACTGTCGCATGGTATCCAAATTATATCCAACCCTTATATAACGTTTTACTATCTTTTTGAATTGATCACTAAAGTTAGGTTTTCGAACAATTCGTTTGAATTTATAGACTAAATCACCATAAAATATAGGTTCTGATATGCCTTGTTGCAGAATAGTTTTAAACCCAACGTTGTATTTAACAATTAACTCTAAGTGTCTGTAGTAGAATTTAGAATATGCTTTTCGAATTTTATGATATCTATAACCTTGTTTTAATAATTTAGCAGTTAAAAATAAGTTTCTGTTGTTGAAGTCATCAACATTAGAGCACACTCTAGCAAAGCGAATAAGCTGAGAAATATATACACCTGTGAGACGACTAAATGGGAAAAGCGCTTAAGTAGGAAAATATCGGCTAAGAGGAGAATGAAACGTACGCTTATCTTGGAAACAAACTTTTTACGCTTAAGTGGGAAACAAAAGAAATCATCTTTAAGACATAGTTCAGCATGACCGTAATCTATATATAATACAACATTTAACTATATCGATGTCAAATCGCACAGTCTTATCAGCATCTTTGCATAAATTTAACACATCCTAGTTATCATAATTGAGCCGCGGCATGAGAAAACGTCTTTATGTAGATATGCCAAAGCAAAGGTGCAGATCAGTCAACTGCACGATAATTGTGCACCTACGTCAGTTTTATAAAAATTACTCGTACAAAGCATTCTCTAAATATAACAATCAACCCCGTACTAGCTGGTTCATTCAACCCCGACCCCTGCGGGAATCATATTTTGATAGAAAGTACCTCATGTAACAAAAATATAAAGGCGCTAAAATTTGCAGTGAATGCCGTCGATCGAAATACAACAGGAATGCAATTTCTTACACGTTTCGTTTACCAATTGTTATTGAAATATGCATGTTACCTACCAAGCTTAAGAAGATTGATATTTTTTTCATATAGCTATGCGCTGTGTAGCAGCCTTCCGAAACTTTCGGAACAGTTCAATTATAAATGCGCGCCTCAGGTACGATGATCAACGACTTCATAATCAACGAGTTATGGAAATTATCGCCCCTGGTTAATTCAACCCGTGATTCATTCAACCCCACCCTCTGCTGAAATCTTTACACGTTTTGTTAGGTTTATCTCCTGTATGAAACCGTAATTCAGAGGGAAGAAACTAGAAAGGGCTTACCTAGAGTTCTATAGTCGCGAATGATGAAGAAATTAAACATATAAATGGCATAGAGTAAGAGTCTGAGTATCATTTGGTCTTCTGAGATGAATTGATTTGCTTGAACTATTTCAGCAACAGAGCTTTGTAAGCGCTAATTTCATGTCACTTTACAATTTGACCTCGACGCTTTTTTGTAAAAGGTGTGCGCCAGCAGTACCTGCCATACCTTTCGACCAATATAAAGCGAAACCTGTATCAAATTTCTTCTGCTCACCCACAGATAGTCCATATAATACTCTACTGTCATATACTGAAACAATGACATGCACTCTACTGTCGTCTAATGGACAACTAGCAGTCTTTGTAGCACTTTGTTTTCATATACTGTCTCACTGGTTGTCCTTATTGTACTCTACTATCATAAAATGACACACTGGTGGTCCTTATAGCTCTCTACCGTCATCTACCGGCACATTTGTAGTTCCAATAGCACACTGTTATCATTTACAGGCTCCATATATCACTCTTCCAATCTCTACTGGCCAACTGAGAGTCCCTGTATAACATTAATAACTAAACTATCCTCTAATGGCCGACTGGCAGTCCCTATATCACAAAACTATACTCTACTGGCCCACTGGCAGTCCCTATATCACTATACTATACTCTACTGGCCTACTGGCGGTCCCTATATCACAATACTATACTCTATGGCCCACTAACAGTCCCTATATCACAAAACTATACTCTACTGGCCCACTGGCAGTCCCTATTTCACTATACTATACTCTACTGGCCCACAGGCTGTCCCTTTATCACTATACTTTACTGGCCCACAAGCAGCCCCTTTATAACTATACTATACTTGACTGACCCACCGGCAATCTCTATATCACTATACTATACTCTTCAGGCCCACTTGCAGTCCCTATATCACTATACTATACTCTATGGCCCACTGGCAGCCCCTATATCACTTTACTATACTCTACTGGCCCACTGGATGTCCCTATACCACTATACTATACTCTACTGGCCCACTGGCAGCCCCTATATCACTATTCTATACTCTACTGGTCCACTGGCAGCCCCTATACCACTCTACTATACTCTTCAGGCCTACTGGCAGTCCCTATATCGCTATACTACACTTTATGACCCACTGGAAGTCCCTATATCACTATACTATACTCTACTGGCCTACTGGCGGTCCCTATATCACAATACTATACTCTATGGCCCACTGGCAGCCCCCATAACACTATACTATACTCTACTGGCCCACTGGCAGTCCCTATATCATTATACTATACTCTATGGCCCACTGGCAGTCCCTATATCACTATACTATACTCTACTGGCCCACTGGCAGTCCCTGTATCACTCTACTATACTCTACTGGCCCACTGGCAGTCCCTATATCACTATACTATACTCGTCTGTTCCACAGGCAGTCCCTTTATCACTCTACTATACTCTACTGGCCCACTGGCAGTCACTATATCACTATATTATACTCTTCAGTCCCAGTGGCAGTCCCTATATCACTATACTATACTCTATGGCCCACTGGCAGCCCCTATATCACTCTACTATACTCTACTGGCCCACTGGCAGTCCCTGTATCACTATACTATACTCTTCTGGCCCACTAGCAGTCCCTGTATCACTATACTATACTCTATGGCCCACTGGCAGTCCCTATATCACTATACTATACTCGTCTGTTCCACAGGCAGTCCCTTTATCACTATACTATACTCTATCGGCCCACTTGCAGTCCCTATATCACTATACTATACTCTTCAGTCCCAGTGGCAGTCCCTAATTCACTATACTATACTCTATGGCCCACTGGCAGCCCCTATATCACTCTACTATACTCTACTGGCCCACTAGCAGTCCCTGTATCACTATACTATACTCTTCTGGCCCACTGGCAGTCCCTGTATCACTATACAATACTCTACTGGCCCACTGGCAGCCCCTATATCACTAAACTATACTCTACTGGCCCACTGGCAGTCCCTTTTATCACTATACTATACTCTATGGCCCACTGGCAGCCCCTATATCACTATACTTTACTCTACTGGCACACTGGCAGTCCCTATATCACTATACTATACTCAACCGCCCCACTGGAAGTCCCTGTATCACTATACTATACTCTACTGGCCCACTGGCAGCCCCTATATCACTATACTATACTCTACTGGCCGACTGGCCGCCCCTATATCACTATACTGTACTCTATGGCCCACTGGCAGCCCCCATATCACTATACTATAATCCACTGGCCCACTGGTAGTCCCTATATCACTATTCTATACTCTATGGCCCACTGACAGTCCCTGTATCACTATACTATACTCTCCTGGCCCACTGGCAGTCCCTGTATCACTATACTATACTCTATGGCCCACTGGCAGTCCCTTTATCACTTAACTATACTCGTCTTTTCCACAGGCAGTCCCTATATCACTATACTATACTCTATCGGCCCACTGGCAGTCCCTATATCACTATACTATACTCTTCAGTCCCACTGGCAGTCCCTATATCACTACACTATACTCTATGGCCCACTGGCAGCCCCTATATCACTATACTATACTCTACTGGCCCACTGGCAGTCCCTGTATCACTCTACTATACTCTACTGGCCCACTGGCAGTCCCTATATCACTATACTATACTCTTCTGGCCCACTGGCAGTCCCTGTATCACTATACTATACTCAACCGCCCCACTGGAAGTCCCTGTATCACTATACTATACTCTACCGGCCCACTGGCAGTCCCTGTATCACTCTCCTATACTCTACTGGCCCACTGGCAGTCCCTATATCACTATACTATACTCTTCTGGCCCACTGGCAGTCCCTGTATCACTATACTATACTCTACAGGCCCACTGGCAGTCCCTTTATCACTATACTATACTCTACTGGTCCATTGACAGTCCCTGTATCACTATACTATACTCTTCTGGCCCACTTGCAGTCCCTATATCACTATACTATACTCTACTGGCCCACTGGCAGTCCCTTTATCACTATACTATACTGGCCCACTGGCAGCCCCTATATCTCTATACTATACTCTTCTGGCCCACTGGCAGTCCCTATATCACTATACTATACTCTTCTGTTCCACAGGCAGTCCCTATATCACTATACTATACTCTACTGGCCCACTGGCAGTCCCTATATTACTATACTATACTCTACTGGCCCACTGGCAGTCCTTTTATCACTCTACTATACTCTACTTGCCCACTTGAAGTCCCTATATCACTATACTATACTCTACCGGTCCACTGGATGTCCCTGTATCACTCTACTATACTCTATCGGCCCACTGGCAGTCCCTGTATCACTAAACTATATTCTACTGGCCCACTGGCAGCCCCTATATCACTATACTATACTCTACTGGCCATCTGGCAGTCCCTATATCACTATACTATACTCTATGGCCCACTGGCAGCCCCTATATCCCTATACTATACTCTATGGCCCACTGGCAGTCCCTGTATTACTATACTATACTCTATGGCCCACTGGCAGCCCCAATATCACTTTACTATACTCTTCTGTTCCACAGGCAGTCCCTTTATCACTATACTATACTCTACTGGCCCACTGGCAGCCCCTATATCACTATACTATACTCTATCGGCCCACTGACGGTCCCTATATCACTATACTATACTCTTCAGTCCTACTGGCAGTCCCTATATCACTATACAATACTCTATCGGCCCACTGGCAGTCCCTATATCACTATACTATACTCTACTGGCCCACTGGCAGTCCCTATATCACTATACTATACTTTACTGGCACACTTGCAGTCCCTTTATCGTTCTAATACTCTCTACTAGCCCACTGACAATCCCTATAACACTCTACTATACTCTAATGGTCCACTGAAAATCCCTTTATCACTCTACTTTACCCTATGGGCCCACTGTCAGTCCCTATATCTCCATACTATACTCTATTATGCTATGCTGGCTCATTGGCAGTCCCAATATCAATTTACTATACTCTACTGGCCTACCGACAGTCCCTATATCAGTATACTATATTCTACTGGCTCACATAGCTCTACTATACTCTTCCAGCCCACTGACAGTCCCAAGTGCCAAGTTGTCTCGTGGGACGAGCTGACCCGCTTCCATCCGCTGTCCATACCAACAGTCGCACTAATTGTCACTTGAAGTGTGCTATAAAATGTGGTTAGTTGTCGAACATGCGGATCAATATTGGTTGAATTTGGTTCCCCACTCGTTTTTCGGCAGCTAATTGAAAAGCTTCAAGCAGGGCCTTAAGGTTTGGTCTAACTCTATATAGGATGTGTGCTTTAAACAATTCCATTATTTATCGGCACCAGGGCGCTGACAATTACCGCCACGACAAACCATGAAGTCTAAGCATCACGAAAACCAGCCTGCTCAAATAGGGAGGCTTGTTGTTATGTTTCATTTAAGATTTGGCAGGGCTACTCTATTAACAATTCTATGCAACGAGCTACATGAGCGCAGATAAGACTGCGCAACTTCACATTCCCATCCGTGCCCCTGTTGTGACCTGTTGTTCTTATAAGATACTTTGGCCAAAACGTAAAACAATTAGTGGGTGTGTCTAAGGAAGCCTCAGATTGGCCTTTGAATCTGTCCAAGCTAATGATTCAATTCAATTACAGATAAGTATATCAAGCATGTACGTTAAAGCAGGCTTTCTCACCACGCGACCCCTAAACACCAGGTGCGTTAGTGTGACGGTAACCATAACTGGTCCATTGTCATATGGAATATGAAATTATTCATTATATAGTGAAAACAGCAGAGAGCCAATTTTTCAGATGACCAAGTTTTACCCCTTGCTACAGTGACAATCACAATCTAAAATCCTCTGTTTCAAAATTACATGCCTGTATAATAAAAATTACAAGTACATGGTTCAATATCTTGCGAGACATCAACTTCGCAACCAGAAAAAAAAATGAAGCGTTGAAATAATCAAACAAGAATTACGAAAATGGGCAAAATATTTGTGACCAAGTTGCTGCATTTAATTTAATTCGATATGACCATATTCTGAAATGTTAAATTTTGACCTATTGGGGGGGGGGGGGGGCAAAATATTTGCTACCATGTTGCTGCATTTAATGATCATATTCTGAAAAAGCTGAATTTCGACCCATTGACCCCACCCCAAAGGTCGGGAGAGGTGGTAGGGGTCTGCGAACAAAATATTTGTTACCATGTTGCTGCATTCGTGATGATTCCATTTAATTTGATATGCAACATAGCCATGCTCTAAGAAGTTGAATTTTGACCTTTTAACCCCACCCCAGGGTCATGGGGTGGGGTAGGGGTCTGCGGGCAAAATATTTGCTACCATGTTGCTGCATTTAATGACCATATTCTGAAAAAAGCTGAATTTTGACCGATTGACCCCACCCGAGGGTCAGGGGGGGGGGGTTGGGGGGAGGAGGGAGTAAGGGTCTGCGGAAAAAATGTTTGCTACCATGTTGCTGCATTCGTGATTCCATTTAATTTGATATGCAACATGACGTTCTGAAAATGTTGAATTTTGACCTTTTGATCCCACCCGCAGGGTCGGGGGGATGTGGGTGAAGGGAAAAATATTTGCTACCATGTTACAGCATACGTGATCTCCTTTAATTTGAAATGCAACAGCATGACCATGTTTTGAAAAAGTTGAATTTTGACCTTTTAACTACGGGGTGGGGGTGGGATGAGGAAGGGTGGGGTCTGCGGGCAAAATATTTGCTACCACGTTATTGCATATGTGATTCCCTTTAATTTGATATGCAATATGACCATGTTCTGAAAAAGTTGATATTTGACCTTTTGACCACACCCCCTAAGTCCACCCAGGGGAGGACCCAGGCCTTCGATCAAAATTCACGTTTGATACGTTTCATATTTATTGTACCTTTGTCTGCACGCGAAATTCCAGTAAAAATTATTGACAACTGAGTCAATGAGAAATTTAAATATTTAACCTTTGACCCCACCTAAACGGTCAGGGGGGGGGGGGGGGTTGGGTAAAATTTTAATCAATGTCATGCTTATCTACAGGCACCGGATAATCATGGCCTATAGTGAGAAGTTGTCAGATTTTATAATTTTGGAAAAATGTGAAATTTATTCCACACAAAAAAGCCAATATAGCTTTTGCATTAGCCTAAACCTAAGTCAAAAAGGGCCATAACTCAGTCCAAAGTTTGCGAATGACCTCCAATTCGAACTTGACCTGTATTTTGTGATGCTTTACCCTTCTGTAAAATTTGAATGAAACCCTTGCATATATTCAAAAGCTATTGATCGGAAATCACAATTGAGCCAAAATATTAGTCAAAAAAGGGCCATAATTCAGTCAAAATTTTGCGGGCGTTTTCGACGTTACAATTGTGTTCCGCAACTTTTGACGTTATGTCAATTCTATTCAAGGTAAGTAAGGGTGCAAAGATCAGGAATCGATACAATCAAGTACCAGTTATACTCTCACAAATCATTAGACCTATGAGCTTCATTAGCTTTCAAATGTCTGCCCGCTTTCCCGTTGATAAAGTACGAGTCATCACTGTATGCTAGTTGGATACGTAGGGACTAATTTCTTTAAGCGTTGTGCGACTGGGCAAATGCCCAGGCAAATGTCAAAGTTGATTTTGATCTTAGCTGTGCACTTATTCAATAGCGTTTATTTTGTTTTGCTGTGGCTCATATTTAGTCGTTTTCCGACTTAGTCGTTTTTCTCACTTAAGCGTCTGACGGGGAGGTTTCCGAGATAGTCGTAAGTTTTCCCACCTTAAGCGCGTTTCCTACTTAGTCGCCTCACATACACCATAGGAAGGAGAGCGAGGAACATCTCCATCAAGAAATGGGAAATATACTATTTCAAAATTAAAATCATCCCGTTTATCATAAATTTTAGAAGAAACTATGCCATTTGTTATTGACAAGTTCAAGTCCAAAAACGGAGCTTCAGTATCCGAAGAATTCGCCTTATTTAACTGAAGTTCAGTGGGATATATCTGGCCTACCATTTGTTCAAAATAAGGATTATCAATATTAAGTAGGTCATCTAAATATCTGGAGGTAGAGTTAAAAGCTTCAATAATATCAGCTTGATTATTGTCTGACAGAGACAACATAAACTTTAAGTCTTTCTCATAACAAAACAAAAACAAATCTGCAACAAGAGGAGCACAATTAGTACCAATTGGAATACCCACAATTTGTCTATATAATTTTGAGCCAAATCTTATAAATATATTGTCCAAAAGATAATGGAGCGCATCACACATTTTCTGACATGACCACAATTTATAACGTTTAGGCTGTTCGGAAGTAAAAAAGGCATTTTTATCATTACAAGCCAAATAAAGTGAGCCCTTTCTGTTAAATGTTTGTTCAATTAATTCTGTTAGTTTTTCTTTTATTAGATTATGAGGCAATGTAGTATAGAGAGTAGAGAAATCATATGTAGACAAACCAGATGCTAGAAAACCTCTAGACTTCAATTTATTAAGAATTTCACCTGAATTTTTAATAGACCAAAATAAATTTTTACCATTTCTTTCATAAACTGTTGTGCAATATTTAATGACATGGTTTTAAATTGCAGTGAGACAAGAAGTCAAAATTATAGACAACTCAGTAGTTGTACATGCACTAGAATTAGCAATAAAACGCGACTTATAGGGCCGTTTATGAAGTTTAGGTAACCAGTATAACGTAGGAAGCTTGCTATGGTCCTCATCAACAAACAACCCAATTAGCTGCCATATGGCATCGATGGTGTCTAAAAGTGAATTTAGGTTTAGGTGGTAGAAGATCTAAATTGTTGCAATAAAATGAAATTTTACCATCAATAATTTTAAAAATATTTAGTTTCCAACTATTTAAGGCATTAAACTCAACATGCTCTCGTTTACACCAGCGATTACAAAATTCTTGTAAGGCTCCTACAATTTCCTCACGACATGATTTGAAGTCTATTGGCACGGAAAACCTATATTTAGGTCCCTTACATATAATAGACCAAATTCTTGAATCAGTTATGACTTTTAAATTCCCTGTGACTATATGACCAGCAGGTTGATAGCAATACTTAGAGTTTTTGCAATCTCAGGAGTCAGGAATAGAATTTTCGATATCAATTTTTGTTACTAATTTGTTATAGTTACAAACAGTACTACGAATAGGTTTATTATACTTATAACAAATGATAGGGGATTCCTTATTTTCAAAATAAGTAGGAATTGAAGAAATAACAGATTTATCTTTAAATATACTGGGTAAGTTAATGAATTCAATCCCCTTGTTGACAAATTGAATTTTAATAAAATGTCTAATATGATTATTTCTGAATCTATATATAGCCGAAGAGCATGTTGAGTGTAACACCGGATAAGAATTGCAGCATCATAAAGTCGATGAGCTCTATCATAGAATTTATTAGCCTCAATATCCAAATTACGAAGTGAAGAAACAGATTTTAGAGTAACTAAACGTGAAAGGGCCATATGTCGGCCAGAATGTTTTAAGATGATACTTAATTCTGAAAGAGTTAAAACATGTTTATTTTTGCGTTTTAAATTTCCATTTTTGCGTTTACCATGAGATCGGTTATTACGTTTACTGATATCTAAAAGAGAAAAAAACATCAAAATCAGGTAATCTAGAAATGTTACCCATATGGTAAATATTATCATTAAAACCAAGTGGATGTGGTGTCTGTAATAATTTTATCCACTTTAATTCTAATTCATGCCTAAGAATATTTCTATATCTTTTAGTGGAATTATCACCATATATTATCTTTTCAACAGGCTGAATAGAAATACTGCTAGTAGAGTGATTAGTTTGTTTGAAATGCCTATAAAGAAAATTATCAATTTTGCGAGGCTTTTTTGTTCGACGATAGTGCTCAGAAAATCTAGTTTTTAGAAATCTACAAGTTTGGCCAACATATTGCATGCCACAATCTTTCTCTTCTCAAGATAAAACATAAATAACATCAGTTGATTTTCAATCAAGATCAGAATTAGTAATTACAGAAAATTGTCTTCCATTAACGTTAGATTTAATAGTTGATTTACAACATAAATGTTTGCAACAGCTATACCTCTAGGCATTGCACTTAGAAATAGAGGGATACACTACACTTCTCCTATACTTACTCCTAGAGTTCCTGAGTACAGGTGACTTAAGAGGTGAGAGACGAACTTTTAAGTAGTTTCTAAAAAGGGCAGAGTCAGAAACTCCATGTAAATCAATTTTAGTGGCCTAATGAAGTTTCAGAGGTGAAACGTAAACAGATGGTAACATAGAATTATATCTATTGGTGGACTGGGGAATCTGTATGGAAGAAGAAGAATGTAACCGAAGAGGAGAAAGTAAAATTTTGACTGTTTTTAGGCTATTCATAATTGAGTTTTTAAGTTTATACCATACATTGAAAAGCAGCATTCATATTGGTTATTAATAGCAATATCCAGCTGCTGCATTTGAGAAATAGCTAAAGCTCCCTACATATAACTAAGTCTAATACAAGTACAAAGAAACACAGAGAAAGCAATAGTTAGTTCTATTATTCTGTCAACAGAATAGATTAAGTTTATGGGTTTTTTTTTCAATAAAATATTGTTTTTTGAAAAAATCTACACCTCATTTATAACATCGTTTGGAATGTTGTAACCGTTTAATGTCCCTGCATTCGAACGTGTTATTGTATTGACATGGTTTCTGTGACGTCAGCGTCACGTTAGGAAGGGTACACTGAACTAAAATATTCATGAAATCTGGCCCGCCTTTTGTGGAGAGAGCATATACTTTACATTAGAGCTAAGATGACGTCATTCTTCAATATTCGTTGATTGACAGGTGTTATGGCATGTGTGATTAAAAGATGCGAGTCTTTTCCGTTTTGATGGAGATGGCCAAGGTGATAAATTCTGGTACCAGGTTGATACCAGATAGGTTTTGCTTTTTGTTTCATAAGCACGTCGACGGAAATCGAAATCGAAATACAGTCGACGAACGTAGACCAAAAATCGTTAGAAACAGAGTTTTCGATTGGCATTTGTCGTTCGACTGGCAACAAAAGGCAACCGAAAACACTGTTTCTATCGATTCAGATTGATCCGCATTTGACGATTGTTAAGAGCGTTTTCGATTGTCGCCTACCCGGTGTGAGAAGGAGACGTTGATAATGCGAAACGCTAACGATGTAGGATGTCGGACGAACGATGAACAACGGGCCAGAAAATAGTAAGAGGTCACAGCTTCGGATAGAAGTGCAAATAGATTTGCCAATAAGAAGGGGCAACTGCTTAAAGTATCATCTGACAGACTGTGAGAAGCCTGGAATCGAACCTAAGACAGGGATACATGTTAAAGACCAAATTAGAGGTTTGTGCCAATATGGAAATACATGTACGCCTTTTAGAGTATTAAAAAGCTATTTGCTCACTGTAAAGGCGGCACCTCATGAATGCGTAATTAGGACTGATCTACCTTAAACATAGGTAATAGCAGAAAATGAGGCGTTTTTATTCGAAAGTAACTGTATCATCGTGCGCCATAACACCCATCTAGAGACAGAGAGACACAAAAATATGATTTATCCCTTAAAGGTCTTGTGAATCTTCAAAAACACTTTTTTAAAACTCCTATTGATTGAAAAGCCGTGGGTGAGAGAATCAGAATGTCGAAAACCCCATCAAAAAATCAAAATATTTACCAAGTTATGAAGGTTTCAAAATTTAATTAGATGAAAATATGCGAGAGGCTCATTTGACGTCATTTGAGCTTTCTTGAAATATTAAATGTAATATATTTCATTAATAGTAACATTAATTAATATTTTATTTGCTGAAAATGATTCAATATCATAAAATACAACATTTGCATATAAAAGCTTTATTATGCTGTTTTTATTTACTTAGAAATCACACTATATAAAATATGACATTTTGAAAAAATCATCTTAAAACAATAATGTGGGTTGGGCTTATATGCTAATTTGCATAATTTTCAAACTTGCATATCTTTTGACTTGGTTGGAATTTTTTAAGATGGTGTTTTCAGCATTTTGGTTTTCTCATCAATGTCATTTAAATCATGAAGAGTTTTAAAAATGTTTTTGAAGATTCACAAGACCTTTAAAACGCCAGCAAAATAATTACATCCGAAAATGTCTGTTTATTGGTTAGCATTAATATAAAGGCAAACAGTGTGGACCCAGATCAGACTGGAGCGGTATGATCTGGATCTACACTGTTTGTCGAACTGTTTGCCAAAGAGGCTTCAAATATTTCAGCAAACGACAAAAGCATACGATTGGTCTGTGATATGCGCTAATGTGAGTTCAGTGTATAATTATACAGTCAGAAATTTCATGAAATGCACGCACGTTTGCGCGGTTCAAACAACTTATTACGACTTAATAGAACCTGATATCCTCTGTTACATGTAAGCAGTTGAATTAGCCGAACCACGCCCATATATGAATATTAAAGTTGCCGCCTTTACAGTGACCCAATAGATTTATAATATTGATTACTTAAATGACCACAGCACTTTTACCGCTTGTTATGCTGATTTATCAATGTCCGACATTCGTCCCCTATTTTCATCCTGTTAATCTGCAGCATTCATTGTTAATATTTTCAGAGACACTCTGGTAGCTTACCACGAGCTTTCGTTTTGTTGAGTAATGACTGGTAAGAGATCACTAAAGCCGAAACACCACATAGAACCAGGACGACAGCAATTTGCTTCGGGGAGCACCTGAAAAAGTTATATTTTCTTACACATCTTCATTCACACACTGGGTAGGTGGCAATCAAAAAAAACTCTTGACAATCGACGAACGCGAATAAAAAAAATCGGTAGAAACAGTGTTTTCGTTTGCTTTTTGTCGCCAGTCGGGCGACAAATGGCAATCGAAAACTCTGTTTCTAACTTTTTTTATCTACGTTCGTCGATAGTATTAACGTTTTCGATTGCCGCCTACCCGGTGTGATTCATGTAGATTGTATGTTATCGCAGTTAGTTTGAGAAT
This sequence comes from Loripinus fragilis, assembly GCA_964019695.1. Taxonomy (NCBI): domain Eukaryota; kingdom Metazoa; phylum Mollusca; class Bivalvia; order Lucinida; family Lucinidae; genus Loripinus; species Loripinus fragilis. Next base: position 26,093,768 of record OZ026525.1, on the reverse strand, counting down.
TATTCCATTTACCTATCTTTGCTCGTATAGAATGCAGCCTGTGTAAAACGGCCACTCAAAAATAGACAAAACAAGGATCTTAATCACAAATGGTAGCTTAATGAAGGTCAAAAACATAATGCTCCCTATGCAATACTTAGTCTTGTAAACCAATTTGTGTTCTTTTTTAGAGTGGTCGGTTACGTATATACACGGGTACTTTTGTTTCCACTTTGTATAAACAATCTGTAGTTGTAGTTGCATCAGATGACAACAGTGAGTGAGTGAGTGATGGGGTGAGCGAGTATTTATTTAAAGAGGCTGACAACAATAGCAGTGCAACTATTCTTCCATGAGACCCTCAGTCAAGATAAAACTAACGTCATGTTCATTAACAGTCGACAGAAAAGGTATAAGATATGTTGGACCACTCAAACTGATGTGCAATGATCTTTATTTAAAATTTACCAAAGGTGTCAAAGGTTTCAATATAGACGAACATTTAAAGGGGTACTTTCATCTGTGCCCACGCATGGATTTTCTTCAAACTTTGCATATTAATTACTCATTATATAAGAACTATGAAAATGTATTTATCGAATTAGCTAGTTAAGAATAAGGCTTAGGAAGCAACCCTGACTTACTCCACCTTTGAGGTGGTACCTGTCTCTAAATTTCCATGTCCTAAATCTATAGTTTTGTTTATTTCTATGAATTGTCATCTAGATTGAATCCAAAGTACCATAGACATTGTTTTAATAACACGAAACCATTTAGATAAACTATGGTTTACGTTTTCAGAAGAAGTGATTGTAAAATTTCAATATTTTTTTTCAAAAATTTACAAAACATTCAACATTCAATTCAAAAGATGGATATGTTTTAGTCTTTGTCAAGATATCATATTATCACAAAAACATGCCATATATATACTGCTGATCTGAGCCAAATATCATGAAAATCCAAAACCGGTAACTTTGTCATTTCCTACCCTTATGGGTATAGGTCAATTTTAGCAAAATTAATTATTTAGTTCAAATGAACCAATAACTCGACATAAGGAGGTTGTTTTTTAATCTACTTCCACTTTTCTTAAAGAAAAACATGTTTAGACAATTTTGAATGATTCAATGGTCAGAAATGCCGAAGGTCATGGCCCTGTGTCATGGCACTATGGGGCCAAGACAATGTGTATCACTTCCTCAAGTCCTGCATGATTTTGTTTAAGAAACATAATATCCTAACAATAAACATGTGAAAACAAGAAGACTAAATTTTTCCTTTCCTCCCAACTGAACTAGAGGAATCACATTTTGGTGCCGTGACCAGGATAACGTGTAACAGTCTTATCAAAGGTATCATAAAACAGTGTTCTAAATGAATAAGTGAGGTCCAGAAACAAAACTGTAGGCCTAGAATATACAGCCAGCTAAAGTATAAATGTTGCTATTTGATGGAAATCAGCATCATTTTCACAAAACAGAATGAACAGAGAAGATTTAAGCATTAAATTAGCAATACCTTTGAACCCAAGAGTTATCTGTGACCAAAAAGGTTAATTTTAACCAATAGGTTTGACAGGAGGTTATTTTTGTGAAGCAGGTTTATTAATGAATCTTACAATTATAAAATCATAGATATAAGGTTCTTCTCCTGTATGAACTGACTTGTCATAAGGTTTCTCTTCTGTATGAATTAAAATTCTTAATAATGTTTGATATTAAGTGTAACATTGGCTAGATGTAGTTTTAATGTTAGAAACTGGATGTGTTAGGTACAGGTGTCAACATATTGTATCATTTTGGCTTATATTATTGTGTAAGCACTTCATTAAATAAGAATCGTGGCACTTAATATCAAAGAATATTGTTTTTTTTTCTTTTTCCAATCCAAAATAGGAGAAAACACTGAACATATCAACTTCTACCAATAAACGTACTAGCATGATGATTCAAACTAAGCAAGTATTCAAGTATGTTTTACACTAAAACGTAATTATTGTATTTTTTACATTTCGATGAATTAGGGCCATGTGTTTACATCAAGTTAAAAAAATATGTTACCGGTCCTTGAATTTCATGAAATTTGGTCTACATATCCTTAACATATATGGATAGTTTAAATGTTGAAATAGTATCTTGACAAAGACCGCAACCTGTAAAAATCTTAATTCCAAATTTGACTGAGTACAAAATATACAGTCGAAAATTGGGGTACCATGCTATAAAAATGAATGCCTACCCAATATCCTAATACATACAAAGCCATTTTAAGTAACAACTAACTTATCAATGATATAGCTATTTAATATAGCATTTCTCCGCCCGTAACATGATATGTCAATTACTTTAGAAATGATTATAACTGGGTGCCCTAAGGTATTATAGTGATATCATTCATGACGTCATAAATCAGCAATGGAATTGCATAAAAACTCAAACGCATCATAAATATTAAAGTTATACCCCAGACAATTAAATAACATAATATTTTCAAAATCCAAGCGTGGGCAGACTCCCATGTTAATTTCCATTCCATGCAAGAGCCCCTTTGGAACTCGCATTATACATTTTGTAATTACACCAATTGGACTTCGTCTCAGATTTCATCATATGTATCGGATAAATTATATAAAAAGTTCTTATAGAGTTCTCACGTTTTATTGAAATTCCTAAAGGAGTTCAGATATAGGGATGAAATGCGAGGCTTGCCGACCATTTCATTGTTTTTTCACAACGAGTTTAATTAATTCAATAATACATGAGCACGATTGCTAGATTCTTATTATCATAATATGACGTTAAAGTTACTTTCTAAATCGCGTTATTTGTGGTATGAAAACGTCTACTTTTAGCCATTTATACGCGACGTTGTTATGGACGTAATTTCATAACGTTACCAAAATCTGTAAACCACTAGTGGTTTATCGATTTTAAACCATATGACGTAATATTGCTCTCAGCTTCGACTTCGTGCTCCAAATACATGTATACATGGAGACAATTATTTCACGTTGTACATGTACAACGACTGGCATGACGGTAAAAAGTCATCGTTCAGAGCTGAATACTCAAATGTAGTAAACGCGTGGTATCACCTTCACGTGTTGTCTTACAGCGTTGAAAACATGGGGTCTGTGTATTTATGTTGATGTATTACTTTTCAGTGCCTCGTGTTTTTGAAATTCGAAGTATATCACAAAAAATGCGTTTTCAAAATAGAATTAAAATTTGGGTTTATTCTTGATTTTTTCCATATTCAGAGCAAAAATTTGTTATTTTGCTATGTCTAGCAAAAATGTCACACTCACGCAAATGGCGTCTTCGGAAATATGAGACATTAATTCAATACTAAATGAAAAGATGTTTCTTCAAACTTATTTTTCTCTAAATAAGATATGTAAATGCGTTTTTCATATATTTTATGCTGTTTTTAAATTAAGAGAAATTGTTAAATATTGAATAAAATATCGCTAAAATGCTTTGTCTAGCAAAAATGCCACAGACGCCGTGTTTTTTTTTACTTTGCTAATCGCGTCGTAAAAACGTTAACATTTTAGCATTATAATATGCGTAAATGCCAAAAACTTAGTCGCGCATTTTCTTAAAACTTATATACTTATATACTGATGCATTAACATAGTCTTGTAGGACACTGTCCTATATAAAGTAATATAAAATAGGTTACTGGTCAGAATTAATTCGAGAAATCTGAATATTCAGTGACCTTTACCCCTGTTTTCAGGAATATTCAAGATATATTTCACATGAGCTTGAAATTCGATCCTTATTCACTCCTATAGCCCCTAAATCGAAAGCTCATAATGTCATTACGCAATGATGACATTTAAGCTTTTGGTTATGAGGCATATACATGCAATGTAAGGACCAAACTTCAAGCTCCTGTGTATATATACAGCCAAAGGACATACACACTCTCCACCCAGTGACGTTGCCGCTTTAATCGATGTATTTCCAGATGTTTTGCAAAAAATTATTTTCCAAAAACTATAGAAGTTACAATTTTGAAAAAAAGTACCAAATGAAAGCAAATTGATTTACCGGCTATAAACATTTTTATTGTAGCTTCTCCGTTTCTGTTGTTTTCGTATGGTAGTAATTTAAACGCAAACACAAATTAAAATGACAGTTTTCGGTGACGTTTACGTTAGCGTCTACGGGAAAAGTGATGTTTTAAAATTTACATTCACTTTTAAATGCGTTTACTTGAGAACCAAAAGTGTAGTTATTTTAATCATTTATTGTTTATTGCTGCTCTCTATTTTCTCTTCATCCCTGTAAGTTTTATAAAATTTAACCCATTAAGTTTGGCATGGTATTTTTTACAAAATTCTAGAAAGGTCTTGTTTCAAGCGGCGACGTCGCAAAGTGGCAAACAACTACATGTCCCGAGACTGTACATCATATTGCTAGGTATTAGTAATAGTCAACTCATTGGAAGCCATACGATGAAAAGGGCTTGTCTGAAACTCAAACGTGACGTTCTCGAATCTCAAATAAATTAATTTCTTTGTTGTTTTCATTCATTTGTGTCTACATGTTTGTTTGGGTCAACACTAACTCTTGGCGATATTTTGGTCATTATCGCATATACGCAAAAGCCTCGTGAAAATGTGGATGCTGACATACATGTATCAAGCGGTGATAGAGGTCTCAATTCTACAGCTATTTATCATCTACTGTACATTCATACTTTACTCTGACGAGCCTGTACCATTACACAGACTCTCCCGAGTCGCGAGTCCTAGTTGCCGGACAATGCGTTAAGTACCAAACGCTTACGTATTGGCTAATTTTAATATAAAACACGCAAAGGTGTGTGCAGCTAAGATATCCTTAAGACCTATAATCACCCTGTCTGTCCGTCCGTCTGTCCATCGAAGTCTACTGCAACGAGAATAGATTAATGTAGTTACCTGTAACTCGTATATATTGCTTCGAGCCTGTAATAAGCACCGACCGACCAATCGCATTTACTACTGAAAATAATTGTGCTTACCTGGGTATACCATACTTTTCGTAATTCTACTCGGGAACATGTATTAAAAAAACCTTTAAAAATTTAAATATATATAAACCAAACAAACTTTTCATCTGATCATTTTACAACTGGGCATGTGTGCTTAGAAATATTAACGTATGGAAGATCACCTCTCTTATCTGTGAAAATCTCATTGTCTGACGTGTTTAAATAACTTTTGACGTTACACAAATTAACACCAACATCTGACGCGACATCTAGGTATTTTCTGATACCAAAACCTAAGATTAACTTATTTAACCCATAATAAGCATAGCGTCTTTCTTATGGGACATAGGCAATCAGTGCAGACTCAGATCAGACGACGCATAACGCGGCGTCTGATCAGGGTCTCCACCGTTTGCATACAGACTGTTATATTGAAATTTGAATAAAAATGAAAAATACCACCCAACAAAGCACTTAAAACGAACATGGACTAATCCAAATGATAAAAGTGGAAAATTTCCAAACGGCTTAAAACGCGTTATCCCGTTGTATAACGCCAAGGGAGCGTAGTGGCTCAGTGGTAGAGTGCTTGACTCGAGACTGAAGGGCCGCGGGTTCGAGCCTCACCGGCGTCACTGTGTTGTGGTCCTTGAGCAAGACACATTTATCCTAGCTTAGTACTGGTTCAACCCAGGAAGACCCGTCCCGCATAACTGAAAGATTGTTGAGTGGACGCAAAGAATCAAATCAAACAAAACAAACAAAAAAACCAAGGACTTTCGGAACCTAATGTCTATGGTGCCTAGGTGTATAAATTGAAGAAGATTGTTTGCTCTAATAATTTTTCAGCGCAGTTCATTAAAATAATTTCCCATCATAAAAAGATTGGCTATAACATTGATATATTGCAAAAGACTGCATGCTTGGTGGTCAACCAGATCACGGTTGGCAACTTTCTTTTCCTCTTTAATTGCACGCCGGTGGGTCGGACTTCAGACTCTATGATGGCTCCGACCTAAATACTTGTCTATTGATGAGATGGTAGGGCCTGATGCTTTGGCTGTTTGTCGGGCCCATCGGAGTTTACCTGTTGGATTTCTTTTGCTCCGGTATTCAGTTTTATTTACTGTTGAGTCCTAATCTTTGCTTTATCTCCTTGTTATATCTTGATTTATATGTTTTAGGAGATGATACATTGATAAGTTGGGGGTCTTTCATGCAAACCAAATATCTATGTGTCTGGATCCGCATCTGAATTAAGGGTGAGGTTGGCACCGTTAAACCGGTTTAAGCCTTCCAATAAAATGTTTTACTGACCGTTCCAAGGCGGTACTCATTTGTGGATCTTTTTTGTTTTTGTTCTGTCTTGCGTTTGATTTGTCTTTGTGCGTGTCTGTTAATATGTGCTTTGTGGTCACCTGCTGGGAAAGGGCTGATCTCTTGGCTCTCGTTTGTGGTTTCTAACTGTTAGTTTGTCACTTTCCCATTGTTATTCTGGGTCAGGAGTGGGTCTTGATTGTATCGATTCCTGATCTTTGCACCTTTACTTACTTTTAAAATAGATTATCAGAGTTGTCATAGTTCGGAAAGCATTCCAAATACATTCGTTATAATAATAATAATAATAATAATAACAATAATAATAATAATAATAATAATAATAATAATAATAATAATAATAATAATAATAAAATGTCATGACTTTGGATTCCTAAGTTGCACATTTTGTTAAAAGATAGCTGATCCCGTCATGAATTACAAGCCATTGTCCTGCTGAACCTAGATATACCCTCTCTTGAAAACAGTGTAGATTCATATCAGCTGGCTTCTGACGCAGCCATCTGGTCTGAATCAGGCAGGTCAATCCGCATTGTTTTCCATACAGCCTCAGAATCTACCGTATTTTTATCGAAATCACTGAAGTCAACTGGATTGATAACAGAAATGAAGGAAAAGGGTCAAAATGACAAACATGTGCTTAGAAATAATTTAGATTCAAAAAAGCCATATCAAATGTGGAATCCTTCTTTTAGAAATGTGTAAGGAAACTGTTTGAGAAGGGTCTCGATAATGACCTTTTTTAAAATGAATAGTGAGTAATGAGCCAAACATAATGAATAGTGAATCATTAGGGTCTAAAATAATGCATAATCCCATTTTTTAATGAATAAAATAAAAAAAATAATGAATAGTGAATAATCAGATATTATGAATGGTTGGTCTTAATTTTTGAATAACCTCAAATTTTAAGGAGATGAATAATGAGCTATTTTTTTAATGAATAGTGAATACCAGACCCACATCCAGACCCTCTTTGAGGATACTGAATGGTAGATCCATAGGAGATTTATCAGGACAATTTACATATTTTACATATAATGGTTGCAGGGTAATTGACTATGCAGTTGCTTTCACTAATATCGATTGAAGGATATTTCGATTCAGCATCCAATGCAATACAGACCAAACTTATTAAGTATGCATTTCATAGTTCCAGCAGATATCTGTAATCAAAGTGAAAGTTTGATTTATGATTAAAGTACAGTATATTTCCAAATGGTGCAACCCTCTATACTGAAAAGTCACAATCATTCAAAAATGGTTGAAAATAATAAAGTAGTATGATCAGGAAATACCACAATCACTAACTGCAGACAAACCAATGGCACCGCCAGGAAGAGCGAGACACCAGGAAGGCAAACTAAGCAAAGCAACCAGCTCTCTCTCTTCCCCATCAAGATGATTGCAAAACTAGAAAACGGACAGCAGCATAACCCACATGGGGCTTAAATGCATTTTACTGGTACAAAATCTTCGCTCTATATTCTGCTGTTGTTGAAGTACAAGAAATGTTCAGCTCGCATGAAAGCCTTCTAAATTTGTAACTATTGCAATGAAACCCATTTGTATGGTTCGTTGTCCATAATGACTGGCTCCAAAATCATTGCTGACTCTCAGTCACAATTAGAACATGAGCATGACCAGGAAAAGGGTGCGGCAAAAAATATAAACACTAAATGCTTTGCTTGTGAGTTTGGGTAAAGAGGGTTGGTGCATTTGGTATCGTAATGTATCATAGCCAATGACCTGTAAATTTTATTTTGCATTTTGCTGAATTGCATATTGGTAGTTCTATCAGATACGAAACTACTTATGTTGTTGAGTAGCAAAAACGACAAGTCCGATGGAAAAAAAACTTTTGAGGTTAATTCTTCTTATATCACGATAGCCAGTAGCATCTTCAAACAAACAAAAAAATAATTGATAAGGGCTATGCGTTATAGTTTATATTGTAGAAAAAGTGTGACTTTCTGAAATGAGGGTACCTTTTCTCTTACTTCGGTCGTGCAAGAAGTACACATATTTTTTAAGTGTAATAACTTGCCGAGTCTCAGCAATGTATTGCTTAATTCAAAAAAGCATGAATTTTGTATACACTATGTTGCACTTTCTGAACTAGCGTAAAACTGTAAGGTGACAAATTAGAACTTGGTTTCAGTATAAATATATGTAGCAGACATTTTCAGATGCATTTTTAGCAGGCGCTATAAGGTTTAACTTCTCAAGGCTGAGTGACAATAAGATATACCAGTCTTGGTAAATAACCTATAATGGAACAATGAAATTGATGGAAATGTATAAGCTTCCAGTGATACAATAGTTATAAATACTTGTACATACACTTTTCTAAATATAACATGCTTATAACGCAAAGCAAGGGTAAAATCATGTTAAACGTTTCTACCTGTCATTGTTATAGTTATCTCTGGACCAGAACAATCGATAAGAACATAGATTTTAAAAGCAGTTCACATTGGATATAAAGTTACATTTCATTTTTACAGTGTATGTAGTTATTTCTTATTTTTTGAACCCCTGATGAAAAAAATCATATGTTATTTTGCTTGGTGTACTTTTATATCCCCATTGACCTGCCCACCGCTGCACCTCTTAAAACTGCTGCTTAGAATTTCATGAAACTTTGTGAGATTCTTTGCGAAGACGATGGAAAGTTGGTGGTTAAATTATTTTTTTCCAAATAACTAACTGTCTTTGAATTTGTTCAAGGTGGCACATTCCTGTCTGTATTCATATTGATTCCCCAAACCCACTCTATCACATGGAGTACAATACCCAATATTAATGACTGTATATAACATATGTCATGGAGTTACCCCGCTTGTCTTCTCTGGAGCCTATCTGATCAACTGAATATTTCAGGATTTAAAACTGCAGCTATGGTGTGGAACTAATTATTTCGTTCTTGGATTTGCAAAGATGCTGTGTTTTAATGCCCCACCAACACGTAAGGTCATTTTGAGATAAGGCAATGGTATAAAGACTCATTCAACATCCTGGAGAAGCTAGGGATCGAACATGCAACCCCTGCTTAACAAGGCTAGTGGTTCCTGGTGTGGATCTTTGTTTAGCAATTGTATACAAATGCAACTGAAAAAGGATTTTTGTTTGCTTTACATTAATTGAATTTTGGATGTCTGTTTTCTATCTTTTTCCCCCTTTTTTGTGAAGTGAGTTGGTCCGAGGTCAGTGATTATGACGTTTTCTAGATATACTCATTTGCTGTGCACTAATGCAGAAAATTCCATTTTTCTTCTACAACGTACTAGTCAACCTGTCAGCGTAAAGGTGGTCCGAGCAGTATCCATTTTAAGGTTGCTTTGATAAGGTTACAAGGGAAAGCAATATCAGGCTGTTTTTAGAATGTCTTAAATAAGCCGTGACAGTTCCATCAGAATCGTTTTCAAAACCGTGACATTGTCTCAACCGGACTGTGACATTGTATATTTTTTGTTTTGTTAATTTATGAGAATGTACAACAGATATGCACGAGATATTCAATTTATTTCTTTTATGAATCATTAGAAACATGTTTCTATGTTAAATTATGCTTATTTTCTGAATCCAACTTATGAATACGCCTAGACACAGTTGTTGCCAATAAAACAAAATGATATGGTAATTTCTCGGTAAATAGCTAGGTAAGTTACTGGTTAGCTGTCCGCTAATATAACGATACCTTTGATAAGGGACAAACCGTGATTATTTTGACATTATTAGTGTCCTGACATTTTTTCCATTAATATCCGTGATGTTGTATAAAATGTTTCGTCACAGTTGTAAGTGAAAATTCGTGATGGATCAATGAAATCGAAAACCCGTTGAGACGGAGTTGGGTACCAGTGATACTGGAATGTCTTTGATAGGATACTTACATGTATTTGGGAGGATCGGCATCACTGCTAGAAAACCTGAATTTTGATCTGTGACTCTCGTTTTCGCTTTCTGAAATTCCAATATTCTAGCTAAACTCTTTTGAGGAAGAGGCTAGTGTGGGGCTAGCTTGATCACACATTCCGAAGACAGATTTTCTTGCGTTGCGGGCCACATACATGCAGGTACATTTGATCAGGGTGAAAAAAGAAGGTTAAGCGAACAACCGAATTATCTTTTCAGACCAACAGCATAAACATCATGTAAAGTCATCACACGGATGATGTCGTAAGCGGCCAATAAAGACTCTCGAGGTGCTTCGAACAGACACATATCGCACAATTCGATCAAGCTTAGATATTAATTTTGGAACAGTCTTACGTTCCAGGTTTAAAACTCGCTCCATACTCATCTTCCATGAGCAATGAAATGGATTTTGATTAAATTTTGAATATGCCAAGTTGAATTAATATCAGTGCCGTCTTTTCTTTCAACAATCGTGCAAATGAATATCATTTGGCAAACTCACAAAAAATGCAAAAATGATCACAAAAACACAAGGCGTACTCCCAGTATTGAAAATATCGAAATACTATCTCGTCTATACTTTTAACATGTTGACATTATACAACATTTGCTTTAACCTTTGAAAGCGTGAGGTTGTAGATCTTTTCAGCCCTTTGCTGACATTCTTTGCAAACAGTTTGAAACCAGAACAGGCACGACACGACAGACGTCTTGACACTCTGATGATTCTACTGACCAGAAACAATTTTCGAAAAAAATACATGCAAAATATAAGCAGAGGACAATATCTTAAACAATCCCCCCGCACCCCCTCCCCCAACAAAAAAAAAACAAAAAAAACAAACAAAAAAAAAAAAAAAACAGCCATCAGAATGAGGAAAAAAACTGCCATAGCCCTTAGGATGTGATGAGAAAATATTTTTTTTTTTCGCTTTTAAAGACTGGGGGCAGTCAGTCACAACTGTAGTATGCTTTACGATATGAGCCAGTGCACGAGATTTCCAACAATATGGTATGTGCGACCAGCAAAGCCTAAGATCAGCCTGCGCATACGCTCAGTCTGATCAGAGCCTTCGCTAGTCGCTTGAGTATTCTATGATTGTTAAGCTACTGACTGAACACCATTTGGAGTTTATAAGCTTATACATAAAAGGAGGCTGCACAGGTTCGTCTGAGTCTACACATGTCAAAATGCCACATTGCTGGAAATCGAAGTCTAATCTGTTTATACTATACATGCAGTAGTTCAAGAATCTGCTTACCTGATCCGAAGATACATCGCACTTTCCATCAGAAATATTTGTGAGTTTATCTGTTTTCTCTCTCTCAATTATTAGACATACCATGATATAATCTATTTCGTATTAAAAAACCTTGCGTTTTATTTTATTAACCCTTAAAACGCCAATCACAAATCATCTACTGTTTTGTCTAACTTTCGTATTCCACCTAAAACAATGGAAAATAACACAACGTGTGAATCAACCCAAGATGAGATGATTCACACGGAATACTGAGATTCCTTTTCGAAGAAAATCTCAACATGTATCAGAATAGCACTTATGGAAACAAATTATAGCAGCTCACACTTAATGTGTTTAAAGAACTAACTATACGTACATCCGGTAAAACGCTACAAATCTAGGTTAGGCTGCTGCAACAGACAGTCGTTATGCTTGAGATCTAAAGTACGAAAGTACAGCAGCCAAGTTGTGTCATGCATTTGATTTTCCGTCTAAACATCCAAAAAGTTATGTCAGAGGTGGTCCAACTATGACAACGTTTTGTTTTAGTTGATGAGTGGTGAGAGGATCCAAATACCACGAAAAAGGACCATCATTGTCCCGCCAGCGAAACGCCATTAAAGGGCCATTATTTAACCGCCAGCGAAATGGCGTTTCGCTGGCGGGCCGATGATGGTCCAACATTGAATGCTGGTTTGGTAGCTTTGTGATTTTTCAGGGATCCGGACCAGTATTGCTGAGAAACCCTCTAGCTTTGTGATTTTACAGGGGAGTTCAGAACCCACTGCCCCCTCCCGTCTGAATCGGTGCATGCACTATGTGAGACCCAAGAAACGACAAAAGAGCAGCTCATAAGATACATGTACATGTGGACTGAACCTCTTTTCTGTCGGGATCTACCCTGAAATAAATAGGTAAAACTTTACACCAAATATGGGTGGGAGCTGAACTGCCATTTGTCTTGGTGTCACCTTCCATTTGCATTTAAAGCTATGTTCTGTTCGATTGTATTGATTTTGAGAATAACTACAACAACAGCACACACTGAAATAAATAGGTGTACCTTACACCGAATTTGGGTGGCAGCTGTACTGCCATTTATCATGGTGTAACCATTCAACTGCTTTAAAAGCTATGTTCTGTTCGATTGTATTGGGGAATTGGTGCAACAATAACATGCAGCAGAGTTAAGTATTTGTATGTGGGAAATGCTGGCCTCAGGTGCTTTAGCAGAAGAGTACATTTGTAAGTTTAAATTTACACCTCATTTGGTGTTTGCTTACACAGACATAAACGGTCCAGCACACGAGATTTCGGTACTTATCATAAAAATCAGGGCGAAAAGTCAACCAAACCGGATAGACGGCAATCGAAAACGTTAATACTATCGATGAACGTAAATCAAACATCGTTAGATACAGAGTTTTCGATTGCCATTTGTCGCCCGACTGGCGACAAATGGTAATCGAAAACTCTGTATCTAGCGATTTTTGATCCGCGTTCGTCGATTGTTAAGAGCGTTTTCGATTGCCGGCTAACGGTGTGACAACCGGCTTGTGGAATTAGAAGTCTGTTTTGGTCTGACCCTTCATTTACCTCAATACTTTGTTTATGCAAGCAGCGCATGCTTTGGAGAGACTGAGCGTACCTTTACGTGGGCTCGTCTCGCCTCCGCGATTTGTACTAACACGTTGCGCATTGGCTCGTACCATGTACCAGAGGCACCGTGTTTTGTAGTTAGTACTGGTTAACGTTCGTGCTTAACGTCTCAGTCAATTATTTCAGTTATACTCGGACGTTCCCTGGTACCAGTAAGGGCAGAGGATAAAGTGAGTTGCTCAAATACATACACGATAGCGACCCAGGCCTCCAGATAGAAGTGCGTATTGGAAAACTACACTTTAAAAAATGCGCATAGAATTTAAACATGTTTAGTACACGTCGAGGACTAAACGTGTACAAAAAGGTATCGTATTCCTATTGTTTAGCTTTGATACATGTCTTACCTGTATACGCGTTAAAAAAACGGGACAAGAAATGCGTCTCAGAAAGTGTTTAATCTGTAAGCGCATTTTTACAGTGTACTTTCTTTATTTCTCATCCAAAACAAATGTTGTAGGTACGCAAAAGAACCGTCTCATTGAGACTAAAAAAGGCGGCCAAATAAAGTGAGCCCATTTTGTTAATTGTTTGTTCAATTAATTTTGTTAGTATTTCTTTGATTATTTGATTATGAGGCAATGTAGTATAGAGAGAAGACACTAGTTAAGTCTGTGTTTTGTCCACTTATAAAGTGTTATAGGCGTTCGAACATCTGATGTGGGCTCAGGGATTGAGTCAACGGAGAAAGCAGGGGACATTCGATTTTACAGGTGAGAAGTTGCATTTTATATTTCAAATGTGAAATCCAGTATTTTACATTTTCAAATATAGTGAGACGTGGAAGTATAATGCTGATCGATGTCTCCATTGTTTCCACACCAGCAGTATAGCATAAACAGATCAATTAAATGAGCGTCTGGCTCCGTGGTAATACAACCTTTTTCATGCTCAACTGAACTGAGCATGAAATTCAACGTCTCAAAAAACTAAAATGCTGAAAAATATTGATGGTTCTCAGATGTTGCATTTAACCTGCTAATAAATGTTAAAATGCCATATTTATCCTGCTAATAGATTTTAAAATGCCAACATCCTGTTGGCAATTTAACATTTATTAGCAGGATAAAAAAACTAAAATGATGAATAATTATGCTTGTTTTCAGATGTTGCCTTTATCCTGCTAATAAATGTTAAAATGTCAATAACTGTTGGCAATTTAACATATACTTAAGGAATCTTCTAGCGCATACAGTAAACAATTTACTTCAAACGCTTAATAATGTTAAAAGAATTCAATTTGTGTTGTTACACAAAAATTCAATATTATTCACATCATCTGTGAAAATTCTAAAACAATACCTTGGGTATTATGCAAACTACAGCTTATTTAATTTAAAAGGGTCAAAATCGGAAGTCACAAAAATTGGAATTTAGGCTCAAATCTGCATTTCAGTGAGGCAATTTTAATTTCATTTGTCATGCTGAACAATGGAAAGCGTCATTTTGTAATAAGAAATGCATGAAATTCACGGTGGGTTAGGCGTCCAACACAATAACGACCTTGACAGAAAATTTTCATTGGTGGGTCACTGCCTGGTGTTTGTCTTTGGATGGGCCCACTGTGGCTCAACTGGTGGAGGGTTAAGCCGACAGTCTTTGAGTTCAGAGTCATTTTCTTTGTTTCATCAGAGTAATTTGATTGTTTCCCCATGATGAAACATTGGATAAGTAAGGAAGCCTCCATGCGAGCTTACCGTTTTTTTGGTTTTGACAACAGCATAATCAAGGGCGAAGGTTTGGCCAGTAAAACTAATTAGTCCCCAGTAACTTCGACTAAGCGTCCTAAGGCGATGTGTATGTTGTTGTTGGTTAAGGCCTCCTCACACATAGACGAAAACGACCCAACGTCATCATGCGCATACTGACGAATAGGACTAAAGCCCAATTCGTTATCGTTCGTAAATGTACGTTTTAAATCGTTGGTGATGTTCGCATGGATGCGTCTGCATTCGTTTGTGATCGCACAATTAGCGCTGTTCGTCGGAAAATTTTAAGCATGTTTAAAAATTTCTGACGAATAAATTTTCGTCACAGTTATTCGTTAAGGCCATTTCACATACACACCGAAACCGAACCGAAACCGAACCGAAAAATTAAAATGCCTTAAACCCTATGGGCGCTTTCACATATGCGCCGAAACCGAAACCGAACGCCGAACCGAAAACGTGCACGATTTTGATTTTATTTTTTTCAGTTTCGGTGGCCGAATTTCAGCAAACACGACAGGTAATTTTAATAAAATCTGCACATACACAACCACGTGCGTTGTATATAACTTAGTAATCATGAAAACCATTGATGGATTGTCCAGCGAGACAATTGTGCAATTATTTTACAAGCTCAATACCGGTTACTACAGACTTTTGTGGGACAATACCCAGAGCGACTATAAAGACCACGAACTTAATGCAGTGATACGGAGCAATTTGTATTGTAAAGGTATTTCTGCTATCTGAGAGGGAAATAAGTCCAAATTATACAGACATTTTCTTAGATTTCGTCCACGGATTCGGTTCATATGTGAAAGGTCTGCCGAAAACGAAACAATGCAATTCGGTGGCCGTTACGGTTTCGGTTCGGATTCGGTGTATATGTGAAACAGCCCTAAGGCTTACGATTCGCTTCAATACGTTTATCAATCGTAAGTCTTCGTCAACATGCGTTAGAAGTCGCAGCTGTGTGCAAATTTGCATATCGTGGTCAGCTAATTTGCATATCTAGCAAAAGATGACGATTAAGAGACGCATCTCTGCGATGTTTTGCGAACTGTAGCGAACATCTGCGCACTGAAACGATTTGAATCCGACGCGTGAAAGCGAACTATAACGTTCGGAAAACGAACGGTATACGCTTACATACCAATCAATACGTATTGTAACTACAAAAAGCGAATCGTGGCGAATTGAAGCGTTCCTACAACGTTTTTGATCCAATGCAACTTTAAAGTTGATAAGGGGAGAGGCTATAAGCGGGCCATCATCGGCCCGCCAGCGAAATGCCTTTTGAGGGTGCAGCATAAGATGCTCGCTTGGTAGCCTTATGAATTTTAGGGGTTCCGTGTCACCCTATAGTGTTGTGATTTTACAGGGGGTGGGGGAATGGATCCGTTTATTAAGTGTAGGCCGCTGTGTAATTCCGTGTGCATTTTTTGGTAAAAGTGTCAAACATACATTTTCTTGTAGAAAATATATACTAAATAAGAAAAAAAGATGTTTACAATTTTTCTAGACATTTTAACGCCACAGTGACGTAACAAAGTGACGCACCCATTTTCAGCTAATTTAAGGCTTGAAAGTGGAGTGCTCTGATTTCCAGCTGGCACAAATATGTACTGTGTGATCATTTGTGGTCATATTGCTGACGACTTGTTGAGTTTGGAGCATTGACCCTGACTCAGAATTTTAAAGAAGTTACATTAACTTCAAAATGATGTCTGTACAAGAAAAAATGACGTCAGTACCAAAATGAAAAGTATGTTATAGTAAAAGTTCAAATGGCATTAGATCGCTATTAGAGACTATACCGTCCTCCCCACACAGCAGGAAAAATTGTTCACTATAATTGAAACTACATAAAATAACATTCAAAATGACACACGTTAGCCTGTTGACCTACAATAGTCATGTTGAGTGTGTTACCCTATTATAGTTTCAAATCCTATTTTGCAAATACCAAGTTATACCTAACTCTTATTTAGCAACATGCTGATTGCATAAAAACATTTTTAAAAGAAGGAAACAACCAGTATGCGTTAAAACAGAATACCTATTTGATGTTACAGTTATATATGTTACTTTAAATGTATTACTCTTTAATGAAGTACTGTCATTATACATTGGGCTGCCAAAATACCTCATATGGGGTTTTGTGAAACTAGTTTAAGCCCTCCAATAAAAATATTTTTACTGACCGTTCCAAGGCGGTGCTTCTTTTGTGGATCATTTTTGCTATTAATGTTTCGTGTGTGTAATGCTTTCTTGTCTGTTCATTGCAGCCTTGTGGTCACCTGCTGGGAAAGAGCTGACCTCGTGGCTCGCTTGTGTGTGACGTTTCTTGTGTTTTGTCACTTTCCCATGTGGTGTCCTGGGTCAGGTGTGGTACTTGATAGTATCGATTCCTGCTATTTGCCTTCATACCTACTGTTTACGCTATACTTTTCTCAAACTACATAAATCAGGCCACAAAATAAGGTATATTAACTCTTTAGCGACTAGAGCGATACCATACAATAGCAAACTTTTTCTCTGTTACTGTAAAATAATTGGAAATCTTATCAAATTACTCCTTATTCTTATATGTCAATATAACCTTTTATTTATAAGTAAATGATTAGCAATATGATGTTATCAAAGTAGAAGTACCTGTTATTACTTTTATATACGTTACTTTCTTTTAAATACATTTTAAAGCTTAAAAGAGCCCTATATGAGTTTTCACTGCTAGTGGGCTATTTATTGCCATTTAAGTAAAATACCAACAACGCATGGATGATTAAATGAATGAAATTTGAACTCAATCACATACAATGTATTTTTTTAAGTTTGTGTTTTTTATCACATGTAAACATCATTATTTTCTTAAATGCTTAATAAATGATATATCTTTTATCTCGCTGACATTCATATATTTGCCTCTTTTAATACATGAAATGATATATACAAGACACTGACTACACCTCATTTTAGATTTCACAATAATATCAAGCATTACGTAAGATCTATCACATATTGTGTAAGCCAGCTATTGGTTACAACAGCTATGCTGATACCATTTAGGAAGAAATAACTTAATCAGATTTTGTAACATTGTAGTTAATTTCAAGCGTAGGTCGAAATTGAAAATTTAAAATAGTCCTTTATCCTTGTCTTTTGAAAAAATAAAGTGAAATATTTGGAGGCATAACAATTTTTCTCAATGGTATGACACCGCCAAGCCTATCCCTTTGGTTATTATTGCTTTATAGCAGAAAGATGTCCATTCTGGTGATAAAAGAATATCAATTATGATGGTAAAATGCATTACAAGAGAATTTTAAGGACATTTTACACTTTTCATCTGTTCTGTCTGATAAATGGTGTAGACGAAGACCAAATTTAGGAACATTGGCCCTTCTGCATCATCGTAGGTGATTAAACAATGCATTTGCCTTTGTGCCATAAGAACGAAAATTGCATGTGCTAGTCCAAATATTCATTGATGAATTACAATAAAAGAGTTAAAAATTATTTTCATCTAAAGGTAACTTTGCTACTGTCAAAGAACAAATCTGAAATAAGGTATTCAACATTTTGTAAACTATACCATACACACATATTATTACACAATTGACAATAGAGGAAGTGCTATATTATAATGGTGCCCTGTACATTTGAAAAAAAAAGATTTCTTTAACAGTTAATTGAATAAATGTATGCATGGCAAATTAGATATGCGTAAGTTCATGCACATTTATTAAACTGTGCATGTGCAGCTATCATTGGTGACAATGTTGATAGGGAGAAGAGTGTCATCTAAATGCTGAACAGCTAGCATATTGCATAGAGGATCTTACATGAGTGCTCATGTTTTATTGAATTTATTAAACGAGTTGGGAATAAGAGATAAAATGCGAGGCTTGCCGAGCATTTTATCTCTTTTTCGCAACGAGTTTAATAAATTCAATAATACAAGAGCACGAATGTTAGATTCTATTTATCATATGATAAAATCTCATTTCTGTCGTAAAAACGTTATAATTTTGTCATTATTTACGCAACGTTGTTATGGACGTCATAACGTTTCCCGAAAATCGATAAACCACTAGTGGTTTACAGATTTTATTGCATGGCGTTATTTCACTCCCAGACGCGACGTCATATGATAAATTGTTTTTTATCCTGTGCCCTTGCAAGTTTACAACTCATTCTAATGTTAAATACACATATACATGTTTAGTTTTGTTATCAATGATTACATTAACCATGTTTGTAAGGTTCCTGTAATGTTTTGTAAACGTAACATTCTGTTTAGTGGAAATTAGCATCAGGTATATAAACAGTTATTGCTAAAAACAAATCAGATCTAATCTCTTGATTTTTTAAAAAATATTTCACATTTCTATCCAGCATTCTAAAACATTGTAAAATCTATTTTACAATAACTTGAATGTCACCTGTTAAAATTTGGCTGGTCATAATTTTGGCTGGAAAAGTCTTAATTTAAATTGGTATTGAAGTAGCAACTGACCTATTTCCTTGTATATGATCATATTTAATGTGACTATTGCCATAACGTAAAACTCACCACTATAACCAACTTTCCTTATTTCCATGGAAATGTTTCTCGTCAATAAAGATTTCCTTAGATAGTATTATTGGTTCAGCAAGTGATCTGAACTACTAACGATGTAATGGACAGTTTTTTGGATTGAACAACGAAAGCTATGCTGAATAGAAACTAAAATAAATTTAAAAGCTTCTGTAATGCGTCACCATATGCATACACAGAAAGCCGTCAGTATACAAATTGATTTAGAGACAGTCTTTTTAAACAATAACTGATTACAGACACTTTAAATAACTGACTAGTATTATTTCAATTCACCTAAGAATTATTCAGATAAATATTACAGAACTCCAAACTTAACATAATATACTGAGGGAAAAAAGTTTAGCAATATACTTTGAGGATTCTCAGTTTAGAAGAAATAGGACTTTCAATTTCATAGTGTCAAAAATATATGTTGACAAACGTTCACGAGTACGATGACATTAACAGGTTGACATTTAACATAATGTAAAGCCTGATTTTATGCCCCCTTGCTAAAACAGCTTATCTAGCAATAGTGCGAATAGTTTGCGACTAAAAATTTCAATTTTCTGTCAAATGTTTAGATCCAAAAGCAAGAATGTGAAAAACGGTCTAAAACTGAATGTAATGTTTACCATTTTCGTACAGTTTTTAGTTGAAAATCGTATTTTTCCAAATTATCTCCCTTTCAATTGAATAACGTTTGAAATTAAAATGCATAGCAGATCAAATCCTCACTATGAAGTTGGATTTTGTTTCTTTTGACCACTTGCGAGTAGCCATTTGGTCATTTTCAAACAACCGACATGTTTGCGAACCTGCCAATTAAAAAGTTATAATGCTTTAAAGATCGCCTATGGGAAAGCCATTTTAAATAATTGCTAAACTTTTTTTCCCTCAGTATATATTAGCTTTTCTGGCTATTATATATTGTCTTTGGCAACATTTTGGATAAACATATGGCCTTATGATATATTTATATGGTAATATTTGTTATTTTAACAAATTTGACAGGTAATGTGAATGTATCATTCTAAGTATTGTTACTTCAGTGCTATCATTTCCTTTGTTTATGATTTTTAAAATCTAAAATTTTGTGCGAATAATATTTTTGTTGATATAAAAAGTTCAAATATATACTATTTGCTTATGTAAATGTACATGGATAATAAATAGGAACTTAATACAAACTGATAAATTCTTTTTAGACCACCTGGTATCTTGATATCTTTTTATCTATCAAGCACTGTCAGTTTTGAGAAGAAACAAAATATCCTATAACGTATAGTATGGGGAATAAAGCAATGTATATGTACAGTTTTGAAAGTTGATATAAACGATACATAATGCCATACAAGCTACAAAATAATATTTTACACCAGAAACGCTGTTGAGTATAGCCCTTTCACTCTTGCTTATCAACAGAATACTCATATACTAGGCCAAAAAAGAAACGCCGCATAAAATAATTAAAATATTGCGTGTTAAGTGAGAGTAGCAAAATTTCATCTGCTATCTATCTTTTGCTTTTTTATCTGCCGCATATTTTCCCCATTGTTTTAATAAGGTCAGTCAATCCAAACCAGTATACTGACCGATTTTCCATTTTTCTGTTTTTCACGTGCACACTCAGTCCACTAAGATTTACATGTGTATTAACTACTGAAATCTCTAGTCGAGCATCCCAAACGTTTAAAAGCATTTCAAAACTTTGGAATTGAAAATTAAACGTTGCTAATTTGCGGTGACAAAATTGACACCTGTGAAACGTGAACGTGCAATAGGGATGTTACACGCTACCGTGACGCCATTGGTAGTAACCAAACAATTTCGGTGCCATGTTAGGACGATTGGACGTCTTAAGAATCGTTTCCAACAAACCTGGATCACGTCAGACTGCCCTCGTCCAGGACGTCCCCGTGTGTTGATGCGACGTCAAGATCGAGACATCCACACGTCACTCTTGCGCAATCGATTCATCTAATGCAGTCACAGCTAGGACATACCCAGGAAACCATAATCCAAGGATCAGCGCTCAAACTGTGAGAAATCGCTTGTAAGAGAGTTGTTTAAGACCCTGACCTCCCAACGTTTG
This sequence comes from Loripinus fragilis, assembly GCA_964019695.1. Taxonomy (NCBI): domain Eukaryota; kingdom Metazoa; phylum Mollusca; class Bivalvia; order Lucinida; family Lucinidae; genus Loripinus; species Loripinus fragilis. The sequence goes on along the minus strand of OZ026525.1, from coordinate 26,072,252 downwards.
ACGGAACTTACGTTTGATGCAGTATCTACGTCCAATTAAGAAACACGCGGCGATACTGACGTCTTAATGAATTGAGAAACTGGCAAAGAGCATTCCCTAGCACCATTTGTCTATAAATTTTCTTATCACTGCATGTTTTTTCAATGAAACACATAACTGGTACAGTTAAAAAAGTTCATACAAAGCGGCGTTTCTTTTTTGGCCTAGTATATATGATATTTAAAGTTTTCATATAGAATTTCATGCTAAATTATTGGTTAAAATATCCTTACCTTATTCAACGTTTTATTAGGGGTCATCATATTTAACACTTTAAAACAAGCTGTCTGCACTTATAAAATGGTCCATTACTTGTCATTTGGTAGATGTATTTTAAACATGAACGCTAACTGAGAAGCTTAAAGGGAATATCCCGGCCCTATTAATATTTATCTTGATCAAAAATAAACTCCTCATTAATTACTAATTTATTTTTACCACTCTGCTTCTTCATCAGCTAAGGTAATTAAAAGCAAGTTTATTGCCCATAAAACCAATAACTGGCTGCTGACATGTTTCCCTCATGATTGCCAAATAGCTTGAAATCAAACATCTGGTCACCTCAGCTCTGAGTTAATGGCACCACATCTCAGTGGAGAGAGCTTATAATTAGGCTGTGCTTCCATTCAATTATTTCATTGAGTAATAATGGCTTCAAGCGATAAGAATGAGAATTACTTTAGACAGGGGCTACCTTACATGTTTGCACTACAGAAATAAGCAGTCTGGTTCAGGGCCCCTAAGTAAGTAATAGTTAAAAGCATTAATTGAAAGTGTAACATTTAGCTCTGTGCATGATATCTTCTGCTTTGCAAACACTTTGAACCCAGATCAGGCCCACCAAAACAAGGGACCTAATCAGGACCCAAACTGTTTGGTGCTCTGATCGCATTTATAAAAAAAGTTTTTTGGAAATTGATTTCTTAAAGAAAAAGGCAGACAATTAAAACGTTCAAAATAATCCTGTATTCGTAAAGAGTACATGTATTTGCATTGTTTAATGATGTCATAATTTTTATCATTCGAATTATCATTTCCATAAATCTTAGCAAATCCTTGAAAACTCAAACCAAGTCCAGTTTATTAGGTCCAATCCAACAAAATGGCTTGCAAGCCAAACAGACTCATATCAGCCTGCGCGTTGATCCATGCAGACAGCAAAGACTCTGACCATACAGTGTCAATATCCAGGCTGATCTGAGTCTCGCCTGTTTGTTCATGAATCCGCCAATTCTAGCCAGAGTCCTTGAAGCTTGGATACTTTAGCTACCCTTTATGTTGCTGTGAAAACACTGAACAGATTACAATCAAGCGCAGATGCGGTGCTTGATGCTCATACCATTTTACTTTAAACCTGTTTGTGTCATCTGCTGATAAGCTTTACAAAAAAAAAATGATAAAAGGTATGACATGTTGTCGGGCCTGATCTGGATCCAAACTGTTTGACACTCTTTGATAATTTTTCCAAACAGTTTAGAAATAGATCAGACCGAACATTATACACTGACTGTAATTAACCTGCTTGACCTGATAACTGCACCTTGCGTAGTGCTGCCTGGGGAATTCTTCTTGGAGTATTCAAGTGATTAATGGGGTGGCATGTGAGTGCAATTAAATTATGGGTTAATTGGAGCAGTTTCAACAAAACAAGTGGTCATATGGTTCCCAGTATACTGTTAGCTCTATAATAAATGCATTTGAAAAAAAGTCGGAATTATCACTTTAATAAATGCCATTATTTAACAGAATTCCAATGATTTTATAGGGAATAGTTTAAAAAGTAACATAAATAACATTATAATGGACCCAAATAACTTTAACAAACATAAATATATGTAAGGAATGAAATGTTCTTGTATATGACATGAAAGTTTGGCTAATCTAAATAGTTTGAGTATTAATTTAACAACCTTATTTTCATTTATTGTATTTAAAAACTGTGAGGGTAACGTAGTTAACACGCCCTAACGGGCAAACACCCCAACCGTCAGAGAACTAACATGTTTCAAAAAGCTTAGCCAGAAACATACATTTATGCTTACATCTGATTTTAATCGCAAGGTACACGCAAATTTCCAGAATTGTATTTATGTACGAAATATATTTTTCCTGCATACTGACGTCAAATCGTCGTCAATTTCACGTAAAATTGTAGTCCATACTACATCAAATTCTCATTTTTGTGTTTCTATAGACGTTTTCTATCCATTTCAACGCAACAAAAATACGATTATTGTAGGTGTAAATAACACTACCACACATAAGCTCTTTGACTCATGTGAAAAGACGGTACCCCATTTTGTGACGTCACTGTGACGTCGATACTGCAAGAAAAATTGTAAACATCTTTTTCCTTAAACTGCATATATTTGTCTAGTTGAAAATCAATAAGAATCACTTTTACCAAAAAATGCACACGGGAGCCCAAATTTCGACACAGGGGCCTACACTATATGTTAAACACCATCAGATGAGGATAATGTCTTTGTGTGTGTGTGTGTGTGTGTGTCTATTGCATTTCTCTTTCTGTCTGTCTATATGTCTGTCTGTCCGTCTAAGTCTCTACATGTATTTGTCTTTCTGTCGTTATATCTGTCTGTCTCTCACAGCATTTGGTGTAGTCCCAGCAGACCAGGTTCAAGAGCTGGATACCAGGCATTTCAAGTCTTTTGTTGGGACTCTTAATCAGCCCCGTTCCCGATAAACCTTTGCTGATGGAAGCCTATTATCATGGTACTAAATTATGCATTATTTATCCGTAACCACTACCCCCACCCCTCCCTCTCCCATGAATATAAATGGGACTGACGTCTTTCTGATTTTCCAGTGCTCTGGTACATGCCCCACTCCATCACAAGGGGATATTATTGTATCGGATTAAGCCCTTTTTTAGCCCAACTACATGAATGCATAACATTTTTTTACACAGACAAAGATCAGAGCCATATAAGAATTAAGAGTGAGACTTGTTGAAGCTTTCCAGTACATGTATTTCTTTTGCTGACAGTTCCAAGGCGGTGCAGATTTTGTTGACCATTTTTTTAATTCATAAATATATGTTTTATGCTGTCTTCACATGGAGATTTATGTTAAAAACCTGATCTTTACCTTGTACTGTGGTGGTGTGTGTGGGGGAGAGGGGCAATCAAGGCTTTGCTCGTCTGGTATTGACCGGATGTGGAATTGCCGTGTCTGAAATATTCGGAGTCAATCGCGAAGATTCGCGATGATGCGTTAACGTTTGTATCTCTGCGCACCAAATCGTATCTAATCGCTCCTTATCGTTAATGGGCGCAAAAAGTATTGTATGCGCGAGCAAACGCATTCTAGCGAATTACAATTTAGGACTGTTAGTGCTATGTGTCTCTTCCTCGCGGTGCAATGGGTTGGTCTGCAGTGTCTGATTGTGGTATTTCCTGGACATATTCTACCGACTTTTTTATGCGATTTTGAACAGTTGAAATATAGAAAGTCCACACTGTGAGTAACACCAGCAGGACTCTGCTTCTAGCTAGCAGAATAAATGATTAACCATGGCTATCTTGCTTCCCAGATATAAAGTCAATCGACCACATATGCGATGTGATTGTCAATAATAATTCAATTATTTGTGTGTGTGCATTGTCCGTTCACTTTTAAAGATGTATAAGACAGAAGTTGGAAGTTTGTTTTTTTACTTTATGAATAATAGAATACAGACTGACTTACCTTTGAAAATGATTCATGTCTCATTAATCCTTGTTACTAAATGGAATACATTTGACAAATTGCTATTCTGTTTTTCGTATTGATTTGTTTGAAAAATATTAAATTTGCGACTTTCGTTTTTTGAAGTTTTCAACTCAAACTTCAATATTTTAAATACTCTTCGTCAGTTTTCTCTGCAAATAGCCATGCATTACCGGAAAACATTGTTCTAATTTATTTCAAAATATTTTTTAATTCAAAATTCTAGTTTTTAAGAAAATGCCAAAACAAAAGTGTATGCGTTAGAAGATTCCTTAGGTCATGTAGGTGTATACTGGTATTAGCACGATAAATTATTGGCATTTAACATTTATTAGCAGGATAAAGTTCTTGCTATGAAAAAAACCCCTTAAATCTCGGGATCTAATTAGCCGTGTGCTCTGTGAAACGTGTGCCGAAATTTCCCAAATACCGAAATCAATTTTGTCTCACCGGATCCTATAGGAGCAGTCTGATCTGGGTCCACACTGTTTGCCATAGAGGCTTCTTAAACATTTCAGCAGACGAGAAAAGCAGACAACTTTTGTTGCGATTGGCGTATTAAGGGTTAAAAGTGAAATGCAATGAACGGAAGTAACAGATTGTAGCGTGTGCACAATTCAGGATCTGATACGTCATATCACAAATCAAGAAACAGCTTGGCCGTACTGTTTTGTATGGTTATGACATGTACACTCAAGTATAGTATCATCTATACTAAAATAATAAAATTATTATAAGAATGGATGGTCAATCTACGACCGTTATACCGTATCCAGGAATAATGGTTTATCAGTCACCCCTTATATTAAATGAATTGTTTCAACATAACCTAATAAACTTTTCCTATCTCACGGCATGTTACCTTTATCAGGTCATGATGACGTTGCACTTTTTCAATGACGTCGCTTATGACGCTGAATCAACCAAAACATCAAAAATTACGTCATAATCGCTTGTTTGAGGAGTGTTCAGCAATGGGTAAACTGATAAACAGAATACCAGGTTCGCGTCTTTTGATATCAAGTTTACCAGGCTCAGCTTTGAGAACGCATGTTGAATCGCTCGGCAAGCCTCGCGATGTCAACAAGCGTTCCCAAAGCCTTGCCTGGTAAACTTGATATCAAATGACACTCACCTAGTATTCTCTATTTATCAGTTACCTCTCATATCAACTGCATTGTTGCGCGTTGCCTGATAAACGTTGTCTATCTCACGGCATGTTGCCTTTATCAGGTCATGATGACGTTGCACTTTTTGAATGACGTCGCTAATGACGCTGAATCAACATACAAATCGAAAATGACGTCATAATCGCTAGTTTGAAGAGTGAAACAATGGGTAAACTGATAAATAGAATACCAGGTTCGAGTCTTTTGATATCAAGTTTACCAGGCTCGGCTTTGAGAACGCTTGTTGAATCGCTCGGCAAGCCTCGCGATGTCAACAAGCGTTCTCAAAGCCTTGCCTGGTAAACTTGATATCAAAAGACACTCACCTAGTATTCTCTATTTATGTAATTAATTAGCAAAGCAGGGTCCCGTGCTAACATGATGGTTTTCAAAATGTTGCTGTGTCTTTCATCGCCAAAGTCTCCTTCCGGTTTTGCTGTTTAGTTTTTGACGTAATAGAAAACAATTATATAGAGGATCTTACATGAGTGCTCATGTTTTATTGAATTTATTAAACGAGTTGGGGAAAAGAGATAAAATGCGAGGCTTGCCGAGCATTATATCTCTTTTTCGCAACGAGTTTAATAAATTCAATAATACAAGAGCATGAATGTTAGATTCTATTTATCATATGACAAATACTTTGAAATCTCATTTCTGGCGTAAAACGTTATAATTTTGTCATTATGTACGCAACGTTGTAATGGACGTCATAACGTTTCCCGTAAATCTATAAACCACTAGTGGTTTATCGATTTTATTGCATGGCGTTATTTCACTCCCAGACGCGACGTCATATGATAATAAAAGTTAAAGTTGTTGTTTATTATGTAATGACAAAACTGGGGGCTGATGAATAAATACATTGCATAATAGTTAATAAATACGGCGCGCTATTCTAGCAAAACAATTAGAATGTGTATTTTTATGTATATTTTTCGGATTTAAAGGCATTGTTTCCTTTAGTTTAATTTATGCAAAACCGTGAAGACGGGTTCCAAGATAACTTTGGTAAGGTATAGCTAAACAGCGAAAGCGCACTTTCTAGAAGTAACTGGCCCATAACAAACTCTGCTGTGCTAAACAAACTCTGTTGTGCTAACCAGCGAAAAAGGTTTCTTTCGCGACAGAAACATTTCTTCTTGGTTTGTAGCATTAGGTTGTTGGGTCTGTATGTCTCATTTGAATAATATGTTACAATGATAAGCCTAGATTGACCATGACCTGATCAAACATTGTTTAATACAACTTGTGGCTCAATATCAGATCCAGGTGAGCACTTCAGGTCGTCTAGTTTTTTCTTTTCTCTTCAGTTGCCTTTTAAACCATATGGGTGACATCACATAGGTATTTAGGTGTATGCACTATCTGCTAGTTCCCAGTCTGAAAAAACTATACTTGAAAATACAGGTAATCAGAACCCCCTTTCAAAATTTTGATTTTTAAAAATCAATAATTACTTATTTCATTATTGCACAATATCCATCGTAAGTTAGGTTTATTTTATTAGTTTGAAATCTAAATTCATTTGACCCTGCAGTTCAGGCAATGCTTAACCCTTTTTACACGGGAAACCCCGAAACAGGTATCTTTACAACATTCAAGAACCCGGGCATTTCATCAGGGTCTACACTGTTTGTAAAGGTAAAAATGAACTTCAGACAAAATAATACAATATGTTTTGAAAATTATAAACTGACACCCTTAGATATGCACAATGAGCCTTTCTTCAGTTTATTGTGTCAACAAGAAGGAAGAATCCATCTGTATACAAGGGGTTAAGACAGAAGCGTCTAATCTCGGTCTACATTTTTTTTATACATGTCTCAGTTTCTTCACACTGGACACGCCCTGCAAACGGGAAATAAACTCATTTCCACTGTCGTATATTTCCTGAAAAATATTTTTCTCTTTCTGTCATCCTCCTTTTTTATCAAGCACCGGTTCCAGGTTTGTTCCTGCTTTTAAGCATAGATTTAATGAAGATATTTCCTAGAACAGCCGCTCTCAGACCTATCCCACCCGATTCTGGCTCTATCTGCAAAATATAGGAAAGACACTATACATTAACACTAATGGCACTCGTCGCGAGAAAACCTGTCTTTGGGGGTTTGCGAACAACAAATGCGCAGACCCGCCTGCGCATCCGTGCAGTCCGATCAGCGTAATTGCTATTCACTTAGAAGAACGTATCATATTTACACTCGTTATAAACGAAATTTCATTTTTCTAGCTAGTCTCTGTTGCTAAACAGGATGGTACATGTATGACCTGGTCGGAGACATGTTTTCTCGCGTCGAGGCCTATTTATATATGAACCAGCACAGACTACTTTTGTAATTTGCTGGAGTATTGTTCTAATTGTTGCTACTGTCCTGCCAGCCAAGAGTGACAGTGACGTCGTGTTTTGTTTACAATTGTAAAGTGAATCATTAACGTGTACTCTCCACTTGAGCTAATGGAATCGATAGATCGCATGTGTATTAATCCTATCCTGTGGATAGGTATATACACATGTGAACTATCGATTCTAAGTACTGATACCTTTGTAAACAAAACATGACACCACTGTCACTCTTGGTTGGCACGACAGTAAACGTGCAAGTCAGCCAGTTCTAGTCTTTGTAGGACAGTTATCCAGGCAATCAGCAGTACTAAGCAGCAAGGGTAACGTGCATTGTTCAAGAACACAAACAATGTGTCCGACGAGTCTTACAACTGATTCACGGTGTTGTTATCTTTACGTCACAGTAAACAGTTTTTCAGTCATGTCCGGAAAATTTCCTCACTTCATGAGTTAAACCAGTACTTTTTTTCTTTCTTTGCTTCGATAATGTCATCATGAAGTGGCTTCTCCAGTCAACACTTAAGTTCTAATTGTACAACTAAACTCGACGACATTATTGCTTAGTAAAGTTTGTGTCACTGAAACATTTCTTAAGTAGCAGAGATTTTAAGTCATCGAATGAATGGGTACACACATACTTACATCTAAAAAGCAGAATTGTTGTATCACAGACCTGCCAATCAAAATGAAAGTCATTCCTCGATGACTTAAAAAGTTCATGACACACATTTGATGCTTCTGGTGTTTCTTGATTTAAAGGAATAGGGGATCTTTCACTGATAAAACTTTTTCAAATGAAAGAGTTAGCCCCTATCTCAAAGAATTCACATTGTAAATGCTTTAAATTAATTTGAAGTGAACACATTTTTCACGTGTTACTCATACATGCACACTCTTTAATATACAATCAAATTGATTGCTCTGCATTCTTTTTTTGAGACATACATTAAAGCTGCTATCCTAGTGTGGCGTTTTTTAAGCCTGTCAGTATATATACTGAAACAATAAAGTTATGTCCGCTTGACGTTTATGTCTGCCAGTTCTTAATGGATGAACGCATTTCATTCAATTTTTTACATTACAAACCGATATCATTTAGAAACGTTATGCATCTAAACGAAATTCATTTGATAACCAGTAGAGCCGCTGACAACCCAGAGAACACGAGTACCCTTAAAATCAAAAGTCACAACATCAATAGCTTGTTAGTCCATCGTAATTCCGAACAGTTCAAGCACATTAAAACATCACTGAGCAAACTCTCTAGTAAGATGTTATGCATGTTAGCTGTATGCATTGCTATTACGACAACAACCATTAATCTGTAACATACTCTGACGTCACAAAACATCGGTCAAGAGCGTGGGTTAAGACACTCAGAAAATTCATTTTTAGTCCAGCATTTTTATATTCAACAGAGTCGGTCAAATTTGAATTTCTTTTTCGTCATCACAAGCATTTTAACATTGATTAAGACTAATCAGCATTAAAACAATTGATACTGGAAATTCACGTGCATTTTTTTTCAGTAAGGGGTGGGGTATACAACACAGATGTAGTGAACATGTGATGGCCGACATCAGCCATGTTTTTTATTTTTATCTTTGTGTAATCTTTGTCATACACAAGCTCAACAAATTAAAGCAAAAACGGTGTCAAAATAATGTTAATTTAAGGAGAATCGGAGGTTCTTAAATTGTTATTTGTCTAATGCACGGGGAGGTAATTTCAGTTAACTTCGTAAATTAACGATTTCGAATTGCAATGCCGCTCGTTTGATAAGCACATTTGGAATTTTTAGATGTTTTTTCACCGTTGGACGTTCCTGGTTGCCATTTAACGTAAAATGTTTCACGTTTTGATGATAAACTTGCTGATTATAGTGGAATAAGCTGTTTTCACTTCAAGTTCAATAACTCTTCCAGATAAGAAGATAAAATCAAATAATTACCAACTTTTGTGTGTCGGACGTTTGATAAACATTTTGGATTATTTAAAGCTGAGACATCTTAATTGGATCAAAAGATACAGTACCATGAAAATCGGACGTATCTTTTTAGTTTGAGTATATATTAGCCAATTTAAGCAGAATGGACTTGCCTTTCCTTATCCAGAGGACAAACTTATTTCCAATTTTGGGGGTGCTGGGTGGTATTTTCATTTACCCTAAATTTAAAAAAAACTTTTCTGTAAGCAAACAGTGAAGATCAAGATAGTATAAGGGTCTGCACTATTTGCCAATGTCCTACAGAAAGGACGGCGTCACGCTATGCTTATGTGGTTATCTCTTTGGATAGAAAAGCTATTTACAAACACCGTGGAGCGTAGTGACTCAGTTGGTAGAGTGTTTGAGTGGGGATCGAAGGGTTGCTATTTCAAGAATCACCGGAGTCACTGTGTTATGTCTTTAAGCAAGATACTTTGCGATGCTTAGTACTGGTTCAATCCAAGAAGACAGAAAATCGCCCCATAATGACTGAAAAATCGTTGACTGGGACGTAAAGCATCAACACACAAACCATAAACTTACATTACTGCGTTGGCTGTCTTTGCTTCCAGGTTTTGATTCGTTTTTCTCTTCCTTGCCTTTCGACTTCGGCTTCTCTTCGGGAGGTGGTACTGTGGCCGGCTTGTAGAGTGGCTCAATGATGCCCACTGGTAAATTCTTTCCTGGCTTAGTGCCGATATCATAGAGCATGACCTGCTTTGTCACTGAAACAAACACCATTCAAAGGTATAATAGAACTTTTTATATAATAGAACTTTTTATATAATAGAACTTTTTATATAATAGAACTTTTTCCTCACTGTAAAGGCGTTAACTTTAAAATTCATATCTGGGCGTTGTACGGCTATTTTATTTCAGCTTAAGAAGGGAAATCAGGTCCTATTTATAATTTGGCGAAGGGTTAATAAGTTGTTTGGGCCGCGCAAACGTGCATGCATTTCATGAAACCCTAACCATATAAAATGTACACATTGAACTCACATTTATTAACCCTTAAAGCGCATCATCGCGAAACGTTACATATGTTTTGAAGCTTCTTAGACAAACAGTGTGAACCCAGATAAGACTGCTCCTCTGGGAGCAGTCTGATCTCGGTCCACACTGTTTGCCTCTATGCTTATGTGAAATATTTTGCTGGCGTTTTAAGGGTTAAATACTATATTTTGCGCCTTTACTGAGGTACGGCTCAAGATAATAGTTACTTTTGAACAAAACCTCTTCTCTCATTTTCAGCTTTTACTTATGTCTAAGGTAGACCAGTCATAATTACGCATTCGTGGGGTACCGCCTTTACAGTAACGAAAATGTTAAATAATATACAGTACATGTATAACCTTGAAAAGTCGAACTCCGATAGTTCGAAACATTCGCTATTTCGAATTAAATTTCGAGCACAATGAATTGAGAGAATAGTGTCTGTATACTCACCAGGATCATAACACTTTCCTTGGAATGTCCTAACTGTACTAATCACCGGTCCTTTTGGCAACGACTGTCTGCTACCATTTCTCCGTCTACTCTTTCTACTTTGAGTAGACCCGGAATATCCTGTATCATCGTCTGATATACTGTCTGCTCTGCGTCTTGATTTCGAGGTTTTCGCTGTTCTTGGCGTTTTCGTACTTTTCGGTGTTTTGGCGGTTTTGGTGACTCTATCCGATCTTCTAGTTCCCTCTCTTTGTGTACGCTGTCGATAAAAATATATATGTACCGTCGTGCCAACCAAGAGTGACAGTGATGTCATGTTTTGTTTACAAAGTTATCAGGGCCTTATAATCGATAGATCACTTGTATATTAATCCTATCCGCAGGAAAGGATTAAATACACAAGTAATCTATTCGCATTAGCTCAAGTGGAGTGTACAAGTTATTGTTTTACTTAACAATTGAAAACATAACACAACGTCACTGTCACTCTTGGCTGGCAGGACAGTGCATATAAATAGTTTGTGCACGGTTATAATAGAGTTAGGTACATGTAAATGACCGGGTACATAAAATCATAAATCAACAACAACAGAAACATCGCCTTAGAACGGACAGCAGCGTAAGCTACCGTGTGTGTGTGTGTGTGTGTGTGTGTGTGTGTGTGTGTGTGTGTGTGTGTGTGTGTGTTGGGGGCTTAAATACATTTTTCTGGCGCCAAATCTTCGCCCAAGATTCTTTTGTTGTTATAACACAAACATTGTTTAACTGGCATGAAGCACCATCACAGAGATGCAATCTAATCTCACACTATGATGAAACGATGAAAAGGACTCATGACCCATAGATAGTCAGAGCTAAAGAAAACCTCTGTTGCATAACCGTTATACACTGTAAAACACTGTAAACACCAATGTTGTCGGCAGCTGAACTACCACTCGTCTTTGTGTAACCTTTCAACGGCTAAAAACTGTGTTCTGTTTGATTGTACAGTAAAACCTGTCTTAAGCGGCCACTCAAAAAGAACAGAGGAAATTGGTTTTCAATATCAAGCATTTCTTAATGCAGGTCATAAGTCAATGGGAGCGTTCTGCAATACTTTCGACCTTCATTAAGCAAGCATTTTCCATTAAGACCTTTGTTATGTCTATTTTAGGTGTCCGCTTAAGAAAGGATTTACTGTATTGATCTGGAGAATGGCTACAGCAGTAACAGGTAGAAATATTTTACATTTAGCACTGGAGAAATGCTGACCTCAAGTTCCTAAATAGGAAAGTCAGTGCAAGTTCTGTTAAGTTTCTTGAGCTCCGACTATCTGAGGGTCGTAAGTCATTTTCTCTGTTTCATCATAGTGCCTTAATTTGATTAATATACTGTTTCTCTATGATGGTGCATTGCAATAGTTAGGAATATTCCATGCCAGCTAAACATTTTTGTGCTTCAACAACTGTTACAGCAAACGCTAGGGCAAAGATTTGGTACCAGTAAAATGCATTTAAGCCCCCAAGTGGTGTTGACTGCTGTCCGTTCTAAGGCGGTGGTTCTTTTGTTGTTGATTCGTTGTTGATCGTCACTCCCATTGTGGGATTCTGTAATTGTTCGATGTTTTGTTGTGCATTCTAGTTTTGCAATCGTCTCGATGGGGAAGAGAGAGCTGCTTGGTTTGTTTTACTTGTGGCTCGTAAATGTTACTAGTGTGGCTCTTCCTCACGATGCCACGGCTTGTCTGCAGTTTGTGATTATGGTACTCACTTACTATTTTTCATATATACTTTTACTTATGCGGGCAAAGAAAACCAATGCTAGCCTGGGCAAACTCACAGTCTCGCCATATGCGCCACGTCCTTTTTGGCTCGCACCTCCACAAAGAACCCTAGCTAGCTCTATGCTAACGTCAAAAGTAAGGCCTCAACCCACGTTAGATACATGTTTAAATAAGATGAATCAACTAGTCTATAAAAAGTAACTTGGCTATTTTGTGTGAAAGTTCATGCATTTACCCGTGAAACACCAGCTCTTGTAGAAGTAGCTGTGCGTAGTGCTGTTAACTGTCGCGATGACGGAACTTCCGGTAAAGAGGCCGGAACTGAGTCACTGTAGTCGCTATACCGTGACCGGAAGCTCTGACTGCTTGGAGGTAGGGATGGCGTCTTTGGGTAACCTATCTGAGGAAGTTTGAACGGCATGTAGGCATTGTCTTCATCATCACTATCATCATCCTCGCTATAGTAAGAATCACTCTCTTCAAAATCTGTTTCTGTATAGTCATCGCTGTCGTCGTAACTGTCGTCATAACTGTCGTCATCATCATACGAGCTGTCATCATCCCCTCTAGTTTTCCTTCTGAAAGAGTGATGCAGAATTATATAATTAGCCATAAAAGAAAAAAAAACATCTTTATTTAAACATATTTCCGCTCATTATTGAAGTACAGTAAAAACTGTCTTAAGCAGCCACTCAAAAAGAACAGACAAATGGCTTTCAATACCGATCATCGATTAATACAGGTCAAAAGTATTACAGAATGCTCCAATGGGAATATTCTGCAATTAGTAGAGGAGCCAGAGTTCAAAAATGTCAAAAATAAGCATTTAGGTATGCCCCCTTTTTAGCAGAATTTTCACTTGTTTTATCCTTTATTACATAGTATAGGCAGTATGAAACCAGATATTGCAATCAATTTAAGTCTTGCAAACATACCTGTAACAGTGTGTTTAATACGTTACCCCTCATTTTCTTAAAAACAAAAATATGTAATCAAGTCTATTTAAGTAGAAGTTGAAATGTTTAAATGAACAAAACATTTATGCAATCAGTAAGAACATGCTATTTTCTACACATATTGATGTTTTTAAAAGTTAATTGGATCCATTATAATGTCATTTACGTTACATTTTCAATTATACCCTTAAAATTATTGATATTTTGTTAAAAAGTTTCGTTTGACAAAATTTTCAATATGTGTTTATCTTCAAGATAACATGTATTTGAAAGAACGTTAACTTATCATTTCAAAACTGCAAACAGATACGTTCTAACATAAATACTTTGTCAGTTATAAGCTGTTTAATTAGATGACCATAGATATAACTTTATATAAGTTTAGAACCTCTTAAGTTTGAAAATAAGCATGCGATTTTTTTCTGTTAGCTTTTAAACACCTCATGATAATTGTTTTGATATTACCGACTTTAGAGTAATACTTAACATCATTTCTGAGGTAAAATATCATTTTGTTGTTCGATTTTCAATATGTAACGTATAGAACAAAGTTGAAGAAAAACAAACATTGCTTAATAGCTTAAATTATACATCACTGGAAAGTTTATTTCATTAAAAAAAGAGATGGGGCTGTGTTTGATAGGCATAAAAAAGCATTTGTTCTCCAAAAGAAGAAGTTATCAGTACTAATTAGGAGACTGCGTATATGGTTGTAAACATTTCTTTTAAGAAATGGTATACTTCTTGAATTAAAAACAAAACACATTGTTTGCTATTTTCTCTATGTTATGTTATGCAATTTATAAACTTATAAAATGATAAGTCTGATGCAACATATCAACTAGGATACATTCCCTCAAGCTTGTTCAGTCAAATTTGCTAAAGTAACATATACAACTATAAACAAACGAAATATATATCATGCTTAAATATTTGTATCAACCGTTTTCCATATACCACTGAGCCTGAAAACCTAAAAGAAATTTAGACATTTGCACATTTTTTTCTTTTAATTGAACAAAGCACTCTAATAAGCTATTCAGAAGCAGCCAAAGCTTTGTGTCAAACCTGTTCACACTCACCTACATATATAAAATAGTAAATAACATTCTATCAAATCAGATTCATTTATGATAAAATATGTAAGAAATTTCTGAAGTGATGTGTGGGTGTTGGAAACTTCGTTTGTTGTTATTCCTATTGGTTGTGGGAGTTTTGTATCGGGCCCTTGTTTTCTAATTTGTTTCTAGTTCAGATATCTTCTTGACAAGGAAGAGAGCTGGTTGTTTTCACTTTAATTATATAGTAGATATCTGTGTTCCGTGTCCCTTCCATAAGGTGCAGTGGGTCAGTCAGGAGTCTGTGATTGTGACATTTCCTAGTCATGTTCACTTATAGAAAGAAGACATTTGCTGGCAATCTAGACAGCATCACTTCTTTATGAATATATAAAATAAAATGTTGATTACGTTACATTACAGTTAAGGAAACATTAGTGTTTGTTGCCATTTATTCTTTAAGAGAGTGGCTCTGTTATGCAAATTGTTTAGCCACATCTATTTATGCATATATCAAAACTCAGAAGGCGACTTTTGAATTTATTTTAACTATGAATTTTAATTTCAGCTCATTTTTAACATGTTTTTTTTTTTGTTTGTTTAATGAAACTGATAGTCCTTTTAACTTAGCTCTACTAATCATTTGTCAAAGTAATGCAAACTTTAAAACTGAATGGTTTATTCAAAATGAAATATTGCCGTTGAAATTGGGGAAATCATCCATAAGGATGGGTTTTACATGGCAAGGCAGTGAATATATCCAAGAAATCTAGATTTCTCCAATTGTAATTTACGATACCAAATTTACTTTATAAAATTTCAACAGAGAGAAAATGTTTAAGCCAAATTTAACTAGGACGCATTAAAATTACCGTTTAAAAGATTATTTACGTTAATCAGATTTTTGATAGGAATAGCAATATCTTAGAGTAAAATTAGCAGTCATAAGATCAAACTTAGTTTTAGCAATTAGTGCTAATATAGCTGATGTTAAGTTCTATCATAATACCATAGCAGTTATTAGACCCCGTTTTAAACAAACTGTTGCAGGAATCCTGTCAGTTGATTTCTTTTATGTGCGTTAAATAAAAGATGAATTGTAAACACATCAGGGTATAGAGACAAAAAGGCATTCATTAAATTATCTACTCTACTAATAAAATAATAATTATATGGACAATAGAGAAGGCACTATAGTTAGTATCATTACTTACACAAACAATAGATTTACATGTTATGCTAAGAAAGTATGCATAAACATGCATGATGTTTAATTTGTCTGTGACTCTTTTTTATCAATCGTCTGCATAAGAAATTTTATTTCTTTTGATTTATAAACGTATCATGATACATCTCACTTAGTGATAACTTTTCTCTATTGCCAATTGCACTATATGTAAAGATGATACAGCATAACATTCGTTGAGTATACTATCTGAAAGTATTCTTTGAAAGTAGCATACGTATGGATTTTGTTTCTAGTACATGAAATATCAATATACCACGAATATAGCATCGTTTAACAAGTTGGTACATGTTTTATGGGTATAAATTAGTTAGTTTTAAGGACTGAATGACAATTGTTATGATTACTTATTGTGAGTGTAAAAAATAAATAGTGTCCTGCTGAATAAAACAAACAATACCGCAGATTCTATCACGTATGCTGATAAGCTATATAGCTAAAAAGCAAACGTCTGCAAACGTTCTGGAATATATGATCAATCAAGCCTTATTCTAGAAAGTTGTTTGCTCAAGGTCCTGATTATCGATGTTTAATCATTTAGAAATGTATACAATACTAACAATACAGAGTAGCTTTTCCAACTTATTAAAAGACATGTGTCTGTTTCTAAAGTATTAAAATGGTAATTTAGAATAAATGCTATCCTGTTTCGTTGCTCCACAAACGTGTAGAACCAGGTTACACAGTGATTAAAGAAATGATCTTTATATTTTTGTTATATACGTTACCAGCATAAATAATACTCTTTTTCCAAAGCGGACACGCTGTAGATACTAAAATATTATAACCCCAAGGATAGCTAACGCGGGTGCTAAATCAGAGACAGAAATCATAACGATTCCCACTTCAGTTTTGTTTCATATGACACCGATGAAGGTATGTTTAATGTTTCACTTCTTGATTTCGACTTCTGCTTGGAATATCTTACATTTTTTAGAGTTTTAAGGTATATGTTGTGCCTTAGTGTTTTAAATATAGCTGCTGTAACGAATAACTGTTTATAAATGCATATATTTGATGGCTTTTACAATGTGTGATGGATCTGATTATGTTACTGCGTGCTTTTTATTTATTCATTGAGCTGTTGACGGTGAAAGAAAATGTCTTGTATATGCCATTTAACGCCATTTAATGCATAAAAGAAGCAAATACATTGTAGTGGCACAGATTCTAAAGAATCATTTAAGCTTTTTACAATTTAGTTATGAATAATAAGTATGTATCAATTATCCTATTTACATGATTCCTAATACATATACTTTATGGCATTTGTGCACTTTATTTTTAAGTTTTTCCCTTTAAACCAAATATGATTTGGTTGATATTGCATCTCATTCATATTAAATGTTAAAAATACAATATTTCTAATCTAATTTTGAGCTCTAAGAAGGTAGTCAATTCCATTTTCATCTAACAGCTGTTTAAACGCATTTACACATAACATATCACAAAAATATTGTTTTAAAAGAAAATAACGTGTATAACAGAACTTGCAGGCGCCTAACCTAATATTATTAATCTGCCATTAAGCTGCATCTAATTAAAATATCAATCATAACGATATGGAAGAAATCAATGCAAATGATAATAACACTATACTAGGAGTTTCCTTACCATCTAACGATAACGTATTAGACTTGGCTATTGCATGGTAAATGCACATGTTCATCAAAAACTAACAGACATTTTATAATATTTGAAGTAGCTAAGAATCTTAACGTACAAAAAGCTACCACCACAAGTCTTTTGGCAGCCCAGGGCCAAGTAAACAATAGTAATATATCTGAAAGTAATATATTTGAATTTAAGTAACGTATATAACAATTACGTAAGCATAAGTCATTTAAACTTATTGTCAGTTTGGTGATTTCAATTAAATTACTGTAAAGTAATATGCAGATAGTAGGAAATGTGACCTATCTTGTCTAAATAACTTTTCTTTTCAGTAATGTAGCGAATAGCCTACTACATGAAGCCTGTATGAGGGTAGCTATGGTTACCCCATAAACAAACATCTTTTGCAAGACTTAGAATTTGTGCAACATCTGTTTTCACACTTCTGAAACGCCATACCAACTGAGGATAAAGTCTAAAATTCTGCTACTTTCCGGCCACTTTTTTCCAATTTTTGAATCTCTGGCTCCCCTACTAAATACTTTCGACCTTCATTAAGCAACTATTTTCCATTAAGACCTTTGCTTTGTCTAATTTTAAGTGGCGCTTAAGACAGGTTTTACTGTATTGGAAAAGTGAATCTGGATTTACACTGCAGCATGGTTTTCCATGTCTACCCATATGACGATTACCAGCCACTCGGCAATTTTCAGTAGTGTATTCGTTTTCTTTGTTATGTATAATATGAGAGAAAAACCATTACACACCAAAATGTGTAGTTCAACACATTAAAAGACGTATACATAAACATTTTAGAATTCCATAGACATGCATTTCTGGAAATGATCTTCATCTCATCTAATTTTTACCCACTGTTTCTTCACTTCGTCATCGGTAAAAATGAATAAAGGAAAGTAAATGCTCATATCCAGAATCTGATATACATAATGCTGATGTACAGGAATTTGGGTTTAGGGGATAACTTATTCAAAATTTTCATTTGGGGTGGTATGTCGTCGGCTATACGATCGGAAATTAAGTTTTACGGTGACGTTATCCAATCAGACGTAGCGTTACAAAAGCAAGTGCATTAGAATATTTAATTACTCGGCGGTGAGGTTATCTAAGAACTGGGCCCTCCCAGGGGTCAGGAGGGGGGTACCTGTTCCCTTGTTCCCGTGAAATAAATTGGCTTGGTCCCCTACCCCCCCCCCCCCCCCCAAAAAAAAAAAAAAAAAAAAAAAAAAAAAAACAATCGAAAATTGTTTTCTTATGTTCCCTGTTCCCCAATAGTCTTTGCTTCCTTGTTTCCCTCCAACGTTGCTCTCGGTTTCCCTGCTCCTCTGAAATGAATGCCCATTTCCCCCCTGGTCCCAAAAAACCTCTGGGAGTGCCTCAAGAATTAATTCAACAGGTACCCACATGACGATCAACAAATAATTGCCACACTGAATAAAACAACACATGCAAAAGCTAGAAACAGATACATGAAGACACTACCACTAGAGGTATCACTAAATAATGAAACCACGCACCCTAGATGTTTCATCCCTAACCATATGAATTTTCTTTCCAAGCAGAACCTTTATACATTAACTATTTTAAGAATTTTGTTTCAACATCTTGACGACCCAGAAAATCAGCGAAAGTCAGGATATAACTACATGTATATAATATTATGTTAGTCATTAAAATAAGTTGCTAGCGGTGAGGCAAGCCTTTTTGTGAAATCCTAAACTTGTACTTTATTCACAATCGCATCAGCGATGTTGATATACGTTAGTACGCTTCCCTGGATACCGGCTTGCTTCTAAAACGAAAGGTCGTAAGTCGATCTACTCCTCTGAGCCGGAACCCAGATTCCCCACTGGAGCAAATTCGGAAATTCTTGGCGTGACAAAATCGGACTCCCCACAGAGGTGTACTTCCGGTTCTGCCTTCAATCTGTGTGAACTTCAAAAACGTCCCCAAGTCAAAGAAATACGTGATTGTAGTGGCTTTAGAAAAAGCAAAGCTAAAACTTTTAAAAGTGTTGTCTAGTTACAATAATGCGCTATGCGATAGTTCTAAGCTTTTTTTTTACAATAACATGAGGCCTTTGGATATTCTCTCCAAAGTGTGACGTAATTCTCAGATTTAGATGGATCAGTTCGATATGCCCCAAGGTTTTATGCGCATGCCTCGTTAATTAGATATAGATTTAGGAATAGGGATACATACATGTACTACTAAAGTGTCAGCTAAGGTAGGCTGGGGTGAATTCTACGACTATTCAGTGTTTGGACTATTAGAGTTTTTTTGGAATGTGCATATTTCCTTCTCTTTTTTTGCTTCCAATGGATTACCTATACAGAACTTTAATAGTACATACAAATAGTTAACTAAAACAAAAGATACTCAGAGTTTGAAATATACTGAGGGACTTTACAGGGCTTGGAACACGACCATGGACAAACCGATTCACGAGCGCGAACACAACGATTGTCAGCAACTCATCACAAAGTCACATGGTCGATCCTGATTGGATTCAAATATTCAACCGCAAGAGTAAAACAACGCCTACCTGTCTGTAAAGGGAAGGGTCACTGTAAACGTAACGTGTCAGTGCTCCGAAAATAGCTACTTTTGGCGTGTCATAGATCACAAATATCAGGCTCCGTGTTGGGTGTTTTTAATCTCCACGTATATTCCGCAGCATATAACCTTATCGTGTGTCCTCTGTTTAGAAATTAAGACCACTTTCTTTCACTGTTCACACATTTCTTACGCAATGATTAAAGCTGACCCTCTTAGATTCGCATGCCCACAAAAAAAACAGACAGCACTTTTAAAGTTTGTTGCTGTCCTAGGAATCAAATAAGGAACGACATTTCATGTGAATTGTCTGCTGATAGATGATTCATATAAAATATCAAGGTCTATTTTCTCCCTGAAATTCAAGCAATACATTGATCACAAAAGTGTACAGTGCAATTTGTCATGATTGGCGTTTTAAGGGTTAAGATCAAAGCGGTATCAAGCTCCAGATAAAAAGATTTTGACACCGACCTAATTTGAAATGAGCTTATTATAACTCTTTGCATGCAGGATAAGTTAAACTGTTGCAGGCCCGCAATCTTTTTGTGTCACTTTCCGGACAAACTGATCTGTTAAAATTGTATGCAAGGGTAATTGGCTCCAGCAGGCAAAGTTAAATCTATTTGCGGACAAGATATTATGTAACCAAGACAGTTCGAAATGTATGTCTGAAGGTAACAATGTCCAGGAATAGATCAATTATGCAGGTTTTGTATATGTGCTATTGACACCTAAAAACCCAAAAATAAAACACTGCATATCCTTTACACATAGGAGGCGTTTCTTTCCTGTCTCGTTATTTATTTGACTATCCAATCAGCATCAAGGCTGTGACTTTGACGAGCGTCCGATTGTAAACACTGGTCCATCGCAAAGTCCACTGTCCATCCACTATAGAAACGCGCCACCTGCTAAAATGCTTATTATTGTCAAAAAATGTATTTTAATTATACGAAAAATAAAATTGACAAGTCCCGTCATTTAGCTTGCATTCATTAAGAAAATAGAAATGCTGTGGTTTGTGGTTGGCGTGACGTCGTGATAATTCTGAGACAACCCTTATTCAAAAAGTCACAGTGTACTAATACCTTCCATAATGAGAGCAAAAAAGTGTTTGAACTGATATTTGTTCTTGAAAGCAAAAGGGAAGGAAATTCAAATCATGAAGTTAAAAGCTTTTGGCAACGTTCATTTCATCTTAATGACGGTATTAACCTTATGATGTAATTGGCCGTTTATGTATCCTATGGAACAGGAATAATCAAAATCTTTAAGTGCCATCAGATACTCATCAATCCGATGCATAAAAGACAAAAGTATCCCGGCATGCGCGAACGTCGTCCGCCTGTTATTGCAGTTTGAAAAATAAGACTGTCCATTTGCTGACGTAAGCAAAGAAACGCTGCGCCTGGAAGTGTAATTAAACGATTATTTTCTAAACCGTTCGTGTTTTTTCATTGGTAAGTCATCTGGCTACTTGCTCAAAGTGTTTGATTTTGAATTGAACTAAACTCACAGTTTGTCAGGCGACAATTATATGAAACACAAACGTCAGTGCTACATCAGAACGAACAACATGAGCAAATCGAAACTATGGCAAATAATGGTCCATTTTGTAAGGGGATAGAAAATGATAAAAGGAAACACCTTTGAATCAGAATTATGGAAAAACAGTGAATGTATAATGGTGCGTTTCTAAAGTCCATCAGTATATATGAAAGAATAAAAAAGAGTGGTCTCAGCAAATGCAAAATTAAAGCACTAAAAATGTTTTCTAGTCTAGTAACTTTTATACGCTATGCGATGGTTCTAAGCTTTTTATAAATAGAATACATGTATCAGGGTTAATTTGTTAATTCGAATCTGAAGGGTATTAAGAGTTGGTACAAATATTGAACCATGTTCTTCTTGATCTGGATTCATGCCGCTTTTCTGCTCATTCTGCAAAGTATTAATAGAATGCTTCTGAGAAATTGTACTGTTTTGTTTTACAAATCAATTTTCAGGGAAGGGAGATGGCTTACAGAAACCTTATTTTAATGCGTGTAAAGTACCTGCTCTGGGAGCCACTAGAAAATCCGCCCCACTCTTCTCAATTGGACCTTTCCATTTCTGTTTAAAGAAGTGTTTGGTGGTATTTTCATTTTTATTCAACTTATTATTTTTAACAAAGTATTTCAGAATAGTTTAATAGAAGGTTTCATAGGTGAAATGTAGCATTAAATACATGTAAGTATGGGACTGCCCATTGTGTACTTTAAGGGGTCTCAAATATAAATTCAAAATTAGGATGTATATGTCCCTGAAGATGGTTTTCAGCTTAGCAAACAGTGCATACCCTGATTATTTACAGCATTCTGCTGCATTTTATCTGGGTATTCACTGTTTGCCGAACTAACTGTTTAAGGGTTTCCAGAATGCAAAGGGTTAATTTGCAACTTGTATTAAAAATAAAGACCATACTGTGTATGCACTATAGCATTATAATATGAGTGTTAAGGACACAACATATTTTCTATTGTTAATCGCATTATAAGGTCAAATGCAGTGTATATCAAAAGGCAATAGTCAGATCATCAACATCCTGCCAAAATATAAAACTTGATATTATTAAAACAAAAAAAAAATACAGCGCACATACCTATTTTACTAAAACTAAACACATCGGGGACAGTAATATTGGCAAAAGCGTGCCACGTATTTATATTCATGGCATTTATTATCTCACGTTTTTTTTAAAAAAGCGAAGGGTAATCGCCTCTGTCCGTTCGTCCGGCTGTCCGTTATGCTATCTCCTCCTAAACCATTGGACGAAATATAGCCTTATTTGGTGTGTGAGTTACTCACATGATTTGGGCAAGCAACAGCACATTTTTGGACCGCCCCTTGGGGCCCTGTGGAGGGGTCAAAAGGTCAATTATCATTAAATTTCAAATACAAAGTTAAGTTCAAAGATTTTTATACCAAACTATGTGCATGTTCTCAAAAATAAAAGACATAAAACATATTGAAAGGAATATTCATTATGTCGCCAGGGCGGTATTATGGGGTGCTGGCGGGTTGGGGGGCGTCAAAAAAATCTAATTCTGTCCATTTGTCTGTCCGTTATGCTATCTCCTCCTGAACCGTTTTGAAGAAATCAAACCAAACTTGGTGTGTGAGTTACTGACATAAATATGGCTTGCAACAGCACATATATGGGCCCCGCCCCCTCAGTGGAGTCCTGGGGAGGGGTCAAAAGGTCAAATATCATTAAAGGGGCTATTACATGGTATGGAAAATTAACATGGGAGTCAGCCCACGCTTGGAATTTGATAATATTATGTTATTTCATTGTCTGGGGTATAACTTTGATACTTAAGGTGCATTTGAGTTTTTATGTAATTCTATTGCTTTTATGACGTCATGAATGATATTACTATAATACCTTAGGGTATCGAGTTATAATCATTACTAAAGTAATTGACATATCAGGTAACGGGCGCAGAAATGTTTTATTAAATAGCTATATCATTGATAAGGTCGTTGTTACTTAAAATGGCTTTGTATGTATTAGGATATTTGTAGGGCATTCATTTTTATGCATGGTACCCCAATTTTCAACTGTATATTTTGTATTCAGTCAAATTTGGAATTAACATTTTTACAGACAGACAGATAAATCTTTTATTTTCTTATGCCATTTAAATGACATTTAAGGAACAACATATTAACATAGACGGTAGCTGAGGTGTGAAACAGTATCAAATATTATAGTGAACGCTTAACAATTTAGCAGGATCACGTTTGTCTTTTTGGGAGAATATGGAGTTTTGTAGCACCAATATAATGCGTTTCATGCTACAATTCTTCATATATCATTATTAGCTATCGGTGTATTTGTCTTATTTTTCTGAGACACGTTGCAAACTATCCATATATGTTAAGAATATGTTGACCAAATTTCATGAAATTCAAGGACCGGTAACATATGTTTTCAACTTGATATGAACACATATTGCCCAAATTCATCGAAATGTAAAAAATACAATAATTATGTTTCAGTTTAAAACATACTTGAATACTTGCTTAGATTGAATCATCATGCTAGTACATTTATCGGTAGAAGTTGATATGTTCAGTGTTTTTCCCTATTATGGATTGGAAAAAGAAAAAAAAAACAATATTCTTTGATAGTAAGTACCACGATTATTATTTTATGAAGTGCTTACAGAATAATATTAGCCAAAATGATAGAATATGGTAACACCTGTACTTACCACATCTAGTTTAATAACATTAAAACTACATCTAGCAAATGTTACTCTTAATATGTAACATTATTAAGAATTTTAATTCATACAGAAGAGAAACCTTATGATGAGCCAGTTCATACAGGAGTAGAACCTTATATCTATGATTTTATAGTTGTAAGCCTCATTAACAAACCTGCATCACAAAAATACCCCCTGTCAACCCTAATGGTTAAAATTAACCATTTTGTCACATATAACTCTTGGCTTCAAAGGTATTGCTATATTAATGCTTAAATCTTCTCTATTCATTCTGTTTTGTGACACTGATGCTGATTTCCATCAAATAGCAACATTAATACTTTAGCTGGCTGTATATTCTACGCATACAGTTTCGTTTCTGGACCTCACTTATTCATGTAGAACACTGTTTTATGATACCTTTAATAACACTCTGTTACACATTATCCTGGTCACTGCACCAAAATGTGGTTCCTCCAGTTCAGTTGGGATGTAAAGGAAATATTTGGTCTTCTTGTTTTCACACGTTTATTGTTAGGATATTATGTTTCTTAAACAATATCATGCAGGACTTGAGGAAGTGATACACATTGTCTTGGTCCCATAGTGCCATGACACAGGGCCATGACCTTTGGCATTTCTGACCCATGAATCATTTCAAATTGTATATACATGTCTTTCTTTAAGAAACGCGGAAGTAGATTTAAAAACAACCTCCTTATGTCGAGTTATTAAATTATTATAAATAAATAATTAATATTGCTAAAACTGACCTATACCCATAAACGGTAGGAAATTACAAAGTTACCGGTTTTGGATTTTCATGATAATTGGCTCAGATCAGCAAGATATATATGACATGTATTTGTGATAATATGATATCTTGACAAAGACTAGAACGCATCTTTCTTTTGAATTGAATGTTGAATGTTTTGTGAATTTTTGAAAAAATATTGAAATTTTACAATTAGTTCTTCTGAAAATGTAAACCATAATTTATCCAAATGGTTTCGTGGTGTCAAAATAATGTCGATAGTATTTTGGATTCAATCTAGATGTTATATCATAGAAACAAACAAAACTATAGATTTAGGACATGGGCATTTAGAGACAGGTATCACCTCAAAGGTGGAGTACGTCAGGGTCGCTTCCTTAGCCTTATTCATAACTATCTAATTCGATAAAACATTTTCATAGTTCGTATATAATGAGTTACTAATATGCAACGTTTAAAGAAAATCCATGCGTGGGCACAGATGAGAGTACCCCTTTCTATTACAAGGTCAATTTCAAAGATTTTTACACCAAATTTTCTATGTGTTTTCACAAATAAAATATATAAAACATATCGAATGGGAGTTTCATTCTCTCGCCTAGGGACTTGGGGGTATGGGGTGAAACATTTAATTTTTCCAAACATGGTCATGTGACATATTAAATGAAAGAAGCTGGTGATTAGAACATACTACAAGTAAAACTTTTACACTAGAGTTAAGCTGATGACCTTTGGGTGGGGTGAAAAAGCAGTACATTTCAATTACATAGTCAATTTCTCAGATTTTTATACCAAACTTTGTGTGTGTTCTCATACATGAAATATAAAATTCATATCGAACGCTGGGTCATTCTTCAGTGGTTGGACTTGGGTTGCTGGGGCAGTCAAAATCTTTAGCGTGGGGCTTTGCGATGCCGACCCATCGAATGTGCGTTCTAGTTCATGTTTTGCTCTTTTAGAACTATTGGTTTAACAATGTGCCCGCCGATCACGACCTTTGTTGTAGTCTGCCCTCTCATCTGCTTATATTCTAAGGTAGCTTATATTGCAAACACTAGGGACCAAGATCTACATAGTCGATCATCTCTTTAGGAGCGACTTGCTTCCATTAGACACAGCAAGAAAACCCAACATATTTAATGCAGTATTCACGCATTAGAAAACATGCTTCGTGTGCGTTTCCAATGCGTTGAACGCTCGTTGGAATCCACCTGAGTTAAAAACGCAAATCATCGCACACCAACGCAATGCAAGATTCATGATAATTCATAAGCGTTGAGACACATTGGATTATTTATTATACATTTTGTGTAGCAACCTGCTCACTTTACGACTTCGCGTTGCTTTTGTCTCAGTATCGTTTTCATGACGATTTGGCTATTATAAAATGCGGGTACCAGCCTGTTCCCTTAAAAACGATAATTTCTGGTTCTCCCTACCTCCATGTCATCGTAATACTATATTGAACAATGGGGATACCAGTCGTGTCCATCTCACCGTTTTTATACTATCATGATATGGCTCCTATAGTTTAAATGTTGGTACCAACCTGCTCACTTGACGACTTCCGGTGGTTTTCGTTGATGACTCATTTTCATCATCTGTCTCGCTTTCAGATGCTTGCTCCATCTTTGGCCTTGGGTAACCAAACACAAATGTTGTCTTTGGATAACTCATATCTCTTTTACGTACTTTTTTTGGGATCTCCATGTTTTCATTCCAGTATGGATTGAATTTGTACACACCCTGATGTGTATGACCTGCAAAACAAGTATGGCTATTTCAATTTATGTCATACTTTTCAGTAGCAGAAACGTACATTATACGTCACAACATTAGATTATATATCACAAGAAAGAATTAACATGATTAACGCTTTATCTTTGCCTGCACCCATTTTCATGTCTGGTTTGGACAGCTTATACGGGACAGTCAAGTTTTAAAAGTTATTCTACACCTTTTTTGCATTAATCATATTGAAAAGCTGTAACATAATTGCCAATAAATAGAAAGTGAAGTGTAGGCCTTGGTCAGATGTGGCGCTTGATTGTATCGATTCTTGGTCTTTGCCTTCTTCCTAACTACACTCGAGGGGTCGTTTCATGTGGTTAAATGTGTCTATTGTGGGCCTAACATAGATAAATCTACATGTGTTAATTAAATTTATACTAGTAGTACACATTCCAATTTCAACCAAACTCTCAACTTTGTCAAGTAGTTTTTCCTAGCAGGACCCCTCTCTTTCTAGTTTTGTCCAAGTCACATGTAGAATATCAGCGGGGGTTTTCACTGTTTAAAATGTTAACGCTAACGAGAAACATCTAAGTCCAGCAGCTAGTTCTGTTTTTTTTTTGTTTTTTT
The DNA here is from genome assembly GCA_964019695.1 of Loripinus fragilis. Lineage (NCBI taxonomy): Eukaryota > Metazoa > Mollusca > Bivalvia > Lucinida > Lucinidae > Loripinus > Loripinus fragilis. Next base: position 26,044,930 of record OZ026525.1, on the reverse strand, counting down.
TTTTTACTTATCATGATGTTAATTGTGTTTGTTGCATCATACAGAGTCGAACAGGAACCTTAAAGTTACCTATAAACCTGTTACAGTAAAAGAGTAGGTGGGAATGATCAGGCAATACCACACTTACACAATACAGACCAATCTCTGGCACCGCTTGAAAGAGCCTAAACCACTAACAGTCAAAAGACATCAGGAAGACAATTACAGTGAATTAACCAGCTCTCTCTTCCCCATCAATATGATTACAATACTAGAGGGACACATAACCCAAAATGTCAAAAAGACCAAGAACAGAACCTCTCCAAACAATGGGATCAACAATAAACAATTAATCAGCCAAAACAGAACCTTCACCTTAGAATGGAAAGCAGCCTAAGCCACTGGGGGCTTAAATACTTTTTACTGTTACCAAATCCTTTACAGATTTTGTTGTTGATAATATAGAAACATAATTATGATATAACATACTCGAATGTGATGATCAATGAAGTTTAGTCAGAGGGGGTCCATCTTTTTTTAAGTTGATGAGGGAAAAGAAGATCCAAATACCACTTAAAGCGGGCCCTTATGGACCTGCATGCAAAACGCCAGTTGAATGTTTCCTTAGTGGGCCGATGATGGCCCAACATCAAGTTTAATGCTGGCTTAGTAGCTATGTGATTTTCCATGGGATCTGGACCAGTATTGCTAGGAAAGCCTATATTTTTATTATTTTCAGGTGGTATCCAGACCCTCTGTCTCCCCTCTGGATCCACGCGTTGCCTACCTGTAAGTCCATTGTGTTTGCATGTGATCTTATCATACAACATTGAACCTCTCAGTTTATTATCCCTGTTAGGGAAACAACTGCATGTTTCAAATACAGTATCCTGGATCACAGCTCGGGGCTCAGGTGTGCCTTCAGGCTCATAGTAGTGATGGTCGAGGTAGTAGTTACTATATATTGTCCTGCCATCGTCACTGTCATCAATCTCTTCTTCTTCATCGTCGTCATATTCTTCTGAAGATCCTGTTTCTGTAACAATATAGGGATCAAACATGTTTTTCTATGCAATAACATCTGCTGGACCCCTAGGGTGGTGTTGAAACCCGAGCCTGAAAGGCGAGGATTTTAACGACCCCAAGGGGTCTAGCAGATGTTAGTGTATCAGAAAATCATGTTTGTATGTTTTGTATTACTATAATGGCGCACAAAAACATGAGACATTCATATGTTTTGAAAACGCCTGTTCCAGAGCAACGACTTACGTCCTTCTAATATGACTAGATTACGTTAATTTATATGCACGTTACTGTTGATGACGTCAAATTTTGATATGACCTAGAATGCGTACAAAAGCCGTGTATTAACAGCACGTGAATTGCCTAGTTAATACATGGGTTTTGCCTGTTGAAACATGGCTGTTAATAGCGTGCGATGCGGCGTTTTATGCAATAATAACTCTTATAGGTGTACAACTGTGTGAACTGTACAAAATATGAAACCTGTGCATAAATGCACAGGTTTCATATATTGACACATTTCTCGTGGCTCTAACTGTTGCAGCTAAATATACTGACGGACTTTCAAACCGCAACACTTGGATAGCAACTTTAATTTTTGTCTAAAAAGAGGGCAAAACGATCATTTTTATTGTATCTTAAAGAGTTGTCATTTGCTTGTAACACTTGAAAAAATTGTCCCATTAAATTAAATTTAACGCATTAGAAATGTAAACATTTTGAGAAAAGGGTCAACTATTTCATGTGCCAAATTATTATCAGTACACGATTCCATACTTCATTAAATCAAGAAACATGAGACGCATCAAATGTGTGTCATAGACTTTGTTAGATATCGAGGAATCACTCTTTAAACGATTGCTATGTCTGCAATACAACGTATTTGCTTATTTGACGTTTGCATTTTGGTACCTTTTCATTTGACTATTTAATATCTCCTCTACATAAAACCCCAATTCCACTGGACGGCGATTACGCTACGCTAATGGCGATCTATGATTTTCTCTAAAATTATTCCAAATCGCCGCGGGAACCACACGATTTGGGGACTTGACGCTTCTAGTACGCTTCCACTACAATTTTACTACGCTCCCGTTACACTGTTGCTGCGATCCCACTACGACAATGAAGATCTGGCTCAGTCTACGCTGATGGCGATGTAGCTGCGACCTTGGCGATGGAGCTACGCTTTCGTTGCGCTTTTGTATCCTTTTCTATATAGAATCTGAAATTTCGGTACGCTTCTACTACGACCTAGGCGCTTCTACTGCGCTCTTGCCGTTTCTGCTACGATTCTTGTCATTTTGACCAAAATTTCGAATCGTAGCGGAATCGCCGTCCAGTGGAATGGGGGGGGGGGGTTAAGACATTCTTCAGTGACGACTAAATTTATGCCGAAGAAGTAACGCCGTCGAGTTCAGTTGTACAATAAATACGTAAGTGTTAGCTGAGGAGGCAAATCAAGATGCCATTATAGAAGCAAAGAAAGTTTACATTCACTCGTATTTTGAAAGATATAAAGGGAAGACTTCAAGTTAGTTTTGCGCTTTAATGTCCGTCAGTATAGATCTATCAAATGGATATTAACTTAATATTTCCAGTGATTAAAACAGCAAAATAAAACCATCAAGTGAATTTTAAGAGGTTTATTTTTTAACCATGCTGTGAGATTTTATTTTTCTGAACGTATTGATAAAGTTGACATGGGTTTCTATATAATTGTACAATTGTACAGAAGTGTAAATAAATCAATATAACGACTTCATGTACATGCACCAGTGTTTAGTCATTACATGTAAGAACATTGTATCTTAGTTTTAGAAAAAAAAACATGAAAAGGTACGTGCATTAAGGGGCTATTTTAGCTAATGTCATGTGATAAACATAATCTAACATTCGTGCTCCTGTATTATTGAATTTATTAACTCGTTGCAAAAAAGCGATAAAATACTCGGCAAGCTGCACATTATATCTCTTTTCCTCAACTCCTTTAATAAATGCAATAAAACATCAGCACTCATGTAAGATCCTCTATATAGTATACCTATAAAGATATATTATGTGACCATATCCTCCTTACAGGATAGAAAATAATTTTGTTAATTAGATGGAGCAAGGGTACCTAAATTAGGAGCTGGTCCAACTATGGAGACATGTCCTGTTCTGTAGAGCTGAAAATAAATGTGGTTACGTTATAATACCGCGAGCCACACTTCCCACTAAAAGAGCTACGTGCATCAAGGGACTTTTTTGCCCCCCCCCCCCCATTTGAGGCTAAAATATACAAATGTTTTAACCGATGTGTTCTTGTTAGTTTATTAGAACAATAACCAAAGCGTAAAGTCTCAAATTACTTTGACTTTTACCGTTGCCATGGTAACAAAAATGGCCGCCAAAATAGGCTGAAAATAGGAAATTGACCATTTTGGAGCAAAATTGAGAGGTTTGACAGAGAAAATAACATAAAGCACAAGCAAATACCGAAAAGATATTTTAACAGAAGATGAGAATTACCACGGCGCACAACATATTAAAAGTATTTTTTGTATCCAGCTGTGCTGATATCAAATTCTTAAACAATCGGCCTCCAAAAGCCTTTAAATTTGATTCAAAATTGCAATTTCTCTGCTTTAAGCCTATTTTGTCGGCCATTTTTGTTACCATAGCAAAATATGCGAGTCATCTAATGATTCGTGTTAGCTCAAATGGTGTGTACAAATTAATGTTTACTGAACAATTATAAACAAAACATGACGTCACAGTCGCTCTTGGCTGGCAGGATAGCAGTATTTTTAACAGCTATCATTATAGCCAAGGGACCTCTGATGGTCCTAATGAAGGATTGTCCATAAAAATGGACAGAAAAAAAGTTTCAAAGAAAAGATAGTTTTCCATCAATAAGTAGGTTCAACCCTCGAATAATCCGCAAAAGTGTTTTCTCATTGGACAAGTATCTATTAAAATATGGGTTGAAAACTCTGTTTTTGCTATTCAACATATAAAAATAGAAAAACAAAACTACTGAAGTGGTTTCTCCCCTGTGACCAAACTAATCCTTTTGCATACTGTTGTAGTTTTACAAATGACATGATTGGTCATGGGGGACGATGTCAAAATGCTCAAAAACAATTTATTATAAAAACTTATTTGGGATTTTTTTTTACAAACCTGTAGGTAAATATCAATTTACAATGGCATGTATCATGGCTTTAGTTATGATCGCGTATACCAAGTAATTAATTGTCTTATTTCTCGACCATAACAAATGTTGTGGGCACTCAAAAGAACCGTCGCAATGAGACGGTTCTATTAAAAGCACCAACTTATAGGTTAAAGTAAGAAAGGGTGAAAAGATCAGGAATCGATACAATCAAGTACCACACCTGACCCATGATACCAATGGGAAAGTGACATACTCACAGTTGGACACCACTGTAAACGAGAGCCAAGAGGTCAGCCCTTTCCCAGCAGGTGACCACAAGGCACACATAAACAGACGCGCACAAAGGCATAGCAAACACAAGACAGAAAAAAGCAAAAAAAGATCCACAAAAGAAGTACCGCCTAGGAAAGGTCAGTAAAACATTTACTGGAGGGCTTAAACCAGGGACTGTGTGGCGGCGGTAGAACGTCTCCCTGCCCTTCACTATAGTATAGATTTTATTTTCTTGTCCTTTGGGATCATGGGTTTCATCTTGGAACTTTGAAACTATTAAAGGGTCACAGATGAGACTTTAGTGGCCGAAATTAGATAGTCTGGGCCAGAAAACTTGCACACTCTAGTTTCTGTTCTCTGGTGCATTCTTTGCATCCAACGGATAACCTTTTTAAGAACATATTTTAAGCTCCAAAATTGTGTTTATCTAGACTGTGACATACAGTAAGCAGGTATGATACACCTCAATGAGCATGTCAAACTGGCTGAACTTGAAACCCAACAGGTAATTGTCACAAGTTATAGACAGCAAACTTATTTAGAAGAAGCGATGAAATCTTCTTAATCTGAATTTTATGCAGACGCATCACTTTCGTCTCAATTTGTATTCCCAAAACATTATATTTCCATGTATTGGGTGAATTTTTGACTTTCTGTGAAATAAAATTTGGTCACAAAAAGTACCCCCACCCATAAACCCTTAATTCCTGGCATAGTTATGCAATATTTTCAAGATATTTTCATTTTGCTAGGTACACTAAATGTAAGGGTTTGATTTTAACACAAAACTATAACTGTCAAATATGCATTATCCTAGCCACAGGCTGTCAAAATTTGGGCAGATCGAATAGGAGACTGTCCGAGGTCCTTCGTCAAACACAAAATACTTTTTAAGTTAATGCTAACAGCCGTTTCAATAAATGATATAATACTCCAAATATGGTCATCAATTTAAACCTATGTTTTGTGTGCACAAAAGAACCACCTCACTTTGTTTTCCTTTCTTTTAGGTACCCACAGCATATGTTTTGGCTGAGAAATATTTTTAATCAGGCACTTTTGTCTGGATTCATGTAAATGAATTGTCCCTTCCCTCAACGAGATGTTGCAATTCTGGTCTTAAGGATTGTTTGACCTGACCCTGGCACACTCTCTTGACATTAATGACATTACTCATTCTGCAGCTTCTCACGTTAATAATGCGCTCAGCAAAAGTTGATTACGTTTTATCTTTGCTTGTAAATAAAGATAATATATCAGCAGTTTAAATACAAACATATTTTTTGCTGGTTGCTTTAAAACAGCCGCACTGACAGTATGGTACCTTGTACCTCAGCGCTTCCCACACTTTGTTCACTGGAACGACCGCTGAGTGCAAGGTGAGTGGCAAGAGATGATGCACTGTAAAACTGGCGAGGGTGAGAATGGGGGTGACAGGGGTTTACCTTCTGAATCTGAAAAATCAGACTCTTCCGTTACATCCGTCAATTGGTCATCTCCAGTATCACGTGAATTCCGTGATTCAGCTGTTGGTGCCCTCACAACGTCTTTGTCATCTAGAAACTTATTCCAAACATCGTCAGATTTCAACTTTTCTCCAGCACCACCAGACGCTTGGTTTCTCTCTTTGTTGAACAGACTTTTCGCCGCAGTTCCGCCTCCACGGCTTTCATCCCTTCGACTGGCAGCAGTTCGTGGATTAGTTTGTTCTGTACCAAGTCGGGTGCCAGCATGTCTCGTTTCCTGTCGGGTACCGGGTTGTTTTGAACCGCTTCTTGTAGCAGTTTTCACGTCTTTCGATCTAGAGGCACGTCGAGTATCTTGTGAGCGAGGTGCCGTTTGTCCCCGAGAAGGCATAGCACGTATATTTTGCGTCTTTAATGCACGTGTGATGTAATATTACATTCATAATGAAATGTTACATGTAAGTGTCTGATGTCTTGAGACGGCATGGCTTTGCAGTTTCGTCTGACCCTTGGGATCAGTCTTGATGCCTCATGGCATGCGCTGATGCTTACGCATAAAGTTGAAACCACGAGTATAATACAGTGAAACCTTTGTAAAACGGCCACTCTCAAAAAGACCGGAAGTAGGGTTTCAAGACCAAGTATCGCTTAATGCAGGTCAAAAGAATTGCAGAATGATCCAAGGGGAGCATTCTGCAATGCTAATGACCTTCATTAAGCTATCATTTGTCATTGAGATCTATATTAAATGACCGATTTACACAAGTTTTACTGTATATCTACTTGTAAAAGCCGACAAGACGAGGTTGTGTGTGGCAATGCATCTGGCCTAAACATTGTACTTGTATAGAAACAATATCCATGTACAATTTTTGAAATTAAATTCTATTACCCTTCAGCTATTTAAACCATAAAGTGACACCTATAATTTGCGGAAGACTATACTTTCAAATGTTGCTGCTTTAAAAATAAAAGATAACAAATAAGGCCTGGTATTTCATGAGAATCGTCTGGATTCTCATGAAGTATCATACATGAACCTTTTTTTCAAAAATTAGGAAAACTGTGGCAAAATTTGTCGGATTGGCGCTCGAAGGGTTAATGGATCGACCGAAACTGGCTGGAAGACCATGCTAAAAATGGTTGATTCACTTTCTTTTTATATAAAATTTAGCAATAATCCGTTTCGCATAATCGCTATATGTCACTACGTAATCCACCAATCACGCTGAACTGAATCTTGTATTTTTTTTATTCCATTGACCACATTATGTCGTATTTTGAAGTCATTTTAAACATAAGAATACGGACAGTTAAAATGGAGCAACTTTATTACATATAGAGAATATATTTGAGCAAGTTCATAAGAATCACACATCACATTTCCGAGAAATAAAGGCTCATACGAGTCTGTGCATTCGCGCAGTCTCATCAGATCATTTACAGCTCGCACGCCGTTGATAAAGTCTCAGACAATGAATAGAGTCTTCGGTTCCACTATATAGCTGCAGCTACTGGTTTAAAAAGTTTTGTTACGCACATGCAATAAGTCCCAATATCTCACGAACTGACTAGTTTACAGTAAAACATGTCTTAAACGGTCACTCAAAATAGACAAAACATAGATCTTAATGACAAATGGTAGCTTAATGAAGGTCGAAAGTATTGCAGAAAGCTCCCTTTGGAGCATTCTTCAATACTTTTGACCTGCATTAAGCGATAATTGGTCTAGAAAACCAACTTTTGGTATTTTTAAAAGTGGCCGTTTAGACAGGTTTTACTGTATTTTAAAAATCTTACTCAAGAGTTTTAATCTTATGTTCCTGGATTAAAAGATTAAACGCCATAGCATGACCTTAACTTATTTGTGATTATAGATTATATTAATTGACTGTTTGCGGATAATCCAACAAGCAGGCTGTTATACTATTATGCACCATTGACAGAAGTGGGATACAGCCTATGACCGATTTCATCAACAAGCCATTTTATCTATACTAAGAAAAAACAATTGAAGGATATTTGGATTCAGTATTATCTCTACATGTAACATTCAATACAATAAAAACTTTACTCATTATGCATGTATTTCATAGTTCCAGACATCTGCAATCAAAACGGATGCTTTATTTTAGTCACGCTTCAATGGTTTAAGTACAGTACAAATCCAAATGGTTCAACCCTCTATACTGAAAAGTCACAAACGTTCAAAAATGATTGAAACCCATTTTTATCGTTTGTATTCCATAATGACTGACTGCAAAATCATCGCTGGTTCTCCCTCCAAAAATGGCACCTAATTTTGAGCTGTTTTCAGTGTTTTCCTGCAAATTTGTAGTCAAATTTACCGTGGTATGCCATATTCGTGTATTTTTGTTCAATAATTTGTCCCATTATTAGGGGCAATGACTGATAAATTGGTGTTAACTTTTGACTGTGGTCGGAATTAGGACAAAAGCAATGACCTGGTAAAGGTTGCAGCAAAAATTGAGAGCGCTAAATTTTTTGCCTGTGAACTTTGGGTAGAGAGGGTCGGTACATTTGGTGTAGTACTGTATCGTAACCAATGACCCGTGAATTTCAATATACATTTTGGTGAATTGCATAGTAATAATTCTATCAATGACAAAAATAATTTGTTTGAAAATTATATTCCCAAATGTTATAATGTCAAAAGAATTTTAATATCCTTCAATTGTTTTTCTGAGTATATGAATTTTAATGACATGTATCACCTACTGCAGTAAACCCTTCTCTTTGTGGTACATAGTCGAGACATGTTGTGTGTCATTTAACACAACTGCAAAGGAAACGATACTAACTGCCGACGTTAAATTCCGAAATTTTCGCGAGAATTTTGTTTTCGCGAATAGTGCTTAAACATAATAGCCCGGTGACGTTAAAAATTTGCGACTAGGGCATCATTTACCAACAGTGTACATCAGTAAACGACAGATTGATTTCGCCATTTCGCGATGGCTTATTTTTGCGAAACTTCGCACCCACGAATTTTCGTGAAAATAAACCTCTCGCGAAAAGTTCCGAATTAACAGTAGTGGACTGGTTACCTTTCACATTAACTGTACATGTATTATGGCGCCATGAACTTACAAACATTGTCTATCTCACTGCATGTATCTTTATCAGGCCAGCGTGACATTGAACTTTTTTTGAATGACGTCGATGACGTTGAATTGACGCGAAAAACTATAATTTGATCATAATCGCCAGTCTGAAGAATGAACCAATGGGTGGACTGGTAAAAAGAATACAATGTTAGCGTATTTTGATAACGCGTTTAAAGGCTCTGATTCGAGACGGCATCGCTCAGTTGAGCATCGCGAATTCAACAAGCGGTCTCGAAGCATTGACTGGAAAACATGATATCAAAACAGACACAAACCTAATATTCATTCTCTATATATGGCAACTGTATCTTAAATTAGCATGTTAAAGGTATACAAATGTATAAAATACACTCAGTCTTAATATTGTACATTTTCCTCGAGTGAAACAGCGAAATACGAGGGTTGTTCCAGTAAATCGTGGACATTTGTTATACATGTAATAGGAGTCTGTGTATCAGTAATTCCGTGATACTTTAATGATGTGTTTATATACATCTTGGTAACATATTGCACAAATTTGGGTCGAATCACAGTCAAAATTGCAAAGTTATGAACCTTTACTAGCGTGTATGTCGACATGTGTGGAGCACGTCGAAATATTTGTAATGAAATTTATCTAGCCTAAATAGTAGTGTCCATTCAGTTAAAAAACGTGGTTGTATTTTACACGATGCAATACCACTCAACTATTGACTATTCAAAGAATAGTGTTGAAAATATGATAAGCCTCCCACCGTGTGCATTGATTTTATAGAAGATTTATCATGGCTACTGCATTTTTTTTCCAGAAAATGCTAACGTTATTAAACGGCACTGCGCAAAAATTAGGCTGACCTCTTGGTTCTCATTTGCGATGTCTAATTGTGAAGTTGTCACTTTCCCATAGGTATCCTTGGTCAAGTGTGGTGCTTGATTGTATCAATTCCTGATCTTTGCCCTTTGTCTTACTTTCAATACCTTTTGGTTAATCAAACACATAACACTACGTTCTTTAAGTGTTAAATAATTGGCTGAACAGTCACTAGTTCTACTTATCATAAAATAGATTTTGTGCAATTGTTTTTAAGTAATCTCACAAAGACAAATTCCTTACCGTCATTGTGATGAAACACATGTTATTTTTCTGTCAGTTATCTTAAAGGTAATTTGCCTTGTATTAAATCTAAAAGATCGCGCTTTCTTCTTTGCTAAGTATTAAATCATTACTTGAGCTAGGAAGACTTAATCAACATACAGATGGCAATACTTGTTACCATTAAAGCATATATAAAAAAGAGTAGAGACAAAACATTTGACCAACCCTCACTGAAAAATTAGCAAAATAATTGGGAGACGTGCTCCGCATATGCTGAGACACCGTCAAGTAAAGGTTAATAACTGTGTTATCTAAACTGTGATTCCATCCAAAGTTGCATAAAATATGTCTTGGATGAATATGAAAATATCATAGAAATTTCATAGCATTCCTGATACACAGTCTCGTTAAATAAAAAAATCACGGTTTACTGGGACAACCCTTGTAGACCTATTGTATTTTATGTAGTTTACTTTAATACAAATTGCGTTTTAACATATTTTATCTGTTAATTTAAAAACAAGTGTTAGTTATTGTATGATTTGTGCGTATGTATTTGGAAGTTTACCCACGAGCTTTAGCAAATGGATTATCTCACGTACACACGTTCAATCATACAATAACTTTCATATTGCACCAGCATGCATGTGCACTTTGTACAATGTGGGATATTTGAAATAAAACATTTGAATATCTTTCAATGGTGCAACAGATTTATTTATTTATTTATTTATTTATACAATATTTCAAGTCTACCGTATGGCCCTCTGAACATATAACATTACTGTAGTATAAAAACACGGAAACAAACAACGATAATCTGTACATATATACAAACATGCATGGCATTACTAAAAATAATGGATAGCAATGTAGTTTCATTACTAAAAATAATGGATAGCAATGTAGTTTTAGTGCGGCATCATACATTTGGACATGAACTTATTGTTAGATGCAAAACAGGACGACATTTACAAAGACTGGAGAAGCGTCATACTATCGGAACTGGAGAACTTTGTGGCAGAAACCAGGCTTTTTGCCACACAAACTTAAAATAAATAGTCATAACACGCATCACCACATACCGCGAGTCAATACAAGTGTAGTAATACCAGTGATAAGAAGATACCTGTGAGATTATGTGGCCTGATGGCCTAAATACAGAAATACAGAAATTTCATTACTAAAAATAATGGATAACAATGTAGTTCCATTACTAAAAATAAAGGATAACAATGTAGTTTCATTACTAAAAAAATGAATATCAATGTAGTTTCATATCTAAAAATAATGGATATCATTGAAGTTCCATTACTAAAAATAAAGGATAATAATGTAGTTTCATTACTAAAAATAATGGATATCAATGTAGTTCCATTACTAAAATAATGGATAGCAATGTAGTTCAATTACTAAAAATAATGGATAACCATGTAGTTTCATTAATAGAAATATTGGATATCATTGTAGTTTCATAACTAAAAATAATGGATATCAATGTAGTTCCATTGCTAAAAATAAAGGATAATAATGTAGTTTCATTACTAAAAATAAAGGATAACAATGTAGTTTCATTACTAAAATAATGGATTTCAATGTAAACTTAAAAATGATGGATATTAATGTAGTTCCATTACTAAAAATAAAGGATAACAATGTAGTTTCATTACTAAAAATAATGAATATCAAGGTAGTTTCATTACTAAAATAATGGATATCAATGTTTTGTCATTGCTAAAATAAAGGATAACAATGTAGTTCCATTACTAAAAATAAAGGATAACAATGTAGTTTCATTACCAAAAATAATGGATATCAATGTAGTTTCAATACTAAAAATAATGGATATCAATGTAGTTCCATAATTAAAAATAAAGGATAACAATGTAGTTTTATTACTAAAAATAATGAATATTAATGTAGTTTCATTACTAAAAATAATGGAAAGCAATGCAGTTTCATTACTAAAAATAATGGATATCAATGTAGTTTCATATAAATTAAAAGTATATCACAGTCTTACGTCAAGTGGCACATTTGTCATCTACATTGTGCATCAGATGTGGCTGATGGGTTGTTAAAATGAGCCAGTGCATTTGATTTCCAACAATGTGGCATTTGATACGTGCAGACTCGGACGAGCCTCTGCAACATCTTTTTAAGCTTAGAAACTCCAAATACTATTCACGGTCAGTAGCTTAACAATCATAGAATACTCAAGCGGCTAGCAAAGGCTCTGATCAGACTGCGTGTATGCGCCGGCAGATCTAAGGCTTTGCTGGTCGCACATACCACATTGTTGGAAATCTCATGCACTATCCCAAATAGTTGTTTAATTAAAATCTGACAATTTAAGTATTTAACAATGGCATGAAAAAATGGAGTCTGTACAATGAAATATGTTCTATCATAGCTCAAAGAAGTTGCTTGTTTAACTGATGTAGAGCTTAGGGGCTGAGAATGTAAATCAACCAGTGTAAAATGACGTCCTGGTTTTTGGTATCATTAATGAGCCATTTTCTGATGACCTAAGATTTCTGCTATATGCTATAGCTGTCAGTGTCATTAAATCCGATATATTTTTAAGGCATAGAATGTCAGAACAGCCTTGTTATCTTTGTAAAATAATGTTAGAAAAAATTGCAGCAGATGACAAAAGCAGACGGAATTTTCAGATGATTTTTTGCTGGCGCTTTAAGGGCTAACGGCCAGACTAACCAAATAGTGGACACCAGCGATTCAGGAATTGTGAACATTGTAATTTTATTGTAAAGAAGTTGGAAATTTGACTGGAAAATTCAAGATAATGTTACAATTTCAGAACCCAGACCAACCCACGGCACTGGGGGAAGAGACACAGAACACTTACATCCACACAACAACAAGAAAACAACTAAGATAAGCATCAAGCTCTCTCTTCAGGGGCGTAGATTGCCTAAAAGTCAATGTACACAATTGTGGGAACGTGGTTAATGCAGTTGTGCATAAAATTCCAAAATGCGGCGTCTCATCAGGGTCTGTGCTATTTACCATGTTAAGCGTATTCTTGGTAACGCTGGACAATACTAGGTTAAGTCAGGTAACTTCGGACATCAGGTAAATTTGGACATACATTTGTACATTTGCAAACAGTGGAAATCCAGATGAGACGGTTCCTTAGATGAGACGGTTCCTTCGTTAATGGGTGCTTTGGCCCTTAAAAGGTATCATAGAGCCTGAGCTTAGAGCAGATAATGCCAGCGTATGTAACCTCTACGAACATTGGAATTAGAAATATTAGAATTTTTTCCACTCACATTTTGTATGCATATCATTAAAAAACGTACAGAACTCGGATGGAATAATCCCATATTTTTTGTTCAAATGTGTACGCAAATGCGTTTTTGCGTGTATGGTAGATACGCCCATGCTCTTCCGCGGCGAGATGATTGCATACTTAGAAAACACACTGTGTACTGAATTACAAAACGAGGACCAAACACAAAATCCAGTATATGTAATATATGATCCTCACTATAGTAAAAAATACAAAATTTATCATATGACGTCGCGCCTGGGAATGAAATAACGCCATGCATTAAAATCAATAAAACCACTAGTGGTTTACAGATTTTCGGGAAACATTATGACGTCCATAATAACGTTGCGTACATAATGACAAAATCTTATATTTTTACTCAAGAAATGAGATTTCTAAGTAATCTTAATGTCATATGATAAATAGAATCTAGCATTCGTGTTTTTGTATTATTGACTTTATTAAACTCTTTGCGAAAAAGTGATAAAATGCTCTGCAAGCCTCGCATTTTATCACTTTTCCCAAACTCATTTAATAAATTCAATAAAACATGAGCACTCATGTAAGATCCTGACCATAGTAAAAGTAACGACATTAAATATATGCATATGGAAACCTTTTATGTTAACTATGCAGCGCATCTAAACGCAAGTGCGTATGACCAGATAATGCCACAATCACAGACCAACCCACGGCACCACGAGGATGCGGTTTGTTTTAATATTTTAAGCATTAATTATCAATCATATCCAGCAGGGCATATTTGTATGGTACATGTACCATATCTGAATATGATTATTCTTAATATTCTGTAAGAAGCGATTCTTTCACATTGTATATCTAATAACTTATCCACTAGTTTAATGTCTATGTCGTATAAAGCATCAACACTCATGTTCTTCAAAAGATATAAAACATATAATATGAACCAGTGCATGAGATTTCCAACAATGTGGTTGTGCGACCAGCAAAGCCTCAGATCAGCTGCGCATACGCGCAGTCTGATCAGAGCCGTTGCTAGTCGCTTGAGTATTCTATGATTGTTAAGCTACTGACTGAACATTATTTGGAGTTTCTAAGCTTAAAGGGGACAGCAACCCTAATGATAAGTATGTTTTATCAGAAAGAGCTCTATAAACCATGAATTTTGATACAAGTTTCATCAAAATCGGCAGAAAAATTGGCAAGTTATGGGAATTTAAAAAATTCAATATGGCTATCATTTAGCCGCCATTTTGAATATTTAATTAGTTTTCAGAATTTTTTCAACTGTTTAATTTTTAGTTATCACTACTATCACATCATCTGTGTTTCAGCAGATATGCAGCTTTATACATAAGGAAAATGTTTCATTAAAGATTAATGCAAATAATCCATTGGTTTGTCTGTTATTTTGATTACGCATATTTAATTAGGCTGAGTGACGTCACTAAGCCTACAATATGGCCGCTTCCATTACAGTCCATTTGCAAATATTCAAACGCCCACAACTTCCACATTTTTCAACCGATTTAGATGGAACTGGCATCAAAATTTATAGTTTATTTGTATTTTTCATATAAAACATAGTAATCATCAGGGTTGCCGTCCCCTTTAAAAGGAGGAAACAGAGACTTGTCTGAGTCTACACATGTCAAAATGCCACATTGTTGGAAAATTCATGCACTGGCTCATATTGTAATCAATATAACACTTGCACAACTGCTGGTAACGAAACAGCATTCACAAAATCATCAACAATTTAGAACTATAAATATGAAATGTTATATTGATATTTATTAGTGTTTGAAAATAAATGACTGATAGTCATGTGTTTTGTTGAGATACCAGATAAATTATATGATGATATATCAACGATTCTTTTGCATTATACATGCATACATACACACATTGTACATATGTTTACATATCTCAGTCCTTCTCATTGTATGATTTATACTAGAGCTACACAGAGTCCTCGATGAAAGCTTTGGTTTTCTGTATCTGTTTGACCACAGTATCGACCACTGACAGCATTTCATCTGAAAACATAAAACGAAAACATAATAGTACACCAAAGACCCATTTTAACTGGAAGTAAAATATAAAATGAAAAACTGTGTTCACCACTGACACTTTTCAACTGAAAAACTTAAAAAAACGTATTGTATAACCTTAAAAAGAAACAATCTCATTGGCCAAATCATTACTTTTCCAAGAAGTATAAAAGTGATGCACACCAGTTTTTAAAGACCTAAACAGTGTTTCTGCTGTTATATACTTTTTTCTGGTTTAAGCTGATTTCAACCAGTCTGTGTACGAGTGTCATACATTGTGCTGCTGAATAGCATGCTTTATGCATGCAAGTGACATATGAGCGTGTAAATATCAACTGATAAGAATAAAAAGACATCTTCAAATGTATTAGTGAAGATAGATGTATAGAATAAAGAACAAATAAACCAAGAAATAGACAGTTCGTCAGACCAGAAGGGATGTAATCCAGGCTAGTTTTAAAATAATTTTTTTACAGAATTTTTATCTGGTGTATATGATTTGATATGCACCAGGAAAATAAAAGTATAAAAAGTATATAAAGTAACGGAGGCATTAGTCTTAGCCTTGGTCAATTTGTACTTTTCTAGTGCATATCACATCATTATCACCAGCTTGGAGACGTCCATAATTGTACAATGTACACCACTGAAAGCACTTAAGAAAAAATCACAACGTTTTACAACTGCAAGAATACAGATAATTATCATAGATTGTAATAATAAATGTAGAAAATATAGAATTGAATTATAAGGTTTCACCACCAACAAAATTGCAACAGAAAATATGCAATACACTATAATGTGAACACAACTGAACAACCCAGAACTTTAGAACTCTGACAAATGGCCATGCACAATGCGGTACACTGAAAATGTTACAATGATGCATATTGAGGATATCATTTGTGACTACAAATGAAGACAGACATGAGAAACTGTCTCTGTAGCTGATATAAGCTGGCTTAAATCTAAGCCAAATGATTTTTGTGGGTTGGCTCAAAGACATATACGGTAACACTGACGTGATCCTCTTCTTTATTCTGCTTACATCACAAATGCAGAGAAATGGAATCGGTAACGCCCGGATTGTATGTACCGAAGATGGCTCAAAGAATACTTTTTCACACCAGATTGGGAGTTCCGCTATTTCTACCCATTTGAGATAATTCTTTCTCACATACCAACGCATACTAGATTGAGTGGCCTCTATGTTAATTTGATGAAGACAAACTCTATCCCAAATCATTACTCATGTGAGATAAGCATTGCTAATAAGAGATAAGCTTAAGGTCGTGGTAGTTTCAATATAGAAATTTAAACGATTACAGTAGGCCTACACATGATATAAACTGAGCATTTTATTTCAACATTTAATTAAATGTTTTGAACATGTTGCATGCATTGTTTTTGGTATATTTTGACGTATTGGGCAAGCGGTCATACCCAGAGACTGCGGGAGTCTCGTCGATGTGTAAAAAGAAACTAATTTTCCTCATCAAATTTACTTACTGTTGTTGATAAGGTAGTTCTTGTAAATGTATTTTGGCGAAATGACCATTTGTTCATTTTTTAAAGTGCTGTCTAATCGCTATTTGAAAACTGTGATATTTGGCTGACAAATAGTTGACCTTTTTACAGTAGTGCACGTCATTGTAAACATCAACTCAGTGACGTCACCAACAAATATTATACAGTACATCGCCATAAGTGAAATTATGAGAAAAATTATCTTTCATTGATGTTCAAAGTTTACAGGAAATCCAAAAACTTGGGTCTTCCGTTCAGTGGGAAACTCAGCAAGCCTCATTTTCCACTGAAATGGTTGGCCTTGGGTTTGGATATTTCTGTCCCCACTGAACAGCAATGATGGATTTTATTTATCTTACATACCCCCTACCACCCTTGAGAAAGATAAATAACGAACAGTGAACACTCGCACGCTGGAAGAAAAGTGACGTCATCATTGTGTTAAAGTGGCGCTATCACGTTATGGTGCATCTAAACGTACTCAGGAACTTCTGGAAGACGTTTTTTTTAAAACAAAATGCGGTATTTAATGATGAGCAAGAAACATAATATTTTGTGCGTGTGTGGATGTGTGGATGGAATAGAAAAAATCCGTCCCTAGTGATCAACGTTTGTCATCACTTGGCAATCCTTGTGATACATGTACCAAACAGTGATCTTTGGGATGGATTTGTCTATCCCACCCTCACACTCATGATAGATACTTATAATCATAACAATTTACCTTTAAGCTTAAATCGAAGTTTGTCAATCTCCTCTATGGTAACTGGTTGATTTTTGTGTATCTGTAGAGCTTCAATGTAACCCCTGGAACCTATGGATTTTTCAATACTAGCGATCGTGGTATTGATTTGATTCCAGTAGTATTCGAACATAACATCATCCAGCTTTCCATCCACGGAATGACCACTGACAACATTTCTTATCAAGCGAATTCGCTCAACATTAGCTCCAATGGAATCGTCCCATGGGTGATCTAGTGGGACACACCCCCAGCCTGTAACTGGTTGGTAAACAGTACTCACATTCCTAATGAGTGTATATAAAAGAGAAATATCAAACTGGTCAACAGTTCCTGTACTGTTCATTTGTTGATCAGGAAATAGCAGTGCTAATTGATCATGTTTCAACTGCTTCATCCCTGTCAGTAACTGTTTGTGTCCTATGATTGCTGCATAAATGTTGCTATAACCTGCTGGTACTTGACAAAGCAGTATATCTCTGAGTGCATCAGCGCAAACCGTCATCAGAACATTTGCTATTCGCGCATGGTTTATGTGCTCTTGAGTAAATGGAGACTTTAGATGGAATGGGTCACTGTTATTGTTGCATGCAATGGCTGGTTTGTCCACTCTGCTAGATGTCTGAAATAGAATAGAATAATGAATGTTTAAAACGTACATAAAAATACGCGTTTCCAGTTTCAGTCCGAAAAATATTTGCTGGAAATTGTAATGCTCTGCTTAAGACAGCGGAATCGTTATATACTCTGAAGCACTCCTTCATATTTTCAATCGTTGTGTGTGTTAGAATCGAAATAGATTTGTGTTGACATAGATTTGTTGCTCAATATATCACTATCAGTCGGTCATAAGTGGATAAATTACTCGCGCGTTGCACTCATACTCTATCAACTTTAACAACTGACCTCTAGCCTGTGATAAATTAAGGGCAATTTCGGGTATTGTCCACGGGCATTATTCCTGCGGCGGGAAACGGGGAGTTGTCTGGGTCCCGTCTTTCAACTATTTTGAAATTCACATCAATACAGGTTTCAGATACGTTTACGTCTGGTGGATATATCCGCATTTACTTGACAAAACAAAGTAACTAAAATGTGTCCGAAATATCTATTGACCCGTTATTATAATGACCGTCTCAGTACCAAGTACTGATAATAGATCTGGCGAATTCAAACACTATACAATATTATCAAGTTTATACCGAGTATGTGAATACGAATATGGCCGGTACTCAGATTGTGTGCCCAATATATACGGTTTACTTTGGCAGCGCACGATCTGACCTTGTAGCCTAGTGGTTAGCGCGACAGACTCTTAAACCAGGGGACCAGGATCGATTCCTGGGTGGGCACCTATTATACATTGTTGTTTTTTTTCGTCTTTTTTCAGCTTAATTATAATGAATTACTTCCTACCAGTAATATAAATTGATATAAATGAAAAAAGTACACTCCATAACGTTTTATATTGAATTATCCTCAAAATATGTGGGTGTAGGGGTAAATTTTGCTCTCCTGTAAGAAAATTAGTCTGGTGACCCCCATTTTTTATTCGTTTTTCTAAAAGGTTATATAAAAGTCTATTGAATAAAAACAACATTTGAGATGGTTAATGCCAGATTTTTTTAAAAGTACACTACATAAAGTGTTATATTGAATCATCCTCAAAATATATGAGTGTAGGGGTAAATTTTGCTCTCCTGAAAGAAAATTAGTCGTGTGACCCCCATTTTTTATTATTTTTACTAAATTGTTATATAAAAGTCTTTGGAATAAAAACATACCTTTGAGATTGTTAATGCTAGATTCTTAAGATTACACTCCATAACGTTTTATTGAATAGGGTAGGGGTAAATTTTGCTCTCCTGAAAGAAAGTTAGTCTGGTGACCCCAATTTTTGTTTCTTTTTTCTTAATTGTTATATAAAAGTCTATGAAATAAAAACAAAACTTTGAGATTTTTAATGCCAGATTTTTAAGAAAAAGAACACTCCATAATGTTTTATATTGAATTATCCTCAAAATATGTGGGGGTAGGGGTAAATTTTGCTTTCCTGAAAGAAAATTAGTCTGGTGACCCCCAATTTTTATTCTTTTTTCTAAAAGGTTATATAATGGTCTATGAAATAAAAACAAAACTTTGAGATTGTTAATGCCAGATTTTTAAATATACAATTAAATCGAAAATGGTATTCCTAGTTTGGGGGAATTACCGAAATATATCATTCAGTATTTTGTCAGGGATTGGGAAAACAAATAAATTTTCACTTTTCCTATAAAGCTTGATGTCGTGAGTAATAATTAAAATTAGGAAGCTGGATGGCGATTGCAACTACTTTAACTTAATATTAAGGACTTGGGGCTATTCAGAAAAATGATAAAATGCTGAAAACTTCCATGTCAGATTATGAAAAATCGAGAATGGTGTCATATCCTTTTTATTTCATAAATCGTCAGTCCACACATAAAACAAACTGTATGCAAAAAATAAAAAGATCTTAATGCGGGAAGTATTTCCCGCAATTGCCCTTAAGCAACAAATCACTGGGAGCGCAAATCTATTTCTTAATCAAATGGACGAGCCATTTTCGATTTTAGGTTTGTTTGGCGAGATTTTACATTTTTTTTATTCAAATTCTGTGAACACACAATCGGGAGATTGATCAAACACCGCGTTCTGCTCTATCTGATCTAGAGCTACACTGTATGCATATTTTAGACAAAAAGGACACAAGTTTAAGATTAAAACCACGCTATATATAGCAAAGAAACGGATAATATGAAGGTACTTGGACTCACCAAAGGTAAGGGCCTGAACTATGGCAATATGTGAACCAATGGTGACAGAATCTTTTATGGCGTAGCCAGAACGCTGCAAATGTTACGCACATCAATGGGGAACTACTGGATCAAGCAGTGACTCTCTTCAATTGCGTCGCTTTTCAAAATGGAAACTTCTCTTAAAGAAAAGAATTTGCTCCCAGAGGGAGCAAATTTTTTTTCCCTTAAGAGCAGTTGATTATGGTATGGAAATCACTTTTACAACATTAGGTGACCTCCCTTGAATGTAACTATTTTCATTATGCACGTGCGTAACTGCGTAATGAAAACTACGTCAATGATCTTAGGCAATATTTTTAAGTGTATATAACAACAACTCAACTTTTTCAAGTTGAACCAAATTTTTTCTTATAGTAGAATACTGTAAACCACTAAGTAATCCTGACATCAAAAGTTTGAATTTGAAAAGACTGACATATTGGCTAGTTTACCATGGGGAGCATATTCTTTCCTTTAATAGTAGCCACTTTTAAGACGTGTTTCCTCCACGTTGAAACAGACTCTACCGTTCAAGAGTGGATTTTTGACCATATCAACATACAAAGGATATGTGTCGATTTATTGCTTATTGTGAAATTGAATTCAAAACTGTATCTTGTGGTCTCATATTTTGGGGATTTTTGCTTTTAAATAGCGCCAATAGCGGCAAATAAGATACCCGTCAAATATATGTATTGACAACATAAAAATTGTCCCATTTTCCAAAATTATTTACATATTCCATATAAAACATCAACAAATGAATCAGATTTTGGCACTTATCGCATAGGTGACTTAAAATTGAAAGAGGAGAACATGATGCAAGTTTTAGGCCCTCCGATGAGGTGTTTTTCTGACAGTTCCAGGGCGGTGCTTCTTTTGTGGATCTGTTGTGATTTTTCTGTCTTGTGTTTGCTGTGCTTTTGTGCGAGTCTGTTTGTGTGTGCCTTGTGGTCGCCTGCTGGGGGGCTGGCCCTTTGGCTCTTGTTTGTGGTGTCTTGCTGTGGGTTTGTTGCGCTCAACAGATAATGGTAACGGACGTGAACGAATACAAAAACATGCCAAAAATGTTTATCCGGTAGTGAAAGTCGTCTCAGTGATGATGAAGGTCGTGGCGGAAGGTGCAAGGAGAGTATAAAACACATTAGTAACGCATACATACCCAACAAGAAATGGACACAGAATGTTCAACTAATGGACAATGACGTACGAGTAACGGATGTATAACAGACACAACGAATATGTAACGTATACGAAACGGACAAAACGTTCATTGAATGATCATAGAACGCACATGTGGTACTCGTCCAGGTAGCTCCATTTTAATCGTTACATGTCCTGTAGTTGACATTCACAACTCACTTGAACGGACATCAACAGATAGAAACAGGATACCAACAGGATGTCATAAAAACGGGACAAACCGCATACCAACACACAAGTAACATTCACTGGACATCTTTATTCAGTGGCATCCGTTTGAAGTTTTGAACATGTCCAAATCTTGCCAAGGGATAAGACCAGACAAACCAGATATCACCTGGCACGGAACACATTCACCACATGAGGAAGGGACAAGAAACCCATGTGAATGGACACGAATGAACAGAGAATATTACTGTCTGTTATGCGTCGGTTAGCGCTCTCTGGTAAGGTGTTATGGAGACTTAATGAATAAATGACACTTCTACGCTCAAAAACATTTATGGACGCCTTGAGTGAGTATTATAACACCAGTCCATATTTTTTATTATCTAAGACAGAGTAAATTAATGTTAATAGCTGAAACAGCTGAATACTCTAAACAACTGAGTCCATCACTACTAAATTATTTTGATATGTGAATGAAATAATTGTGTTTTTTTTCTATTTTGGCAATAAAGAAAAGGTGTGCATAACAAAATAAAATGTTGAAATATGATAATTCGCTTACTCGCTTAAGACAATTAAATTTTAGATACACTGGTGTCAGTTAATATGTGTTTTTTATGAGATACTTAAATAATATTTATTTTCTTTAAACACATATGTTTAGGGACATAAAAGAAACGTCTCCAAGTATTTCTTTAAAAGCTGCATAGTCTGTAACTGTTGATCTTTTAATTTTAGAACTAATGTTTCTATTTTTCAAGAACACAGTAAAATAACTAAAATTCAGGTAAACATTTTACCAATTTCGTAAATCTTAACAAATTATCAGTATCAAAACAACAGCATTTATGTTAAAATTAACTGTCTATAATTATTGGAGGGACGCAAATAATTACCAACAAGAGAAAAACACACCTGTTTAATAAGATAATTCACTTTTCCGTGCAGTTTTTAGCTATAGTGAACAGATTTATTGTGAAAACATAACTTAATTCTACTTTTACAAATGATTTAAAAAG
The DNA here is from genome assembly GCA_964019695.1 of Loripinus fragilis. NCBI lineage: Eukaryota > Metazoa > Mollusca > Bivalvia > Lucinida > Lucinidae > Loripinus > Loripinus fragilis. Next base: position 26,022,011 of record OZ026525.1, on the reverse strand, counting down.
AAAATAAAAAAAATCGAAAATATCGGAAGTTACAGACTATGCAGCTTTAAGCACCTACAATATATATTTTGATAGGAAATACTGTAACATCTTTTTCAGATTATATAATGATTAACTCCTTTTAATTAGCAACTGCTGACAGTTTGAGGAAAATCCTCTTGTCCCAATGTCTGCGAATTAACCTTTTCAACACTACAAACCTGAAAAATGTCTGCGCAAACACTGTATATCCAGATGAGATGGCTTGAGCCATCTCATCTGAATCTACATGTTTGCTTAGAGTGTGTGTCTAACACCCCTTATAACACAATGGTCTCTTCTACAATTTAATTAAGGAAGATTTTATCTCAGATACCTAGGGATGAAAGGGTAACCCAGTTGGACTATTTAATTTTTTTCTTACCTTGCTATCTTCATACCAGCATGACAGAAGTTCCTCACTTTTTAAGTTATGTGAAGGGCAATGTGCATCACAACGTATGGTACCCAGCTGTTGTAATAAATCAAATTCCACGTATCCTTGGACAACTGTAGGAGCAACGACTAGGCACTTGATACATACATCAAAGTCTAGACTCAATCCCATCGTTTTCAAAACCACTTCACACTGATGAACTAAGAACGATCGAACAGTACAGCAAACATTTGAAACTGATTTAATGTTCTGATCAAATGACTCAATATAGGCATGGATAACATAGTCAACCATGTACAGTGTTAGCTGTATTGTCTTAGTCTTGTCCAGTAAAAATCTGCACAATCCTGAATATATGATTGGATTTCCTTCTTCTTCAGCAAGAGGCCATTTTGAAATACACATAGCCACAATCTTGTGAAAAACTGCTGGTGGAAGAAATTTACCATGAAATTTCAAACATAACGTTGACGTTGAACTACAGTCCTCGGATTTGATCATCAGCTTGTGTTCTGGCATTGTTTTGATCACACATGGAACAATGTATGTACAGTCAGCCTTAAATATAAAGGAAAACTCATAATATGTATATGTTATATACTCAAAATAAAAAGAAACACCCTTTTTTCATGGCCCCCTTTCGATTGAGTTAAGATGACGGAACAAAAATATTTCCCAAACGTCCGACACATTTGTAACGATTTGACAACAATTACACAAAAGAGAAAACATAACCTAAGCACATAATGACAATCAATGTTCACTAATTTATGTTTTATACCCACCCCTACCACTCAAATAAACCATCAGAGAATTACCATTATCAATTGTTTTGATGCTGATTGGTCTTGGCTATAATACTTATGATGATAAAACAGAAATTCAAATTCATCCTATTTAGCTGACCATAAAAAATATTGGACTAGCAGTGACTGTCCCGAGTGTTTTCGCGCACGATCGTGATCTATAGTTTGTGACGTCACAGTACGTATAGATTAAGGCCTGTGGCCGTAAAAGCAATGCATACAACTAGCATGCAAACCATTTAACAAGATAGTTTGCTCAGTTATGTTTAAATTTGCCTGAACGGTTCTGAATTATGATGGACTCACAAACTAATGATGTTGTGACTTTTGATTTTAAGGATACTGGTGTTTGCTGCTTTGTCTGCAGCTAGAATAATTACCCAATGAATTTTATTTTAATTCATAACGTTGCTACATGTAAGTGGTCAAACGTTATAATGTGAATACATTTGTATTTAAATGTAATGCATGGATATATTTGGAATCGACAAACATAAATGTAAAGCGGACATACCTTTTTTGTTTGAGTATAGATCATATTAATATTACAACTACAAAGGAATAAAGTGGGAACGAGCAAAGCGAGTGAACCACATAATTTTATATTTATAATATATGAGCCATGACCTACTTATAATTTTCTCCTCCCCTTTTCTGACTTCTCCTTTAGAATTGGTCGCATTGACCGTTGTTTAGCTTAATGATTTAACTTAATTTAGATATTACAAATATTGACAAAACATGTGATTAAGTTGGCAAAAAATTTAAATCTATGTGCAGACTGATCCATTGTGAAGCACGGGAAGGGGCGGAGTGTACTATGAATTGCGAAACAACTATATAAACTGTCTAAAATTCCACTGTACAATTGAACAGATGTCAAACCTACATTTATAATAGATACTGGCAAATAGATTTGTTTATAAATTATACTTTAGGGTAGAAAAAGTTAAGCAACAAATAATTCCAACTCCGTCAATGCTCTACCTTCTGATAGGCTGATGTTAGACTTTTATACTTTGATAAAATCCTTGTGTGGAAGAAACTTTGATATCTGTCTTGATTTAACAGTGTTAAGAGAACCTAGTATAAATATTCACGAACTGAACATAAAACATTAATTAGTTTAAATATAATCAAAAGCTCATTTGAAAACCCTTACACCATATGGTGGTGCCTTGATCCTGAAAACAACAGAGTACTCTAACTTTACATGGGCTTTTCTCAGTTTTTGAGTGATTCGATGGAATTTGCACATCCATAAAATCAACAAAAAAGCATTCCTATAATATCAACAGTTATGTGGTAAACTGTCAAATTGATGATCGTGTACACATTTCGAAGGTCCAACTTAATGCATGCAAAGTGCTTGTGATAAATAAACTTAATGCCCACTACATATACTTATAGTGAATTAACTGATGAAAGTCTTACCCCGTTGTTTCCCTCATCATTTTCTGGAGGTGGTGTCACTATAAACCAAGTTGATTGGTTGTGAAGAACAGGAAGGGGCGGAGTAAACTATAATGAATGAGCTAGTGAAAGTCTTACCTCGTTGTTTCCCTCATCACTGTCAGGAGGTGGTGCCGCTATGAAGTGAAGCTTTTCAAGAACAGATATTAAGAATCCATGATGTCTATGGAGATTTTCGTTCTCACATCCAGACCAAAGTGTTTCTAGACAAAACAATTTAGACTAATAGTTTAGCCAGGATACCGAATAACCAATTTAAGCCAAAGGAATTTCCCACCCTTATTAATTAGACCAGTCTATTTTAGTTGTAAGGGTTGGTGTTTTTTTCATTCAAATTTAAAAAAAACAAACATTTTGTAAGCATACAATGGAGACCCTGATCAGACGCTGTGGCGTCTGATCTGGGTCTGCACGGTTTGCCAATGTCCATAAAAATTGTGAACTCTTTTCATACTGGATACCTGCAAACAGTGATGGCCCAGATGAAATGAAGCATAATGCAGCATTTAGCAAGGGCCTGGACTGTTGGCAAAGATAAAAAACAAATATTTACGACAGATATGTAAAATGATTAAAAATAACAACCTTTGACACCTTAAAATACAAAATAAGCCAGTCAACATCTATTCCATAAATTTGCTTGGGAAAAGTAATCTGAATGAAAACGGTAAAGTATGATTAAGTGGTTTGTAATCTGCAGAAACTATCCTTCAGGAGTAAAGATAACCCACTCAAATAGAAAAGTAAACGCTAACTAAACTGTAATCTGTAAAAATGACATTTTCCATGCATGGATCTAGAGGTGGAGGGCGGTTAAGGCAGTGGCTATAGGTTTATTTACAAATACTGGTACGGACCTCCACTGAGAAGCAATTGGACACTTCTTGAAGGAGGTTCATATGGCCCTCTGAAAAATACGTTGATGACTATAAAAAACGTTGCCAGGACCCCCGCCCCTCCCGCCCCCCACTCCGACGATATTTTCTTGACCCGCCCATATTTACTGTTTATTCCCATCTTGTATTAGACTTGATTGTGTCTGTGTGTGAAATTTAACATGAAGCCCAAGAATGTTCTATATATGCCAACCACGAATATGCATAGCTGTGTCTATGTTAAACTTTTCCTAACCTTTTAAGTGAAATGTCTATACCTGCTACAGTAAAACCTCTTTAAAATGGACACATAAAAATAGACAAATCAAAGATCTTAATGACAAATGGTAGCTTCATGAATGTCAAAAGTGTTGCAGAATGCTAAAGTGGAACATCCTGCATTACTTTCGACCTGCATTAAGCAATAATTAGTCTTGAAAACCAATGTTCAGTCTTTTAGAGAGTGGCCGTTTTACACAGGTTTTACTGTACACTGTTTTCCCCAGTATGCACTATTAGGATACATCATGAGTTTGAGGGTAGGTTAGAAAAAATCAGGACGGAGGATCACAGTTTGGCATTGCGGAGTAATGACATACTGTGATCCCAAGGGACGGGTTTTTGTATCCCACCCTCACACGAATAATGGATTTTTTTCTTGCTCACCGTTAAATACCACAATTTGAATTTTAAAAATGTCCCCAAAAGTTGCTGAATATGCTGAGGTGCGATCTGATATGATGGTGTCACTTTAACATATCAATGACGTCACTTGACGACCATGTGCCCGAGTTCCAATACAACCTATGTACAGCACTCACGTGACAGCCCAAGTAAGATAACATGGGTAAGACAAGATTTTTTGACCCGGGATATAATATTAGATATCCTTATTCGGTGTGAAAGAAATGATATTCTTGCAAAGCAATTTGTGGATAAGTAGCTATTTCATTTGAATGTTTACAATCTTTATTACTCACGGGCGTATTATGTATAGTAGGCACTACTCCTATGCATATGTAGTGAGCTTAATGCTTAATAATAAGTCAAGCTACGTACCAATGACGCTTCTTTTGATGATTCCTGACAAGGAGAATCTTTTCCACTCCTCGATTATGCTTGGGCACTTTAAGACATACTTGTCATCCGTGATCAGGCTCTTCAAGACATCTATGAGCCAAATAGGATCCAGTACAATCATCTCCTTCAACGTATTATCACTAGAAAAAAAAACAAAGTTAGATACTAATTAAGTCAGTGCATGTCAAAGCAACATCACGCATAAAATCAAACTCATTCTCTCTATTTCTGAAGGATCCGTTTTTCCAGATTATTTAGATGTCGCAACAGCTGGCCTTGTTTCTATGTGGAGTTGGTAAAACGTCTACTCTTTCATCGATATAGTGTTGATATTTTTTTCATATTCCGTTTGCTGTTTTCTAATATTGTAGGTTTTCTCTATTTCTAAAGGATCCGTTTTTCCAGATTGTTTAAATATCAGTCAATGCATAACAAACTCAACGCATTACATATAAATACACTTAATTTGGATAGTATGATGTTTGTGCCAAAATAATAACACTTAAATTGGATATCAGTCAGTGCAAGACAAAACTGTCAAAGTGATAAGTATCCTAAATAAGCACCAAGCATGCTATGAGGTAGTTAGATCATTCAACTGAACTTTAGTTCGGTAAGTCTGGTTTCTGTCACGTGTTAAATATTTAATCAGCAGCAAATCAATGCTATCGAAACAAAATACTGGCTTCAAAATCTTTAAGAGTTTGGCCAATGCGATGAACCAGTATCGACCAAAGTAAAAGGTATGCTTGACCCGCAGTAACTGAACATGCGCAGACAATGCCTCAAGTTATCACGTGACACTAAACCAGACATATTTTGATCAACTTTTAAATTAGTCTAACCGCAGTATCTACAGTTGAATGATGGAACTACCTCTATATAGTGGGTGCGCACGCATGGTCTCCCGTTTTGCTTCTCTACAATAATCGACCGTTGGTATGGTAATAGACATGTGCGATTAAGGCCAAAATTGGTCTAGAAATCTGTAAAAATAAACAGGTTTTGCACCTTCTCATGGAAAGTGCAACAGTTCACACGCCCCTAGCATCAGCTTAAGCGGTATTCTGAGCATAACATTTCAACTGTTTTAAAAATTAAATTGCTGAAAAATAAAGATTTTTCTCTATAAAACTCAAACATATATGTTTATGTATTTATTTTGCTAATAAATGTTGATATGCATACAATTGTTGGGCTTTAACATTTATGAGCTTGTTTTATAATGTCAAAACCTGACCGCATGTTTCACATGGTATTGGCTGAATGATACCAGAGACAGCATTACTTATACTTCTTTACATGTAAGCTATGACCTTTTAAAGCTTAATATATACTCAGAAAAACAAAGGAAGGATATTTAGATTCATCTTCATCTCTTTTATTCAATGCAAAATAAACTAATCTAAAAAATGTATTCAATAAAAACTGTCTCCAAAATCATTGCTGGTTTTCGTTCAAAATTATGACACCTAATTGTATAATCGTTTTAAATGTTCAACGCCAGTTTGTTGTCATACTGGCTTGGGTATACCTTATCTGTGAATATTTGTAAAATACATTGTTCGTGTTATTAGGTGCAATGGCTGTACAAAGGGTGTGAAAACTAAACTGTAGTAGGAATAAGAACATTTGCAATGACCAGGTCAATTTTTCCGCAAAAAATATAAATGTAGAAATAATAATTGTATGTGAACTTTCGGTAAAGAGGTCTGCTACATTTGGTATGGTAACCAATGATCCATACATTATATTTTGCATTTTGCTAAATTGTATTTTGGTAGTTTATCTAATACAATAAAATCTTTGTTTGGAAATTATTTTTTTCAAATGCAATATAGTCCAAAGAAGTTTTATATCCTTCAATTGGTTTTCTGAGTATACTAAGACGCCATTGGATGTCAGACAGTTTTCCTTTTCACTTCCTGTGTGGATTTTGTGCTGACTTCTTCGCAACAGTAATCCCAATAAGATGTTTGTTTAAAGATAATACAGTTGAACCTCAGCACAAGCGGTGTTATTTCGTACCAGTATTTAGAATTATAGGGAGGTAGACATAAAAAGAATAACCCCCAAAAATAATAATAATCAGATTTTTTCTATTATACATATTAAATTTTGGGTGCGTTAAAGAAACGTCTAAACACACTCAAAGCATATGCTATTGAAGACAGCTATTAAAATTGATCATGAATTCTCTGAATCCGGTGTGCCCCAAATCTTTTACGAATCAACGTTAGAATTTCGAAAAATCGACGCTGGAATTGTTAAGGTTTTATCAGTCACCCTAATATTAACTGAATTGTTTCAACATAACCTAATAAACGTTTCCTATCTCACGGCATGTTAGCTTTATCAGGTCATGATGACGTTGCACTTTTTTAATGACGTCGCTAATGACGCTTAATCGACACAAAAATAAAAAAAATACGTCATAATCCCTAGTTTGAATAGTGTTCAGCAATGGGTAAACTGATAAATGGAATACCAGGTTCGCTCTTTTGATATCAAGTTTACCAGGCTCGGCTTTGAGAACACATGTTGAATCGCTCGACAAGCCTAGGGATGTCAACAAGCGTTCTCAAAGCCTTGCCTGATAAACTTGATATCAAAAGACACTCACCTAGTATTCTCCATTTACTATACTTACTTGTAGTATATGATGTCTCCAGATGTATGTAGATATTTCAGAAATGCAATGAACTCCTCTTTGTTGCCAAGTTTAACATTTAGCTGTTCATTTATCTCCCAAAGTTCATCTGTAGACACAACCTTTAACAATATATAGTTATATATAGAAAAACACATGTTAGCCATGAATATAATTTCATATAATACAGTAATATATATTTCATTCATGGCTTCCCAAATCATGAAATATGCATTTCATCACATTATTTGATTAAAGAATTAGCTTGGGCAATTTAAATGTCCTCTATATAAAGGAACATACGTCGTCAGTACCTTTATGCCACCATGTTTTACCATGTGTACCTATGTAATGCATTATCATGTGAAAAGAATACATTTACAATATAATAACTAAAGCCGACTAACATAATAATATATACTACATTCCCATGATATCGACATGTCCATGATATTGACACCAATAGTTATCCCATGATCTTTCGTCTGACTCGCCACCTATTCGTTGTTTACATTTCTGCTTCAGTAACTGGGAAGTCACTCCAACCACTCATCAGCCATTTTGAGAAAAATGTCAAGACTTATTTGTGAGCGCACGTGACGTTTAAACTAAGGTAATGTATTTCCAGTTTTCCTTATTTGTCCCTTCCCCCATATTAATGCAACTCATTTACTTATAACAACACTCAGTATTCAAAAATATCTCTTCTTCCTGAAATAGCTTCTGCGTTACTGACCACGCGACAAACCAAAATTACATGATTGCAATAAAAGGAATCCACATTTTTAGAACTAAACGTATGGGAAGTCTCTTCTGCTTGAAATAGCTTCTGCATGACTGACCACGTGACAAACCAAAATCAAATGATTGCCGTTAATGGAATCCATATTTTTAGAACTGAACGTATGGGAAGCCTTAACTGTCTGAAATAGAGAAAACATGCAGATGAGACAGAAGTCTGTGGTCGTCAGATTGGTACACTGGGAGGAATTGTGACTTTTGTTCACACTGGACGCATTGTAAAACTTGCACAGAAGTCAGGGTGTTGAGAAGGGGCAGCAAATTCAGGTGTCCCCACTGTATGTGTACATTAAATACGCAGGTCTAGTCTGCACAGTACCGTGGTCTGCAGTATGTGATTGTTGTATTCCCTATTCATACTCACTTACTTTTAGAACTACACCACAAAACAAGGACTCAACACCAAACCTGAACATTTAACGTGAACAACAACAAACAGTGAATAAACAAAAATAGAATTACCACCTTTGAAATTGGGAACTATGTCATAAATACAGAATCTACATGAATGCTCATGTTTTTGGTCTTTTCATTAAACGAGTTGGGGAAAAGATAAAATGCGAGAATTACCGAGCATTTTTTTTTTGGCAACGAGTTTAATAAATTAAATAATACACGAGCTTGAATGTTAGATTCTATTATCATATGACATTAAGAATACTTTGAAATCTCATTTCTGACGCAAAAACGTTATAATTTTGTCATTATGTACGCAACGTTGCTATGGGTGTCCTAACGTTTCCCGTAAATCTGTAAACCATTAGTGGTTTGATCGATTTTATTACATGGCGTTTATCACTCCCAGAAGGTACGTCATGTGATAAAAAATCCTAATGTGTCTGATGTATGCAATTTGGTATGAATATTCCGACTGGCTTTAGCAATATCATATATACAGAAAATATTGAATAGGGTGTTACTTGTAGCTTGATACTTTCTTTTGAATTCTATTCAACTTATCAAAGAATCAACTATAGCTATTATTTTTTATCAAGCTTAAACATCAATATTACAGGTTTCACCAAATCTTAAAACATTGGGGAATAACTTTAAACATTAGAAGAAAAGTTAGGCCTCAACAAGAGAAAAAAAGTTATTCCCTTTACTTGTTCCAATTGTTTGATACATGCACAACGATGATCGATATTTATAACAGCAGGTACTTAGTTGGAATCAGCGTTGCTATAGTACTAAAAAGAAGCTTTATAGTTAAGTGTTATGTGTGTTTGTGTTTGCTCACAAGAAATCAGGTTTCCTCACGAAACTGTCCATATATTATCACTTAGAAACACAAAAGCTAAACAAATCAAAAACAAATTTTAATAAAGACTGGACATATGGCCATTAACCCTTTGAAGACCAGAAAAATCTAAACAGTTACTTCTCCAAACAGTGAAGTCCCAGATATTATGGCTTTTTCAGCAAAGTGTGTACTGTTTATTGAGATAAAACCATTCTTCAGAGAAAAAAAATATTTTTGTTTAAATATTTAAGAAATGAACTGCATTTTTTGAATTTTCATTTTGGGCTTCAAATTAACTTTGCAAGAGACCCGAAGTATTCATGAATCCATGAACATTCCAAAAATTAAATTTAATGCTTATATTTACATTTTATTAAAACTATCAAAAATATAAAACATACTTTTAATTTAGACATTAAAACAGTTTTGTATTTAAAATAGACTCATATTAACGGTTTAGTCGGTGTGTAAAATTGAAAAGCGGAACAGCGAGCTTAAACACGACAGCCAATGGAGCAAACACGAGGCTTGTTTTGCACAACGTGTGACTTAGGTGTTGCTGACTGTCAATCACACAAGCAGTATCACATCTGGTGGATAAGTTCGATGTTCGAAGCGTATTGCACTGGTTAGTGAGCTTGGCAGCTGTCAATGAAATTTTTTGTTATTCATAAGGCTGTGAACGGTCGCAAAAATCTAAAGATTCATTAAAAGATTGCTTCGAAAATGTAAAAATTAACCTGTGATTATACCATGAATCATCCAGACCTAACTGTATCAATTTTTATGGAAATGTTCATTGGTCTTAAAAGGGTTAATATATATTTACTGCCCCACTAACCTCGTAACATCTATAGCTAACAATCATTACAATTTCCATCAATAAAAGCATGTCTTTATTACAACACACAATACTTTTTGTATTCAAGAATTGACATTGAATCATTACTTACAAAATGAAAAATTATTTCTGAAAAAATGTTTCATTCTGTGATGATAGTGGTTGGGTAAAATCAAAGTACTTTCATATCAACATGCATCCAGGAGAATTAACATTGCAGTTAAACACCCAGACGAAAACACATAGTGGCTACTGCAATGAAATATCAAATCAGTTAACAAGCAACGCCTTTTGTTCACCTGAAAAAAAAGAAACACTCAAATTGTTTAATTTAATAAATCTCCAAGGCTCATTTATTCTTAAGTCATACCTTTATTTCTTGTGATCTCAGAGTTTTCACTTTCTGTTCAAGTGGCAGCCATCTTGCGGGAATAGATCTTCCCCAGCTAGGTTGGCGTTTTGCCAGACACAATATTTCCTGTTTAATTTCATCATACACTTTGCTGCGTTTCAGTGTATTGTCTACAACAAATGATTTGTCTGCCAGTAGCTTGAGTAAAGGCGTGCCTGCTAAGAGAAATCTTATTCTCTTGAAGGTTTGATCAGCAATCTGATCTCTCTTATTTACTTGCAGTTTGTCTGCATGTGTTCCGACTAATATCACTTTTGCTGGAATTGCGTCTCCTTGTGTTAAAGCAAAGCTGTATATCACATTCAGCCAGAGTATGAGATAATCTACAAAAGTATAGCAAACCTGTTATTCAATGTCTAAATTGAGTTTATTAGAACTATTATTGCAATCTACATAATTGTCCACCAAACTACTTGGCACTGAAAGGTAAGTTTCATTTACTGTCCTGCCAGCCCAGAGTGACAGTGACGTCGTGTTTTGTTAACAAAGTGATTAGGGACTTAGAATCGATAGATCACTTGTTTATTAATCCTATATATAATACACAAGCGATCTTTTGATTCGCTTTAGCTCTAGTTGAGTGTACACGAGAGTGTTGTACTTAGCAATTGTAAACAAAATATACTTCACTGTCACTTTTGGTTGGCACTACAGTAGTTATTGATTAGTTTTGAACAATCACAATTAGTATATTACACCTATATTGTGATTCCGTTGTGCAATGTGTATCTAATTTACACAAAGTTAATCAAACAAACATGTAAAAAACAAAATAATAAGACAATAGCAATTCACAGACAACCCAGAACACCATGAGGAAAGGGTGAAAGTTCAAAATTTCCAAAATTCTGAACTTTAGAAATTCAAATTTTAAAACTTACAGGATACTTACGATAATGAGTAATTTCAAGCTTAAATGATTACTCGTGTTTAGATGATCTGAACACTAATCAGAAAAGCTGTTATAATCCGCCTAATTCAGCATTTTGAGGCTGACTTTCCATAGAAAGACAGCCTCAAAATTCTGAATTCAGGATTTATCCTGAAAACTTTAACCTATGCATACAGACAAGCATTAAGTGTCACACACAAGATTAAACAAAACATCAAAGCGAACAGTCCCTCCACCTGAGTATCTCATTTACATATTACGAAAATGTACAGAATACTGTAAACCACTATTCGTGCCATCTAAAAGTTGGTGGTTTTTAAAAGCCTCACATATTTGCATAGTTTGATTATAGTGGTCTCTCAATTTAATGCCATTTTAAGTTATTTTCTATTTTTGTAGGGGCTTCTCTTAAAATAGATAATATGCTCCCTTTTCTTTAATAATGGCACCGTTTAAGATGTGGTTTCCTCTTGAAAGATGCTCGACTGTTCAAATATAGTTTTTTGATGATACAGATACCAACTAAGAAACTAAGGATGTGCGTCCATTTATTGCTTATTATGTAACTGAATTCCAAACTGTATTTTGAGGTCTCATATTTTGACAATTTTTGTTTGTACTGCAAATAGTGCCAAATAAAATAACCACTAAATATATCAGACAAAAAACGCATACATTAACTTTTTTCTCTTTAGTCTATCTTTTTATTTTCATGTAATTAAATCAATAAAATTATTACTACTTGTCGACTTGCAATGAAACTTCAGTATGACCTATACAAATATTCATTCTTGTGTCTTGCATGAAAAGGTTGGACAATTTCAACCAGAACATGTACATGTAAGTAACTTTTACAAGCGCTTAATGAACTCAAGCGCTTGGTTTAAACAATATTTTATTCAATAAACCACAAAACTTGTTATGAAAGTACTGTATCTGGATATTGTTTCTGTGCTTTCTGGCATCTGTTAATGTGCCAAACCGCGCTATGCCAATACTGTAGCACTATCATGGCCAGTTTGAAGACCTGCTCTGGAAACGATTGAACATGCTCTGGACATTTTAGGGCATTGGGTCAGGTGTCATCATGATGTTATAACTTGCCTTCAAATGATCGCTACATTGTTTCGTGAGTGGGTAGCAATACCCAACAATGACATAAGAATCATTTTTGATTTAATGTGTCTCTGGCGCACTACCTGTAAGCAGGTTGATGGAAGCCATACCTCTCTAATTAGCATTCTGTGACATTTAAAAAAATAATCCCTACCCTCTTCCTTTACAATGTACAAAAAGCGTATGGAATCTAAATGTGTAAAAATCGTAAGATACACTGTTAGATAAACACACTTTAGATCAGTATAAATAGAATTACTGAAAGTATCTGCTACTGCATGCGGTTCTTTTTTGTCCGGCATATAAGCTTTTTTTACAGTACTGGACCAACACAAAGACCAAAGTATATGCGGTGCAGCTCAAAGCTCAAAGAATTAGCAATACGTTGAGCGTTCTCTTAAACCATTTGTGCCAAATGTATTTTCGCAGCCTTATAAATTGGATGAGTCCATTTCCATTTTTTGTTTGTTTGGTGGTATTTTTTATTTTTTTTTTCATTTTTTATTCAAATTTTAAAAGAATTTTTTGTAAGCAAACAGAGGAAATCCTGATCAGACGCTGCATTTTACGGGGTCTGATCTGATTTTGCGCCGTTTTGTTGATGTTCCACAAAAAAGATGCTAGGCGTATATATGGGTTAATTATTGTTAATCTGTTAATAATGGTTGTTAGTTTAAACTTTATCTTATTTGTACAATACATAAACAGTTACAAAGCAAGCAACACCGTAATAATAACATTAAAGCATTATTCAATAGGGATTCAGAAATAAGTCAGAAGACTTATTCGAATCTGTATCCCTCACATGTTCCATAATATAGTGTATGCTAAGAAACTGTGATTGTATTCGTATTCATGTAATATACAAATTATGTTTCGGACATTTCTGTATTTGATTGTTATAATGTAAAACATATACATGCAGTATATTTTCTGCTATAAATATCAACAAATATAATTATCAATCTTCTTGATTTAAAAAATCTTACCTATAGCTTTCTGATTTTTTGCTCCATAGATATCACCAAAGACTACGTCCTCTTCAACAAGGCTTGAATGGGCTTTCCGCAGATCAATAGTTAGAACATATATAGCTCTTGGAGACATGAATGTTAGATGTGAGCTATAGAACACGTACTGTCCAGCAAAATCATAGAAACTAACACATGCCTTTGTTTCTTCTGCATCGTTTGTTTTAAGCCTTTCAAGTTCAGATATTACATTACTTATATTATCATCGGTTTGGTGGTGTTTAGAATCGCCCATACTTTTATCACCCTTTTGTACTTTGTGTTCTGGCCTAGTCTGTGCTACCATGTTTATATAGCTGTGGTCTGAATTAATATCAACTGGTAGTATCCTTGGTGCTGACTCTGTAGGTTTATCACAGTCTATTTGTGTTTCTGAAGTTTGTATTCCTTTTAAGCCAACCAGGTAATTGTTATTATCCTTAAAACTGTGCCCCTTTTCAATACTTTGCTTCAGCACTCTTGCACACCTTCGGCTGTAGCTAATATCTGCAATTATGTAGAAATAAGTTACATATGACTGATTTTTGTATCCATCGATATATTTTTGTTATTTAAAATAGTTTAGTTTTGGTTGCTGTTCTAAGGCCGTGGTTCTGGATCTACTGATTCATCGTTTATTGTTGCTCCCAATGTGGGGGTTCTGTGTTTGTTCCTTGTTTTGTCGTACAGTACTTTGTGTCCTTTCTAGTTTTGCAAGCATCTTGTTGGGGATGAGAGAGCTGGTTGCTTTACTATTTTTGTCTTCCCGGTTGTCTTGAGACTGCTGTTATTATTTGGCTCTTCTCATGGTGTCGTGAGTTGGTCTGCGGTGTGTGATTGTGGTATTTACTGATCATACTCACTTACTTTTTTATATAATAAGTACTAGCTTATATTAGCACACATACAAATGAACATACGGGCGTATACTATTGCAATATTCTTTTTATCATATGACGTCGCGTCTGGGAGTGAAATAACGCTATGCAATAAAATCTGTAAACCACTAGTGGTTTATCGATTTTCGGGAAACGTTATGACGTCCATAACAACGTTGCGTACAAAATAACAAAAATATAACGTTTTTTCAACAGAAAGGAGATTTTATCATATGACAAATAGAATCTAACATTCGTGCTCTTGTATTATTGAATTTATTAAACTCGTTGCGAAAAAGAGATAAAATGCTCCGCAAGCCTCGCATTTTATCTCTTTTCCCCAACTCGTTTAATAAATTCAATAAAACATGAGCACTCATGTAAGATCCTCTATGTTCACTGCAATGGTACATTATGACTTTATAGAGAATTAGGTGCCACTTGAAACTTTAAGAATTTCGTTTTATATATAGAGGATCTTACACGAGTGCTCATGTTTTATTGAATTTATTCAGCGAGTTGGGGAAAAGAGATAAAATGCGAGGCTTGCCGAGCATTTTATCTCTTTTTCGCAACGAGTTTAATAAGTTCAATAATACAAGAGCACGAATGTTAGATTCAATTTATCATATGGCAAATACTTTGAAATCTATTTCTGGGGTAAAAACGTTATGATTTTGTCATCATGTACGCAACGTTGTTATGGACGTCGTAACGTTTCCCGTAAATATGTAAACCACTAGTGGTTTATCGATTCTATTGCATGGCGTTATTTCACTCCCAGACGCGACGTCATATGATAAATTCCAAGTAGACAAATCTCACATTTCAGTCCGTAAATACACTACAGTTTGGAAGTTCCTTGTTAAGCACCAGGCCTATCGGCTAATCTTTTAAAAAAACTTCTAACACTTATAACAAAAAGAAGTGACAGCCGACTGATGCCATAACTGTATTCAATAGCTAGTCTCATGAATACCTAAGATCAAAAACAGCAAATATAGTTGTAGACTGATCATGACCTTCACTATTCTATATAATATATGTTAAGGCATATATGAAGCGACAATACAACTTTTAATGTATAACCAGTAAAGTACAGTCACTGACTTTTCTATTCAATGACTATGCATACAAGTATAAATATATATAGGCAAGGAAGATGGTACCGCAACAACAGAATAATAACAATATTAAAATATAAGATATTAAAATTACTATTATTATCATTATTATTATTAATATAATTAATTAAGAGGTAAACCTGGTATTCTATTTTTTAGTTATCACTTTGGCTCACATTTCAAAATAGCGATTATGACGTAATTATTGATGTTCGTACCGATTCAACGTCATCGACGTCATTCAAAAAGTGCAATGTCATGTTGACCTGATAAAGATACATGCACTGACCTAGACATAGAGAATACTAGGTGAGTGTCTTTTGATATCAAGTTTACCAGGCAAGGCTTTGAGAACGCATGTTGACATCGCGAGGCTTGCCGAGCAATTCAACATGCGTTCTCAAAGCCGAGCCTGGTAAACTTGATATCAAAAGACGCGAACCTGGTATTCTATTTATCAGTTTACCCATTGTTGAACACTCTTCAAACTAGCGATTATGACGTAATTTTTCGTTTTTGTGTTGATTCAGCGTCATTAGCGACGTCATTCAAAAAGTGCAACGTCATCAGGACCTGATAAAGGTAACATGCCGTGAGATAGGAAACGTTTATTAGGTTATGTTGAAACAATTCAGTTTATATTAGTGGTGACTGATAAAACTCTAATCAGGTCTACTGTGTAGTTAATATGAGAGGTAATTTAAAATGATGATTATCTAAAATGACAAAAGAGTTAACATTAATCTAAAAGCAAGAGAATATATATTGTCCAGGAAATACCACAATTACAGACCACAGACCAACTCACAGCATTTTGAAGAAGAGACACAGAAAAGACAAAAACAACCACGCCATAAACCAAGTACGAAACACAATGCCCCACACCCAATGAGAACAACAATGATTTAACACCAACAGAGGCAACGCCTTAGAACAGTAGCAGCTGAGTTCACCGACGGACTTAGATATATTTTACAGACCATATCTTCTCCCTAGATTCTGCTAGTTTTCAAACACAATAATGCTAAGCTTGTATGGGCTTTTCTACCTTATACGATGCATCATCACAGAGAAAAAAAAAATCAAGTGAAATTAACATACAATTATGAAGCAAAGAAACGGCTATTAACTTAGACCATTAAAGCTAATAAAATCCCTAGTTGAGCCACAATATGCCCAGCTAAAGACAAGCGTCAGGCACCAACACACTTATGAAAGTTTAAGGCCAGGGGCATCATTGAGTCTGAGTTCTGAATCAATAAAGGTTATGCATTGCATTTTTTACAAATTGCTGACACCTTTATAAGGAGTAAACTGAACATAAACATAGAAAATAGATGGGTGTTGATTGGTGTAATACAGTAAAATGGATGCTACATTGCTATGAAAGTTACTGTTAAAAACAATCCTCAAAGTATGAAATCTCCGTCAAGGCAATATAACAATTAAACAACTTTATGAAATTTCCAACAATGTGGTTTGTGCGACCACCAAAGGCTCAGATCAGCCAGCGCATATGCCTAGCCTGATCAGAGCCTTTGCTGGTCGCTTGAATATTCAATGAATTTTAGGCTATTGGTCGAACATCATCTGGAGATTAAGATAAAAAGTGCGGCTGCATAGACTCGTCTGGGTCTTCACTTTTCAAAATGCCACATTGTTGGGCTCAATTATTAATCTATTTACCATTTCCGTATGTATTGGCATTGACATCCCTCTTCATTAAGGACCATATCAAGAGTAATATGCTCTTTCGTCGTCTTTCACATGCTGAAAAGATGATGGCTGTAAATAGGTCTCCTTTTGAGGAAACCTGGCCCCGAGGTTATCAAACTTTTTTCATAATAAAGTTAATCAACTCAGCTGAGCACGAAATTTGTCCTGCTCATAAATGTTAAAATGCCAACAATTGTAGGCATTTTAACATTTATTAGCATGACAGATGCAACATCTAAGAGACTTAAAGCAAAAAAACTTCTTTATTTGCCAGGTCGCAAGGTAATAACACAGTTTTTATGTTCAGTGCTTCAAATCGTGAATACAAGTGAGGTTGTATCTCACAAAATCAGAGAATGTCATGAAGGGCTAATACGTTAGACATATCACGGGGGACTGCCCTGATTCTCAAAGAATCAGATTATGATTTAGTGGGTGTGCACACAAATTGATTTTTATTACATCAAGTGTTATAATAAGTATACACCTACCCCAAAT
The DNA here is from genome assembly GCA_964019695.1 of Loripinus fragilis. Lineage (NCBI taxonomy): Eukaryota > Metazoa > Mollusca > Bivalvia > Lucinida > Lucinidae > Loripinus > Loripinus fragilis. The sequence continues at coordinate 26,004,181 of OZ026525.1, read as the reverse complement.
TCCTGTTGCTATGTTTACTTCATTTTGATGTATATGAATCTCAACCCCATTTGTTGGAGTATACTCTTTTATCTTCACTGGTAGCTTAAGAAGTCGTTTTATCAATGTCGTTTTGCCAACACCACCATGGCCAACAAACATGACATCAAAGTTATAGACCTTTTCTTCTCCCTCCTGTAGTGCTTCATGGTAAATACGTTTAGCCTCTTCATCCATGCGTGAGATTTCAAATGGGACTGTTTCTAGAATACAAAAATATATGAAATCTATACAATGCGAATTATCGCTCCTTATCCTATTTTCGAAGAAATATAAATTAGATGTATCCTGCTGACCTTCATGTGATCCTCTTGCATTTACTTGGACTTGTCAACATCAACTGCTAAATTATTAAGCAACGCTATCAATATAACATTCTTTGTATAAAGCATTTTCCAAACTATATTGAGATACTCTAAGTTGATTGGAATATACGAGGGACGTTTTACATGCATATGTTCGTAGAGTGGTAGATATTATGTAAACAGCGAAAGTAAATTCATACATTAGGTAAATATTTGAAAATATTGAGCTTTTATCTATACAAGCAACCTAAAATTATTTCAAAAGCATGACTTTAATGACTTCCAAGAGGCAAAGATATACCAATATATCGGACACTGGAAATATGGTAGAAATATGACATTTATGGACTTAGTCTCTGACAGAAGGTTAGTAAAATTGCATGAAAATGGGTCTATAGCCATACACAGCTTCTGCAAATTTGGCTGCAGATAAAGGACACTAAGTGCTACAATATTACATGACCATTATAATATATACGCAACAATTATTGGATATGAAAGATTTATTTGGAACCTCAGCAGATTGTAGAGAAGGCATATAAACTTTTAGTGTTTCGTTTTGATTTTTTATGTCCCATCATCAATCTTTCAGTTAAACAGGGACGGGTCTTCCTGGGTTGAACCAGAACTAAGCTATTGTAAAAAGTTGACACAAGTGGGACTTGGATAAGGGCTTTTGAATGTGGCTTAATGTGTTAGCTGTAAAGAACTATTATGATTTTTCTTGTTTATATGATAGATGGAAGTGTTATGGTAACTTTCATATCAAAACAAAGGTAATATGTTCGTTTTTTTAGAAATGAACTGCAAAGTAAACAGCCTAGGGAGTGCTAAAACTTATTTTGTACATAGATAACGTTATGAAGCATTACTATATTTAGAAAACTCATTTAAACTGTTTTGGTGCCTCTTAACAGGTGTTGCAATTACTGAAATAAGAAAATTATGCAGACCTGATTGATTTTTTTTTCTATGCGGGGTTGATTTACCCCACCCACTTTTTATAACATGGGGGTATGACAGTTCTGGGTGTTGCCAGGTACACACTTTAATCGATACATCAATATAACTGCTGACGAATAAATGAGTATATAATGTGCTATGCAAAACCAGAAGAAATTTTAAAAAATATTCTTAATCGTACCTTTTACAGATATAATAACCTGCACTTGACTGATATTATTTGGTATATTGATTGGTGTTTTAAAATTGTTATAAAATCGCATACATAATGACTATAGTTTTGCTGTATTTGACTACAATTAGCGTTTGATTTTTTTTAATTTTGATGGTGCAAAAGAAAAATTGGCTTGACAAATGCTTAAATCACCATAGCCAATGGAACTTAACAGCGTCTAATTTCCTAATAACTTTGTGGTTAAAATGACATGTTTGGGCCAGGCTCCTGTACTATGCCCTATTCAAGGCTAAATATCTTGACCAAACTAAGCGCTAATGATGTAAAATTTACATCAGTTGGTAGACAGGATCTAGACCTTTCAAAATATGTATACTTATTGTACCATAAATTCTATATTTGTGGAGATACAGCCCGATACTACGAACATAAAAAATGCCCCTCGTATAATACTGGTTTGAAAATTCTTCTGCTTCATGTTATAATGTGCTATAATTTTATGGTGGTTTATAATCTTGAGAAAGGCTTTTAAAATTTGTCTCAGTCAATTCAAAATGATTAACAAACATATATATTAAGCAACTGTCTGCATTTCTTGATGTAAATATAATCACTATTAGTAGCCATGGGTTTCATTGTGGAACTTTGAAATTATTAGAAGGTCACTGATGAGGCCTAAATGGCCCAAACTAGCTAGTCTGGCCCAGTAAATATGCACACTCTAGTTTCAATTCTTTGGTGCATTTTTCGCTTCCAAAGGATACCCTTTTAAGAACATATTTGACTTCACTACAGCTGGTGACTGGGACTGTGTGGCGGCGGTAGAACGTCTCCCTGCCGTTCATTATAGTGTAGATTTTATATTCTTGTCCTTTGGAATCAAAGTTTTCATTGTGGAACTTTGAAACTATAAGAGAGTCACTGAGGAGGCCTAAATGGCCGAAACAAGCTAGTCTGGCCCAGAAAATATGCACACTTTAGTTTCAGTTCTTTGGTACATTCTTTGCTTCCAAATGATTTCCTTTGAAGAACCTATTATCTCTTTAATTGCCAGATGGTGGGTCGACCATAGACTCAGTGACAACAATGTCCTAGTTCTTTAATCGATAAGTTGGTGCTTGATAATTATCTATGGCTAGGACAACCATGGCTTAACCTGTGGTTTTCTTAAACTTAAGCCATATATAAGTAAGGAGCCTTTTTTATCATGGTCACCTGTGGTTTGTTAAGTAAGGAGCCTTTTTTTTATCATGTTTTACTTTGATGATACATTTATTAAGGTAGGAAGCGACCATGGAGAACTACCTTAAAAGTTTATTAATTTATATTTCTGCCTTCCTCAAGCTGACTGTAGCACCATTCCTTGTTTTATCTGTTAGCTTACCATTGTGTCCATTTATCATATACAACACTCTAGATATTTCTGTTGTCATGTATTGATCTGTATTTTCTGACAGCTTTTCAAGTGTAGACAATAAAGGCATAAAGGCCTGAAGCTTTTTCCGCATACTAATGTCTGAGGCAAATGTTCTGAGTAGTAAAACAACAGCAGCATGGGTATTTCCAAATCTTTTGTTGTCTCTTTTTAATATTTTGAGAAGCAATGGTAATGCTCCAGCATTTACAATCTGAAAAGTAAAGGCATTAGTGTTAAGTCAGGTAACTTTGAACATCAGATAAATTCAGACATACATTTGCAAACAGTGGAAATCCAGATGAGACGGCTCCTTATGAACCTTCCCAGCAGGATTTTCAATGTTTGCTTAGTTTGCTTTTTTATTCCAAAAACTAAAATACAATATATGAAACAAACAAGGTCGCTGTTCGCATTTACCTGGTGTCTGGAGTTACCTGACTTTACACTATAAGAATCTATCATGAGTGTGAGCGTGGGATAGTTAAATCCGTCTCAAAAATCACTCTTTTCATCATTAGGGTTACGATGTGATGGCATATCACGAGGCTTGCGATGTGATGACAAACTGCGATTCAAAAATACAGATTATTTTTTTTTCCATTGAAAGTCAAATGATGATTTATTTTCTTGCTCATCATTTAATTCCATTTTGTTACCTTCCAGAAGTTCCTTCATACGCTGAATTGAGATACAACGTGATGACGCCACATAACAATGACGTAATTAAACATCCAACAAGGTCATGTTCCAGTCAAGCCTGGGTGAGATCACCTGGGTGAGATAAATAGAATCCATCATTGGTGTTCAGTGGGGACAGAAAAATCCCAACCCGAGGGCCCGCCGTTCCAGTGGGAAACGAGGCTTGCCGAGTTTCCCACTGGAACGGCGGACCCGAGGGTTGGGATTTTTCTGAAACCACTGAACACCAATGATCGATTCATTTTCTCATATACCACGACCGTACGGTACAGTACAGTGTATTATTTGTTGGTGACGTCACTGAGATCGATGTTTACAGTCAATGACGCGCGCTACATACAAATCAACTTGAAACAGCGAACAAACAGCTCATTAAACAATGAACAAATGGTTATTTCATCAAAATGGATTTAAAAGAACTAGCTTATCAGCCACATTAACTCGAGTAAGTAATTTTGTTGAGGAAAATGTGTGTGTGTGTGTTTTTTTACATCGTCAAGGCTCCCCGTCCGGTGGATTCAGTCACTCAATGCCCAACACAACAGGTTAAATATGCCAATCGCAATGCATCAGCATGTTCAGAGCATTGAATAAAGGTTTTAAGCCTAAAAATGCGCAGTTTTACTTTTATACCAAGTTGAAGGCCGGCTTAAATCAACATAGAATTCGTCCCTGACTGACAACAATTCAACTTTCGTTTTCGAAGGAATACAGTCATGCGCCAAAAATGTTATCTCGCATTAGCAACCGGCCGCGTGTGGCTTATCTCGTATTAGTTACGCTTATCTCACATGGGTAGCGATGTGGGACAGATTTTTCCGACAGCGAGCTTACATAGGGATCAATCGATCTCGTATGCGTTGGTATGTGAGAAAAGAATTTCTATCCCAGGTTAAACGACTGCCATTTTCCAGCTGGTAAACAAGAATATGATCGTCACTACTGAACAGTTATTCTTCCACCACAAATATTTATACAGAATCTTAAATGAGTGCTCATGTATTATTGAACTTATAACGTGCGCGGTTCCAGAAAGTTTTGTCAGAGGTGCCAAACTTCGACAACGTTTTTATTTTAGCTGATGGGAGTTGCAGATGATACAAAACCAACTAAAAGTGCCATCATCGACCAGTTATGCTAGCCTGCCGACGATGGCCCAATATCGAATGCTGGCTTGGTAGCTTTGTGATTTTTCAGGGGATCCTGGAAAGCCTATATTTGTGTGATTTTTCAGGGGGTCTGGACACACTGCACCCCCTTCTGGATCCGCCTCTGTATTAATTGAGTTAAGGTAACGAGATAAAATGTGAGCCTGTGCATTCTGCCGCTGTTTCCTATGAGTTTCATAATTTAGATAATACGAGGACTGTTCAAATATGAATGCAAGCAGCTTCATAACTTTCTTCACATATATGCTACTACAAAATGTCATACCTTTCTGGAAAGAACTATTTGTCGCCTTTAAAATGGCACCAAACATAAAGAGACACAGACTATATTTCTCAATGTACAAACCCTTATATAAAGGCCATTCCTGTATACTGAAGTTTTTCTGAAGCATACACTGAAGGACTTTAAAAACGCAAAAAATGAAAATTATTATTTTTGGAACGCAGAACATTTTTAGTCTTCTTTAACAAGTTAAATTGGCTGGAAACGACACTCTGTCACTATCTATACCTAAAACCAATGTTTTTTATAGACAATGGCCACCATCAGCCACGCATCCGTGATTTACTATTTTTTGCACGTGGCGTCCCCACGAATCAATGAAGCAAAATATTTTATCATTTCACATATAGCTTGTAGGTATGCATGCATAAAAAACACGGTAGCTTTAGTTTTATAGCTGTATTATTCGTGCCACGTTTGTCTGAACATAAACGACCTGGCACAATAGGAATGCTAAAAACTGGGGTGCGTGTTTCCGACGTCACGTGACATTATAATTGCATTCCATCACCTGTACATCGTCTCAGAGATCGGTATCAGGCTACAGGGACAGTTAAATATCAGACGCAGGTCTGATTAATCAAAATGATAACCCGACGTCAAGACGGCAACTTACGTCGAGTGAATCGACGATATCCGTTCCAGCTGGCTACAGTCAGTGCCAGCCGAAAGGTGGGGCTCCCAGGGTAACTTGTATCAAGATTTTTAATAAAAATATTGTAATGCAATTACTTAAAATCACGATTGATTTCTAGACAAATTTCAAATTGCAGTTTTAGAATCTAAGGGTATTGTCTTTTGATAGACTAATGCTCTAAAATTATTTATCATTTTGATATGAAATATAACTCATGTTTTTTTGACATATTGATGTTTATTTTTTGCCAAAACTCAATAAAATTGATAAATTAAAAAGGTGTTAATTTTACGAATTTCGATTTTTGCGTTTTTAAAGTCCTTCAGTGTATTGCTATGCACGTTTTGGGTCATGTGCGGATATAGTGTCATATCTTTGTAAGTTTTAGACAAAATGACACCAAATTTTAGATGCAAGTTTAAGCAACAATCCTGAAGTTGCTTGCAGGAAAAAGTTTATATAATGCTGTTTCTATCTGAAGTAAACCGGCACGTTTGTGACGTCATTAATTTTAGATAAACGTCATTTTGAATTATCTACTAGTGATGTAATAAGGAACATCGCTGTGTCAATTGCGTTTTCTTGAAAATATGCTAAATCTGTCATAAGGGAGTTTTCAAAACGCGCCGTCCTCTATTTACAAAGTAATCACTTTTTATATCATTTTTCAAGCATTTTTCTGCTTCTTAATGACGTGTTTACATTAATCAAAATATGCCCAATCTGTCTAGTCCTCAAGACCAGGTTAGTAATTTTATTGTAAATAATGCCTGTAGTGGTCAAACTTAAAGTTTACGTTCAAATTTAGAATAAAGCCGCAATGTTATGGCATATAAAATAAGTATAAATTGTATTACTCCTTCACTTAAGGCATTTTTTACTTAATGAAAATGCTTTTCACCGTTTAAAAATTTCCCACTATCCAACAACAACTTCAGTATGAGCGATCAACATATTGTCTTTGAGTTAAAACTAGTTTAAATGTTGCTTCGTGTATTTTGTTAGGGTTAAGTTTAGCTGAAAACTGAAAGGTGGTGTTTAATTTACCATTCATTTGCAAACATAAGGAGACTGAAGTGAAAACGATTCGTTATGATTTAAAAAAAGCATGTCGGAATTTTTGCAGTTTTTCACAGAATTATTATAACAGAATATGGGGATATTTCCTTAAAAAATTCAAGAAATTTCACCTGTTTATCGAAGAATAAGTCTATAGCACTGGTATATGTTCGAAGCATTGAGTTTGTTAGTATACTAACGTGACCCTCATTCGAAGGGCTATAGCTCGATGAGTATTCTGTATTTTTCTTTCCGTATGGTGCCAGTTTAAAGGGGACATATAGTCCTTTATGGAAACTTCTACCATTTTGTTGTAGCATATATGTGAAGACAGTTATGAAGCTACTTGCATTCATATTTGAACAGCCCTCGTATGGATGCACGAATGTTAGATTAAAATGACTTTAAAATAACTTTGAAAACACGTTTTGGCTTGAATACGCCATATGATTTTGACATATTTAAATGATGTTGTTGTGCACAATTCATGCACGGATTCAGATGGGGGTGGGGGTCAGGGGGTCTGGACCCCTCTGGGAAACTACAAGATATATGTTTTTGGGGCAATACTTGTAATGATCCCCTTAAAAATCACAAAGCTATTGAGCCAGAATTCAATGTCTGGCTATCGAAACGTAATTAAATGGCGTCCATAGTGATATTTGGATCCCCTCTTCACTCATCAACAAAACAAAACGTTGTCAAAATTGGACCCCCTCTGACAAAACTTTCTGCATCATTACATACCGTTACTATATGTAAAGTCGTAATTCACTTGTGCTTTATCGATTCAAATGCGTATAGGCTCTGTAATGAGCGTTCATATGTTTTTTTTAATTTATTAAAGGAGTTGAGGATAAGCGACACAATGCGAGGCTTGCCAAGCATTTTATCGCTTTTTTTTAACGAATTTAAAAAAAATTCGACAATAGAAGAGCTAGAATATTAGATTATATTTATCATATGACATTAAGATTACTTTGAAATCTCGTTTCTGGCGTACAAAAGTTAAGATTTTATCATTATGAGCGTAACGTTGTTATGGACGTCATTTAATAACGTGTGGTTTATCTATTTTTATGCATGGCGTTATTTCACTCTCAGACGCGACGTCGAATGATAAATAGTGCTATGGAACTCTCAGATGCGACGTCATATGATAGGTCAAGGTCAAATAGCAAGTGAGTATGACCAGGAAATGCCATAATCACACACCACAGACCAACCCACGGCACTTTGAGGGAGATATACTTAAATATACTCATATATAAAAGTTTTCAAATGCTTTTAGATTTCAGGCATGACCTGGGTCAAAATACTGAATTTCTGGTTGTAAGGCTTGTAAAACAAACTTCTTGCACACTGGATAAGGATATCAGATATGTTACCCTCCGAAAGAAAGTATTTTCTCCCACATTTGTTCATGTAAGATAGGCTACCAGCTCATGTAGGAAATTTCTATCTTACATGACCACGTGACTGCTTTCTTACAAGGACAGAGAAAATATAATTTTCTTTCAAAAACAAAGTCAACGGACAAATATATTGCGCCTAAGTAACTCAAAGGCACTAAGCAAGGTTAAGAGTTACTTACTGACGTCATATAATATTCATGACGTCAGCGAACATGCACCTCGTGACGATAATGGCAATTTGACCCGAAGGGCACAGGGAGCCAAGCAGAATTTTATTTAGCATTTCGCAACTTAACTAATGCTCATTTTAATACCGATAAAAACACTCGCGAACTCAGTAATAATTTAAATCCAATAATTAAAAGTTTATTTTTTCAAGTTTTTGGACTTTTTATGTTCTGACAAAAAATATTTTGGAGAAAAACAATCAATTGTGGGCTGTCATTCTGGGATAGAGAAATCTCTCCCCGGGGCTCAGACTTTGCCCTCTTTCTTACTTATTCTAGTATTTTTTCTCAGAACGTCAATACCAATGCATCGTCTTGGCGATGAATATACAGTAAAACCTATGTAAAACGGCCACTCAAAAATAGACAAACCAAAGATCTAATGACAAATGGTAACTTAATGAAGGGTTGTAAGTATTGCAGAATTCTACTCTGCATTTAGCAATAATTGGTTGAATTCTTTTTGAGAGTGTCCGTTTTACACAGGATTTACTGTATGCTGGTGATCGATATGGAATACCAAACTTATTTGTGCTGCACTTTTATCTGTATTTGCATAATTGGTGTATTTAACCAATTGTTTAAACTCATGTTTCCTCAATGATATACCTACTTCCATTTTCAAATCACCATTTCTATCTTGTCCAGCTAGTTTATCCAGGGCTTCTACGAGGTCACAAAGGAAGAAATTGCCATCCAACGCTTCCTCGGTACCTCTCACTAAATGATGTATGAGCTCTGAAAATAAGGTCCATTAATTCAGATAAATACATTTTTGAGTGTTGAATTGAGAAGATTGTTTCCTTACAAATTCGTTTTGACATTTGTTTTGGGTGAATTCATTTAGACATTTCTTATAAGTACCCACACAATACGTTTCGGATGAACAAATGAATTATTGAACACTTAACCCTTTAAACGGGTACTTTAGGAAACAGTGAAAATGCATAATGCGTCATTCCATCAGGGTATACACTGCTTTGATACTAGCACAAAATCGATCATCCAAGAAAGAAAAACAAGATTGATTTTTTGAAAATATATGTATAACATGTGTCCCCTCAATATAACCAATGAACCATACAGACTTTATGTATGTAGCCTATATTGATGCAAATTTCCAATGGTCCTATAAGGGTTGAGTATTGAAGTGATTCATTTAGGTACAATTGGGTAGCATATCTCACTAGGGGTGCTATGATTGGTACAAACTTTCTACCATACCAAGGTTTCTGATTGGGTGATATTTCTTGTTAAAATCGCCGCTGCTCCAATTTAAGATTTATATTCCAGAGGACAGTCGACTGTCAATGATATGAATCGGCCGATTGTGTGCGCGATTTTAGCTGTTTTAAGTCAGTCGGCTGAAAAATATTATAACTAGCCAATTATCTTATTTTCTTGATTAGATGACTGTCTTTGGGATTCGGTAATGTGTTTGGAGTCGAGCAACTACTTGTTGAGTTGCTTGAAAGTCAGCGAATCATCGACCAAATCATTGTATACTCACGAGAGATAAATGCAGTCACCCAACAGTTGGCTGATCATCAATTGAGTGACAGTCGGTGGATAAGAAAACTTAATGGTTGGTAAAATGAGGTATGTTCTTAATGCTCCAGTCAGCCAACTAAAACAGTATCCATCACCCGATCAACATGAAGAAAAACTAGTCAGCCAACTGTTGGTCTTAATGTAACCGAATCTCAAGGTCAAATTGTCACTTGCAGATTTTGAAGGAGTTGGCAGGAATATGGCATAACCAGCATCATGGTATTCCCTATATGACCCCAAACCAGTCGTTGCAGGTTACTATCTAACATTAGGTACACATGACTGCTGTCTGTGTGATCCTAAATTGTTATGGGGAAACTGGAGTATCGTAACAATCTGCTTAAATATTTTCACACTGGTCAATGTAAACGCACCGATGGTTGCTACAACGAGCTGGTGGTTGCATTTTTCAGCACTGGTGGTGGCGTAAAAGGTAAAAAAAATCTATACCTGTTGACTTTATTATTTATTTATAAACTTGCATTTATTTTATTTGTGATGACACCTGGCGCACAGACAACCGGTAACATTGCAGTTTATGGCTCTGCCAAGCAATTGGTGATTTAATTCATGGTTTGGACTGCAAATCCAACAAAGTTCATGATTTTTGCCGTGACAGGTGCTTTTGTCTAGTGTAACTGCCTAAATTGAGTGAAATCTGCATGTCTAAGCGCAGCTGTTGTCATATTCCCATGAAATAACATCCAAAAAACGATTACTACTTTGTTTGTTTTTCTTGGTAAACTAGCAAATGTTTTATTGAGGACTTTTTATTACAACGCACTGGGAGCATTTTTTGACGCATTGATACAGCGCACTGATGGTTGCACAGAATTCCTGTGGTTGCTGATGCAGCCTCATTAGAGCATTAACTGTTCTTATAAACGGTACATAAATCGTTATTTGAGCCAGCACATGATATTTCAGTACCAGGACGAAGACTCAGGTGAGCCTGTGCAAATTTACAGACTCGCCAGAGCCTTCTCTGCATAGAAAATAGACAGTAGTAATCGTTTTTGGATGTTATTTCATGGGACTATGATAACATAGCTGCAGCTGTGATTAGACATGCAGAATTTCCTGAAGTTAGGCAGTCACAATAGAAAAAAGCACCTGTCATTGTCAAACTCCACAACTGTGTCGGATTTGTCGGTCAAACAATGAATTAAAACGCCAATTGCATGGCAGAGCCATAAACTGCAATGTTTCTGACGGTTTGTGCGCATTGGGTCATCAAAAGTAAAATAAATGCAAGCTTATAAAGAAATCATACAGTCAATAGGCATAGATTTTGTGGTTTTTGTACACTGATGAAGGCTCAAGTGTGACTCTGCAAATGTGTAGCCTCATCAGATGCTCCAGAGCTAGCCCTGTTCGCACTTTGAGAGTGTTTCCGCCTATTTTTCAGATTGGCCCCAAAACTTTTAATTTAATGAGATTGTTTGTCCGTTATGATACATTACAATAGTTAAGAAGCCTCCATACGAGCTTAAAATGTTTACGCTTCAACAACAGCAGATTCTAGGGCGAATATTTGGTACCAGTAAAATGCAATTTTAGCACCCAAGAGATATAGGCTGCTGTCTGTTCTAAGGGCGGTGATTCTGTTGTTGTTGTTTGTTTGTTGTTGTCTATTTCTTGGTCATATTTTGTTACTTTATGTCAATTCTTGTTTTGCATTCATCTTGATGGGGAAGAGAGAGAGAGCTGGCTGCTTTGCTTAGTTAGTCTTCCTGGTGTCTCGTGATTGTTGTGTGGCTATTCCTCTCAGTGCCATGGGTTTGCCTGCAGTTTGTGATTGTGATACTCACTATTTTTAGGTGTCAGTCATGCGAACAGCGATGGCTTTGGCGAGTCTGCACATTTGCTTGGTCTAGTCTGAGCCTTCGTCACAGTTTAAAATTCTCATGTGGTGACTCAAATGGCGATTAAATGCCATTTTGTGCGAGCAGCAAAGGATCTGGCGAGTCAGCACATTTGCATAGGCTTACCTTAGCCTTCGTCACTGTACAAAATCTCTTGTGCTGCCTTAAATGGCGATTTGTGTGCTATTCACGCCAGCAGCGAATACTCTGGTGAGACTGCACATTTGCGCAGTTATTCACTGAACAATGTAATAAATATCAAGATCTCTTGTGCTGGCAGCAAAGGCTCTTGGGAGTATGCACGTTTGCACAGGCTCGCCTGAGCCTTCTATACAGTATCGAAATATCATGTGCTGGTTGAAATAGCGATTTTTGCAACGTTTATGTGAACAGCGAATGATGTGGTGAGTCTGCATCAGCAACCACAGAAATTCTGTGCAACCATCAGTGCGTTGTATCAATGCGTCAAAAAATGCTCCCAGTGCGTTGTAATAAAAAGTCCTCAATAAAACATTTGCTAGTTTACCTAGAAAAACAAAACAAAGTAGTGGTCGTTTTTTGGATGTTATTTCATGAGAATATGACAACAGCTGCGCTTAGACATGCAGATTTCACTCGATTTAGGCAGTTACACTAGAAAAAAGCACCTGTCACGGCAAAACTCACGAGCTTTGTTGGATTTGCAGTCCAAACCATGAATTAAATCACCAATTGCTTGGCAGAGCCATAAACTGCAATGTTACTGGTGGTCTGTGCGCCAGGTGTCATCACAAATAAAATAAATGCAAGTTTATAAATAAATAATAAAGTCAACAGGTATAGATTTTTTTTACCTTTATACGCCACCCCCGGTGCTGAAAAATGCAACCACCAGCTCGTTGAAGCAACCACCGGTGCGTTTACATTGACCAGTGTGATATTTAACAATTTGAATATTTCCGAATAACACAACAAAGCTATTTTCCAACCTTGCTAAACCTCTACATGGCAAAACATGGCTGACCAATCTGTTATACCCTTGTTTAGAATTCAGTGATTATGATTTAGGCAGCTTTTGTTGACCTCAATTTATGTTTCACACATACCCATGTCCGTTTGATCTCCAATATATGTCATTATCAAAGCTGCAAGTCTCCTGATTAACAGGTCGTCAGATGTCAATAAAGGTGCTATGGCCTGAAAACTCAAAACACAAACAACGCTAATGAAGAAATATATTCAATTTGGTATGTTCATAGAATCAGTATGTTCAGTCTCTTGCTTTGTAAGTGACGCCGGAAGCTCTGCTTACTTTGCAAGAAACCTGATGTGTTCAGGATTTCATGAACAGAACAAAATTGAATGTATTACTTAATATAGCTACAACTTTTGTTAGTAGCCAAGCAGCAAATTTCAATATGCACCTAACTAAGTTGATTTGCCAGATATTTTGAATTATATCAGACACAACAAAGGTTTCGGAATAGCCCAAACCCCAAGTTTCTGCGATTTTCGTCAAGGTGACAGATGTTCATCCTCACGCAAACCGTAGCCAAACAAACAACATTATAGGATGAAGTTGACATTGATCAGCCCGAATGGTGCGTATGTGGACGTGACTTTAATCAATCCATTCATGTGAAAAAGAGCAAGAAAACCTTATTTGTGTGAGGAAGGGATAGAAAAATCTTTCTCATGCAAGCACCGATTGACATCACTCTTGAGATCACTCGACAAGCCTCATGATCATGATGATGCCAAAAGGTGATTCTCCGAACATATTTTTCATATCCCTGCCTCACACTCATGATATATTACAATTGAGCCTTAACATGTGATTTCCAACACTATGGCATTTTGACACATGTAGACTTTGAGCTTGTGAAGCCTCCTTTCAAGCTTAGAAACTCCAAAAGATGTTCAGTCAGTAGCTTAATAGTCAGAGAATACTCAAGCGAAGATCAAATGCTCTGATCAGACTGTGAGTAAACGCAGGCTGATCTGAGTCTTTGCCGGTTGCACATACCACATTGTTGGAAATCTAATGTTGCGGTTCAATTATTGACTTCAATGAGGGCGACATACGAACTTTTCTTCCCGAAAAAAATGATATTCACTGAGGCCACAAGGCCAATGTTATAATCACTTTTATCAGTAGATAAATCTTTATGTCGACCGAATAGAAGTCAATAACTGTTTTGTTATATGCTTTCAACAATGAATGATTATTTTTACTGTCAGTTTTGCTGTTGAAGTCACGTTCAACCTAAGGACTTTCTCACAAGTTTAAGCAACTCTTACTAAATATTTTAATGTAGTATTTTGCATTTTAAATGTATAATAAACTCTCTGAATGCGGAATGTAAAATTAAATCATAAAACAATTTTAACAATTTGCTTATTCAAACAGAGGAATAAGGGGGAAAACTGTTGTTCAAATTCATTAAAATCTTCAATTTACCTCTTGGGAGATGAACCAGCAAAGCATGTCAATTTAATGCATCCTATGTTAGTTTCAAACTCATCGTGCTATTTTAGCTCTCTAGAGGGTGGTATTAGAAAGGTGTCAGAAAAAATAACATTGGAATCTAGTTTGAGCTGGTTTTCATCCTATATCAACTTGTAGGCCAGATAAGACCGGTTTTCAGGTAGACATAGAGATTTATGAAGACAAATTGGGACAATCAGGAGACAGGTTTTTTTCTCCAGTCATATAACACATTCGTTTATCATATATCCCTTGATACTGGACTTTAAGCACAACCGTATCGACCAGGTCAAATAGAGCTGTTATAATCTCGCTGAGAGAGAGAGCTTGTTGTTACTTTCATTGTGTTCCTGTTGCATATGGCAGTTAGTGTTCTGTGCCTCTTTTTCACTGTGCCCTGGATTGGTCTGCAGTGTGCGAGTATGACATTTATCATATGATGTCGTATCTGGGAGTGAAATAACGCCATGCATTAAAATCGATAAACCACTAGTGGTTTACAAATTTTCGGGAAACGTTATAAAATAACGCTGTTGACGTCATGCATACGGCAACTTCATAACGTTTTCTCGCCAAAAATACGATTTCAAAATAATTTTATGTCATATGATAAAAAAAATCTAACATTCGTGCTCCTGTATTATTGAATTTATTAAACTTGTTGCGAAAAAGCGATGAAATAATCAGCAAACCTCACATTTTATGGCGTTTCCCCAACTCGCTTAATAAGTTCGATTAAACGTGAACACTCATGTTAGAACCTCTATTTCTTGGTCATAGTCAATTATATTATCTCACGTACATACTTTTACATACTTGCTCACCTTTGGTGTCTTGCTGTCTACAAAGTAATTCTTCGTCTCAGGCTGTCTGGCTATATTGTACAATATGTTGAGATAGTAATATATTACGTTGCTTTTCCTCTGAAATAAAAAAAACAAAAACACTTTTATTCTTGCATGCTGGGTAATGATGATCCCTCCCTCCAAAGGAATGAACAGAAATAGTGCGTTTGGTATGAAGGGCGTCGGCGTTGGCGTCCGCATCGACGCAGCTGTTTGTCTGCACTTAAACTTATTAACCATTGGAGAGATTTTAATTTAACGTGTAAAGATATTTCTTTGGTATAGTCGAAATGAATGAATAGATTTTCATGACCTTGGCTTAGTTTGCAAAGTCACCATGATGATATATTAACCATAAAAAGCCTTGTCTGGACTCTATATTCTGAACAAATTACCAAATTTACACCAAACTAGCACAGATACATGATTCAGAAGACCTCAAGAAATAATTAGATTTTGCTGATATGGACCTTATTTTCAAGGTCACCATATGTGTTAGCTTTTTCTGCACTCTATCTTCTTAACCAAAAGCCAAATTTAGACCAACTTAGCACAGATACATCATCGAGAAGACTCTATAAAATGATTATTGTTTTGAAGACCTTTGCCTTAAGTTCAATGTCATAAGGCTCATATAACTCTATGATAAAGCATTGTCTCTACTCCATCTTTTGAACATACTCACACTGGTAAATGTATACGTCGATTTGGTGGTATTTACGCGTATTGCCGGTACTTCATAGACCGGAAGTGGTGGATATTGGTGTTAATACTGTGTAGAAAAACATGCCATATGCCTAAAGGACTATAGAATTAGATCATTTTCAAGTATTCGGCATCTACATGGCGATTTATGTAAGCATTTAGGAATAGATTCGAGTACCGATCTGGATGATCGGTACTCGAATCTATTCCTAAATGCTTACATAAATCGCCATGCACATACTGAATACTTAAAAATTATCTATATCTATAGTCCTTTAGGCATATGGCGTTTTTTTTCTATATAGTATCAACAACAATATCTACCACTTCCGGTCTATGAAGTACCGGCAATACGCGTAAATACCACCAAATCGACGTATACATTTACCAGTGTGATACTGGCACGGATACAGCATTTGGATAATTTTAAGAAATTATTTAATTTTGGTGGTATTGACCTTATTGTCAAGGTCAACAAGTTCATATAAAAATATGAACTAGAAATGTGTCACAAAGTGACAAATGCTGTCAAAGACAAACTATTTCTAGATTGTAGGCACAAGTACAAGGTCACAGTTACCCACAACCAGTATGTTACACTTTACAAAGCCAAAATGTATCCACGGACAAAAGGGATGTATTTTTTGAATAATATAGGAGTATGCTCCAGACACGAATTTTTCAAGAACTAAGGCAAGAGGTTGACGTCAAGGACACAGTGACTACAAAACAGTATGCGACACTATGTCATCCAAAATGCTTCCAAACACACCGCATTTGGGACTCCTACCTTAAACAATATAAGAGATATGCTTCGAACACGATATTTTTTCTAGAACTGAGATCAGAGGTCAAGGTCATAGTGGCCAAAAACAGTATACGACACTTTACACTCCCAGGATGATTAAAAACATGAAAATCAAATTCATATCTCAAATAATATAGCAGATATGCTCTGGACATGATTTAGGTTTGAATGAGGGAATGAAAGATGGATGGACGGACGAACAGTTCAAAAACTATATACCTGTATCCCCAAAGTCAAGCTGTGTTTACACTATAATAAATTGGCTCAGCGTTTGCTCTGCGTGTTGAGTTTTTTTAAAATTCGTTGACACAGGCTTGGTGTATAAATAAAAAAAATCAGAGCAGTTTATTGAAATAATTTCTCATTATTAGTATATTGGTTGTAACTGCATGCTTGGTGGTCAACCCAATGGCGGTTGGCAACTTTGCTTTCCTCTTTAATTGCACACCGCGTGATAATGGTTCCACATTTAAGACTTATCTATAGATAAGATGGTTAGGGCCTAATGTTGTGTTTGTGGTCAGGCCAACCAACATTTAACTGTTGTATTTCTTTTACTAAAGTATTCAGTTGTATATAGTGTTGAGTCCTTTTCTTTGTTTCATTCCCTTTTTATATATCGATTTGGATTTACTAGGAGATGATACATTAACAAGTTAGAGAGCTTTCATTTGAACTATACATCTATATTGTCTTGATCCACATCAGAAACAAGGGTGTGGCTGGCGCAGTCAAACATTTTAAGCCCTCCAGTATTTTTACTGACCGTTTCAAGGTGGTGCTTCTTTTGTGAAAAGTTTTATCATGCTTTAAAGCCTGTCATGCTGTCTTTTCTGTTCCTTGCAGTCCTGTGGTCACCTGCTGGGTAAAGGCTGACCTCTTGGCTCTCTTGTATGTGATTTTTTGTGTGTTTTTGTCACTTTCACATATGGTATCCTTTGTCAGGTGTGATATTTAATTGTATCGATTCCTGATAATTGCCTTCTTCCTTACTTTCTTCTGAAAGTTCAGTCTAGTTGTGCATGTTTTTGTTGTCATCTGCTGACTTTTTCCCAGCAGAGGCAGTTATATAATAGGTTTATTATAATAGGTTAAACAGTATGTTGGTTGGTCTGTGGTTTGTGGTTGTGTTTTTCCTGACCATACTCACTTACTTTTAGACCTGATTAACTAAAATTATATTGATCAAATAAATTAATCTGGCCATTTTATTGTATAAATAATCTACATTTAAATTATGTTGAAGTCCACTATTTCGTATATTATTAGCTGGATCTTAAACCTACAGCCCAGTTCAAATAAACAATTACTTATTTGTGAAAAGTGTACAGTGTGGCAATCTCGACGTTAAATAAAGAGAAGTACTCATACCTTAAAGGAGTACCAATGAAACTGTTGGATTATCAACAACTTTTTACAATCTTTGCAGTTTGTTACACCGGAATAAAAAAAGGGTGGGATGGGACTCCCAGTGCGCATGCGTAATAGTTACATTTGTGTTTGGTCGTAGACCCTCGTAAGAGCAAAGACTGCAAAATGCAGTTGAGCGCAATATTATCGTTGTGACGTCAGACACATTATTCATACCTAAGACACATTATACAAGAATGAATGACAGTGCTACAGTAAAAGCAAGTATTTGATTAAACTTAAATCACACCTTATATAAATGTACCTTGCATACCCTATTTTCTCCCAATACGAAATAAACCAAATATGACATAATTGTTTATTTAAGTTGGCGAGTAAAAACAGAACTAACCTTGTGGTAGCGATTTGTTACAATACAAAATTGACTAGCTTTAAATCCACAATTCTTCATGAAAAAATGTTTGACTTTACTACAATATTTCTATCTGAGTTTAATAAACATTTCAAGAATTACAGACTTAGTGTTTGTTGACTTAAAAATGTAGTCAAACAATTAAAATATTACTTGCAATCATTGCCCAAAATTTCCGGATGTACAATCAATTTATGTTATTCATGAAAAATCATCGAAGATTGTCCAAATTTTGAGATCGTTCAGCACACTACGAAAACGTACAGCCAAAGGCTTCCCAAATAAAATAAATATTTTAATGACTAATGATCACTGATGGAACTCATATGAATGAATAAGCGAAAAGTTAATGTAAACCACTACACTAAGCTTAATCCATTTTATTACATGACTTTATATCACTCTGAGACGCGACATCATGTAATAATCTGTTTAATCTACGAGGGCTGTTTTAATATGAATGCAAGTAGCTTCATAACTTTCTTCACATATATGCTACGACAAAGTGTTTTACCTTTCTGAAAAGCAATATTTTTCGCCTTTAAAATGACACCAACCATAAAGAAACACTAACTATATTTCACGAGTTACAGATCCTTATATAAAGGCCATTCCTGTATACTGAAGTTTTTCTGAAGCAAATTGCAATGCAAGTTTGGGTACATGTACGGGTGTAGTGTAATATCTTTGTAAGTTCTAGACATAATGGCACAAATTTTTAGATGCAAGTTTAAGGTCCATTGACAATTTGCTTGCAGGAAAAAGTAAATATAATCCTGTTTCAATTTCGAGTAAACAGGCACGTTAGTGACGTCATTAATTTTTTGATAAACGTAATTTGAGTTATCTACTGGTGATGTAATAATGAACATCGCTGTTTCGTTTTCTTTGCGTTTTGCTGAAAATATGCTAAATATGTCATAAGGAAGTTTTCAAAAAACGCTGTCCTGTATGTACAGAGTTATTACATTTTATATCATTTTCCAAGCATTTTTCTGCTTCCTAATGATTTGTTTACAATAATTAAAATGTGTTCAATCTGTCTAGTCCTCAAGAACAGGTGAGTAATTTTATTAAAAATATTGCATATAGTGGTCAATCTTAAAGTTTACGTTCAAAGAATAAGCCACATTGTTATGACAAAAGATAAGTATAAATTCTATAACCCCTTCACTTAAGGCATTTTTGACTTAATAAAAATGCTTTCAGCGCTTAAAAATTACCAACTATCCATCAATAATTTGAAGCAACACCTCAGTATGAGCGATCAACATATTGTCTTTGGGTTAAAACTAGTTTAAATGTTGCTTCGTGCATTTTGTTAGAGATAAATTTAACTGAAAACTGACGGTTGTGTTTTGTTTACCATTTATTTGCAAACATAAGGAGACTTTAATGATAACGATTGGTTGTAATTTAACATAGGCATGTCGGATTTTCGCAATTTTCACAGAATCATTTTATAAGAATATGGTGATACTTCCTTAAAAGTTCAAAAAATTCCACCAGTTTATCGAAGAATTATACGCTCGTATATCACTGGTATATGTTCGAAACATTGAGTTTGTTAGTATACTAACGTGACCCTCATTCAAAGGGCTATAGCTCGATAAGTATACTGTATTTTTCTTTAGGTCTGGTGCCAGTTTAAAGGTAACATATAGTCCTTTATAGAAACGTTTACCATGTTGTCGTAGCATATATATGAAAAAAGTTATGAAGCCACTTGCATTCATATTTGAACAGCCCTCGTACTCACCGACTTCACTGTTTCAGAGATGAATTTGTTACAGGCAAACGTAAGAAATCTGACAGCACCACTGATAGCAAGCGCCTGGAATATGAAATCAAGAATTAAATTGGACAGTAACCTATTCAATCTGCCCATATTTTTAGAGCGTTGTAATACCCGTTAGTGTCTACGTCGACACTAACGGATACAGTTGCAAACGTTAGTGTCTACGCGTTTACAATTGCAACCGTTAGTGTAAACGTAGACACCTAACGGTTGCAACTGCAACCGTTGTTGTACACTGTCGACAATAATCGGCGCACGTGCCGACAATATGTCCATAATCAATGCTTATTGTCCACAACGTCGGATTATATTTCTTGACATTAGACACTAGGTATATTGATCCCTTGATTGACTTCTTGCGACAATATAGGAAAAACTGAATCTTTTAACTGCTAGATTCTACTGTTTATGGGTATATAGATATCGTCTTTCCGTCGTAAGCCCAGCTTATTATTCAATTCGTGATTTAGGTTATCCGTAAAGGGCTTTACGTGATAATTTTTCAGCAATTAATACTCAACAGTTAGCATAGTATGTCATCTTCACAATTCATTGTCTTTATTATCTTAACTCGCTTAGAAACATATTGTTAACATGAATGGAGACAAATTAACAAAATTTTGTATACACATTACCATTGACACGATATATACGGTTTGGGATAGTAAATTGTCATTTTTCGCAGAACTTCAACAGAGTTAAGGGCCTTGATTGACATCAGAAACCAGTTTTTAATATCTTGAGAACGAAGAGACCTATTGAGACCATTTTTTTGTTTACATATTATCATAAATAAGATCTACGTTTAGATCGTAAATAGGGATTCTCCACAATTTTACAACAGAGTTATGGCCCTTGTTTGATGTCAGAATTAAATTTTTCTTCAATATCTTAAGAACGAATAGACTAACTGAGACAAATTTTGTATACACATTATCATAAACAATATCTACTTTTGGATTGTAAAATGTTGTTTTTCGCAACTTTGCAACAAAATTACAGCCCTTGACAGACGTCAGAATTCGGTTTTTGTTCAGTATCTTGAGAACGAATAGACTTATTGAGACCAAATTGTGTATACACATTATCATTGACAATATCTAAATTGGATTAAGGTATCACTGTACGATTAGGCACCGTGAGTGTGGGTGCAATACGATTTATGAGCATTAGAAACAAGTACGGGCGTACTTTGGTCAACCCCAATTTTCGCTCTGCTGATACATGTACCTGGTCATGATATACTTTACATACTAGAAGCTCTCCTTTAGCCAGACAGCTCCTGTAAGTTTCAGTTAATTCTGTATTGTTTCCACTTTGGGAAAAGTTTTTTACCAGGTCAGTGTATTCTTGGGCGGGAGCGGCAGAAAATTTGAAAAACAGTACGTTCTCCACAAACTCTAAAATACTTTAGAAAATCAATCTGGCGAAACCTGGGCTTTCACTGTTTATTTTGCTTCTCTTGAGTTTTTGAACAGGAATGAGTGTTGATTAATGATCAAGGAGATGTCCTGTAGAAATAACGTGCGTTTATTTTGCTTCTCTTGAGTTTTTGAACAGAAATGAGTGTTGATCAATGATCAAGGAGATGTCCTGTAGAAATAACGTGTGTATTTTGAGCATTAAACTATATAGGAAAAAAACATTAATTGTCCTTAATTGTCATTTTCGCAAATTTGCAACAGAGTTAGGGCCCTTGATTTACGCAAGAGTTCATTTTTTTGTTTAAAATCTTGAGAACGAATAGACTTATTGAGACCAATTTTTTTAACACATTATCATTGACAAGTTCTACATGTATGTTGGTATTGTAAATTGTATTTTTTCGCAAATATGCAACAGAGTTACAGCCTTTCATTTCCGTCAGAATTCAGTATGTTCTCAATATCTTGAGAACGAATAGACTTATTGAGAACAAAATTTGTATATACATTATTGTTGACAAGATCAACGTTTGGATTATAAATCGTTATTTTTCGCAAATTTTTAACAGAGTTACGGCCCTTTAAATAGTAGTTGTTCACGTGCTTATGTAAATAAGCTACTATTGTGCACTTAACGAAGAATATCGTTGAAGCGGGGTTATAGACAGATTCTCTGATAATTTTAGTTGTCTCAGGACATATCGGTTCTGTGACTCTTTGTCCTGAGACTGTTCAGTCCCAGGATTTTTCGGCCTCTGAATGCTTCTGTCACAGCGTGTTTCGGACTAGTAGGTATTTTTGCGTGACGTTCTGTCTCGGAACATTTTCCAAAATGATTTGTTTTGAGTATTATGGTCATATTTTTTATGTCGTTTTTTTCATTAAATGTAGACAATAACGGTTGATACTGTACATTATCGCCGCTTAGTGTAAAAATGGCCCTGTAGACACTAACGGTTGCAGTTGCAACCGTTAGTGTCGATGTTGACATGAACGGGCGTGTAAACACTAAAAGGCGCTACAATGCGTGTGGCTAGGATTGTGTATAATACACAACTGTATTATTTCAGGACCTTAGGGTTTAGGGGTCGGGGTATTTTTGTGACCATTATTTATTCTACAAAAAGCCAACGTGTTCTTCTAAAAAATGGAAATATAATGTTTGCAGCAAAAAACGCTTGAGATGGACATAACATTTGGGTCTAGAGTATTTCATTGTTTTGGTACATGCAAATAGGTTTGGTGTCCATAAACTTTGACCATTACCAGTAAATGTCTTCTACTTTGCACACGATCATAGTGAAGTTACGTATTACTTGACTTTTTGCTTAATGTAAAGGCGGCGCCTCATGAATGCGTAATAGGAATAGTCAACCTTTGGCATAGGTAAAAGCTAAGAAGGAGGCGTGGTTTTATTCAAAACTAACTGTACCATCTTGTGCCATAACTCAGTTATTATTTAGTCCTTAAAACGCCAGCAAAATAACTGCATCTGAAAATGTCTAATTAACATAAGCAGGGAGGCAAACATTGTGGACCCAGATCAGACTGCTCCTACAGGAGCAGTCTGATCTGGGTTCATACTGTTTATCTATGAGGCTTCAAATAGTTTAGTGGACGACAAAAAACATACATTTTGTGAGTATGCTCTTTAAGGGTTAATAAATGTGAGTTCAGTGTGTAAACGGTTAGGATTTTCATGAAATGCATGCACATTTGCGCGGCTCAAAAAGCTTATTAACTCTTTACCAAATTATAAATAGAACCTGATTTCCCTTCCTTAGCAGATGAAATAGTCGAACCACACCCAGATATGAATATTAAAGTTGCCTCCTTTACAGTAAGCGAAAAGTCAAGTAATAGTTGGTCACGTTTTTCTACTGTGTTCACTTGATTAGACAAAAGCAGGCATTTCTTTTATATTTCTAACCTGTTTCATAACTGTAATTTGATAGTGTAGGAACTCTACGCCAGATTATACTTGGTCCTGGGATTATAACTTTATTTCATGCTCAACTCAGCTGAGTATGAAATTGTTACTGCTCATAAAAAACTAAACAGCTGAAAAAAAGTATTTCTTGCTTTAAAACTCTCAAATGTTGTATTTATCCTGTTTTTAAATGTTAAAATGTTAACAATTTAACACCAATTCTCTGTAACCATCGAACCTAGTTGTTCACGCATAGTCACAGATTTTGATGAAACTTTCCATGATTGTTTGTTTTCATGCCAAAACACGCAAATCATGCATCATTCCTTCATTTTCATATCCGTTGCCATGGTAACGGGGTCAATAGTTTTTGGCTAAAATTTGTCAGAAAATCAATGAAATTTGGCAAATTTCGGACTGTTATATCTTCTTTAATACAAACATGTCAGCTATAAAGCTGTTTTTAATTGGAGAATTGCCCTTGGTTAGTATCCGAACGTTAATGTTTAAAGAATTTCTGGTCTCTTTCATATCGAAGTTCTATCTGAAAGGTGGGTGGGGTAACACAACCCCGAAATTTGCTGTTTTTTGCACTTTTTGAAAGCTTATATCATTAAGGGCTCGACAGCCGGACACATCACAGGACTAACATGAAAATCAATATTACCCCATCTTTCAAAAATTAGAATAAAAATTTTGGGAAGTTACCATCTTCTATGTGTTACCATGGAAACAAGAGGTACACCGTTCCAAAATGCATGTTTTGATTTTAACAAATATTTATGAGGTGTGAAATTCACACAACCGCCAGACTGTAACACTGAACACAAGAAAGTGTTAAGCTACCATTTTTCTGCCAATATCTATAAAAAATATTATCAGAGGCCCCAATGGGGGTTGATATAGTCATTTTAGGGGCGCAACGGGGGCAAAAATTAAGAAATTATTTGAAAAAAAGTCAAAGCTCTTTTACATAATAGAATTAATTGTATCAAAGTTGTTTTGAAAAGTCATATCTACATTATACAATTGTAATTAAAGAATAAAAACAATTGTAAATCTCAGGAGGGGCTCCCGAAGGGGCTCAAATCGATTGAATGTGGGTGGGGTAACACAACCCCGAAATGTGTCGTTTTTTTGCACTTTTTGACAGCTTATATCATTAAGGGCACGAAAGCTGGGCACATTATAGGACTGAAATGAAATTAAATATAATCCCATCTTTTAAAAATTAAAATTAAAGTTTTGGGAAGTTACCATCTTCTATGTGTTTCCATGGAAACAAGAGGTACACCATTCCGAATGCATGTTTTGAATTTAACAAATATTTATGAAGTGTATATTTCACACAGCTGCCAGACTGTAACAATGAATAAAAGAAAGTGTAACACTACCATTTCTTTACCAATATCTGTAAAACATATTATCAGAGGCCCCTATGGGGGTTTGAGTTTGGTCATTTTAAGGGCACAAGGGGGGCAAAAATTTAGATTTTTTTGAAAAAAAATCAAAGCCTTTTTACAAATCAAAATTAACTGTACCAAATTTGTTTTGAAATGTCATATCTACATTATACAATTGTAGTTAAAGAATATAAACAGTTTGAAATCTCATTAGGGGCTCCCTAAGGGGCTCAAAACGGATTAAAAGGGTTAAATTCCTTTGGCATCTAGAGAATAAATGCAATTGACCAACTTTGTTCAGTAATAAGTGCAAAATAGTAAAACAGAGGCAATATAAGTCCAATATTTTTCTGCCAATATCTATACAAATTATCATCAGAGGTCCCAATGGGGGCTTGATTTTGGTCATTGTAGGGGCGCAAGGGGGCAAAAATTAAGAAATTACTTAAAGTCAGAGCTCTATAATAAATTAAAACTAGTTGTATCAAAGGTGTTTTGAAAAATAATATCTCCATTATACAACAATAGCCTAGTTTTAAATTTATCTAATATTTACGAAGTGTCTCATCACTGAGATTAAGAGCAGATATGAATGTTATCCTTGCATTTTGCTGTGTCATTTAGCTAAAAAAATATAACCAGAGGCCCAAATTAGACGGCCCCTGCGAAAATTTAAATATAGGTCCAAGAAAAGTTCTTTCATTATTCAAGAACAAGGATCAAGAACTATACATGAACTGCTCTTAAAGTGTTCAAGATCAGCTCAAATACAATTTATGAATGTAAAATTGGACAAATATTTAAGAGCAATTGTTCTTAAAAACTCTTCTTGAAAAGTTCAAGAATGTACTGTTCTTGAATAGATATGACGATATCCCTTGCTTTTTACCGCGGTAAATTTTGACAATCAGAAGTGTTGCAGATTTACCAAATCTGCTCTCAGGATATCTCCCAAATGAGCTAGAAGGACAAGGCAGTTATGGTATCGCTTACCATAGGACAAAAGAAGAGTAGAACAATGAAGAATGTTTCAGGTTTGTATGTACCGGTATGTATATTTCTGTCACTAGATGTCAGATAGCTGTAATGATAATGACATAGATACTGAAAAGTAGCAAGACACATTTATCCTAGCTTAGTACTGGTTCAACCCAGGAAGAACGTCCCGCATAACTGAAAGATTGTTGAGTGGACATAAAGAATCAAATCAAACAAAATACTGAAAAGTAGCATTTGAATAATGATAAATATGAACAATATATATAATAAAGAACATAATAGATGTAAGCATTCCTGGACAATTCAGGAAAAGATAAAATCAGGGTTTACCCTGCCATTAGCTTTTGGAACCATTTGCTACTAAAATTGTAGAGTGGCTACAGCTAAAAGTGCAGTCTAAATTAACACTCCCTGTAAGTATGAGCGAGGACAGTGAAGAGAAAAAGAAAGAAAGGGTGTCAAACAGTTTGGATCCAGATCAGGCACAAAATTTTGTCGGGCCTGATGTGGGTCCAAACTGTTTGCAAAGGTAATCAGCAGACAACAAAAATCGCACCTAGCGGGCAAAGAGTTTTACAAATCAACTTGTTGATTTTCTACTTTCTGGCTAAAACCTTGGCTGAAATTAGTTTCATTTGGCTCCAACGTTTTCCATTTGGCTAAAGTGCTGGCTGCAACAAATTCTGAGCCAGGGTAAACCCTGAAAAATTTTCAGAGTGTATTACCTCAATGTCTAGGCTATGATGTTCCATTTCCCCCACATCTAATAGCGAGATCAGCTGGCTAACATGCATTCTATTACATTTTGGTACCTCGATCGTTGCACTCCACTATGTTACATTACATGTGGAAGTGCAACCAGGGATCCATGTTCTAATATACGTCACTGGTGCATCGAAGCACCCATGGACACAAGCGCAGATCCAGGAAATTTTGTCAGGAGGGGTGGGGTGGGTGTTCCAGGATCAACGGCCCAAAAAAAACAGCCTGGACAACGTTTTTCTAGTCCTCAGCTTATTTTACAGTTTACAGAGGTGGTCCAATGGTTTTATTGCAGAGAGAACTATACTTTCCAAAGGATCGAGAGGGGGGCCAACATTTTCCAGTGAGGTCCAACTTTTTCCAGGGGGGGGGGGGGGGGGGGGGGGGGGGTGGAATCTAAATGCTAATTTCTATATAAACCCATATAACTTGTGATTTTCAAGGGGGGTCCGGACCCCCTATACCCCACTCTGGATCCGCACATGAGAGATACTCCAGAGATAATGAACTTATAACATAAACATAAATACTTTATTCCTTTAAATATCTACTGGCTCGATCGAGCTATCATTACGCCAGGGAGTGCGAATTTTAAACTAAAAGTTGAAGAAACACATGCCCATAAAATACCCTATTCGCACTTTTAGCTCTCAATTCGCGTACTGTTCAAAAGGCTCGGTAAACTTGTATCCCAAATAGCACCACCTGGTGCCAAAAGAGAACAGCTTACTTTTGGATGTCTCATATGATGCCATTTTAGGCAGCGTCAATTGATTGGATATAGAATGCAACAAGCGCTGATCCAGGAATTCTTGTCAGGGTGGGAGAGGGTCCAGGCCCAAGTGCCAGAAACAGCTCTGACATAGTTTTTTTTAGTCCTCAACTTATTTTACATATTTACAGTGGTTTATCAATGGTTAATTTCAAAGAAAACTATACTTTTCGGGTCCAACATTTTCCAAGGGCCCTTACGGAAAAGCTGTCTTTGTGCTAATATCTGACGAAAATGCTGTGAATATTCTGCGAACTGCATTGTTTACAGTAATTGTTCGCTATATATTCACTTCTTGTCGCGAATACCCAGCGAACAATGTTGGTCTGACAAAAAAGTGGTCGCTGAATGTTTGCAGTTTGTCATATAATCGCTGCATATTCGCAGCAAAAACTTAACTTTTTTTCAAGCACAAGGTACTATTCGCCCAGTATTCGCAATAAGAACTTAGTTCTGGATACTGTTCGTTGTATATTCGTTACAGTGACTTTAACTTTTTATGTATTCGCGGAGAGTTCATCTAAGGAACTTCAACTCGTATAGCTCTCAGTCTAAAGATCAGGTTTTCAGGTTTTTATTCAAGACAAGACCCCTAGCTGGGGTATATGTCAAACAACAACATATACACATGTCAAAAATACATAAAACAGCAAAAAACAATTAGAAGAAAGCTTCATGGGTGAATAGATTAGACTGACGGCACTCGGGAGTATTGTGGTTAGTATATACCGCAAGGTTCCGAACCCCTCGGACAAATAGGTCAAAGCGAACAGCGCAGACCCGGATCAGACATACCTCTGTGAACTGCCCAACCAGGGTCCACACTGCTTGCCGTTCCATGTGCATAATTTAACAAAGTACCCCGAGGTTTAATTTCAAGATAAACTACAGAAGGGACTCTACCATCCGAAAAACCGGGAGCCCTGCGGCAATGATTGAATTAGTAATGCAGGCCTCCAGGTAAAGGGAGTAAGTGACCAATCATTAGATCTTAGTTTTTTACTGGGGAGATAGATTCAAAATTATCTCCCCTTAAAACTCTTCAATTAAATGGCTGTCATAATTGCCATGATGCATAATTGACAACATGTTGAGAAGTCTTTTTTACGGAATGTTATCTCTTCTGATGTGTTTTTCTATTCCTATGATGTTTGAGTTGATACCTTTTGATTGTTCTGGAATGGTGTTGCTTGCTGAGGTCAGTGCACAATGGACAAATTAATTTTGACTATTTGAGTTTAACAAGCTTTGACTTTTGTAAATCATTGATTGCTGCTTGTTCGCAGGATAGTCGCAATTATTGTTCGCTGCATATTTAATTTACATATTTAAATGCATGTTCGTCGCATATTTGCAAAATGTTTGCGGGATATTCGCTGCATATTTAATTTGATGTTTTGAATCATCTTCCCATTTCTTTTTCTATCTCATGATATTTCACACTCAATGCTTTAATTAAGCATACACCAAAATGTCAAATTATCCGCACAAGCTGGCTGTGGCTAATCAAAAATGCAAAAAGTATGATTTTTAGGGGTAGGCTTACCCCACCCACATTCAATCGATTTTGAGCCCCTTTGGGAGCCCGGCCTGAGATTTAAAATTGTTTTATTCTTTAATTACAATTGTACAATGTAGACATGACTTTTCAAAACAAATTTGATACAATTTATTTTATTATGTTAGAGAGCTTTGACTTTTTTTTCAAATAATTTCTGAATTTTTGCCCCCGTTGTGCCCCTAAAATGACTAAATCAAACCCCCATTGGGGCCTCTGATAATATTTTTTATAGATATTGGCAGAAAAATAGTAGCTTAACACTTTCTTTTGTTCAGTCTTACAGTCTGGCTGTTGTGTGAATTTCACACCTCATAAATATTTGTTAAAATCAAAACTTGCATTTTGGAACGGTGTACCTCTTGTTTCCATGGTAACACATCGAAGATGGTAACTTCCCAAAAATTTTATTGTAGTTTTTGAAAGATGGGATTATATTTAATTTCATTTCAGTCCTATAATGTGCCCAGCTTTCGTGCCCTTAATGATATAAGCTGTCAAAAAGTGCAAAAAAACGACACATTTCGGGGTTGTGTTACCCCACCCACATTCAATCAATTTGAGCCCCTTCGGGAGCCCCTCCTGAGATTTACAATTGTTTTTATTCTTTAATTACAATTTTATAATGTAGACATGGCTTTTCAAAACAACTTTGATACAATTAATTCTATTATGTAAGAGAGCTTTGACTTTTTTTCAAATAATTTCTTAATTTTTGCCCCCATTGTGCCCCTAAAATGACTAAATCAAACCCCCATTGGGGCCTCTGATAATATTTTTAATAGATATTGGCAGAAAAATGGTAGCTTAACACTTTCTTTTGTTCAGTGTTACAGTCTGGCTGCTGTGTGAATTTCACACCTCATAAATATTTGTTAAAATCAAAACATGCATTTTGGAACGGTGTACCTCTTGTTTCCATGGTAACACATAGAAGATGGTAACTTCCCAAAATTTTTATCCTATTTTTTGAAAGATGGGGTAATATTGATTTTCAGGTTAGTCCTGTAATGTGTCCGGCTGTCGAGCCCTTAATGATATAAGCTGTCAAAAAGTGCAAAAAACGACACATTTCGGGGTTGTGTTACCCCACCCACATTCAGTGTTAATTTAGTCAACAAAAACTTTTCTTTCTGGATGGTATGAGGTATGATTTAGATAAGTTTAAGTTAGAATTACCAGACAAAATGAAAAATGTTGTGAAAGAAAGGCAGTATAAATGGCAGTTTTGCAGTGAAATTATTGAATTTTAAGGTAATTTTGGCTGATTTTT
This sequence comes from Loripinus fragilis, assembly GCA_964019695.1. Taxonomy (NCBI): domain Eukaryota; kingdom Metazoa; phylum Mollusca; class Bivalvia; order Lucinida; family Lucinidae; genus Loripinus; species Loripinus fragilis. The sequence continues at coordinate 25,973,850 of OZ026525.1, read as the reverse complement.
GGCCAAAATATTTGGAAGCTGTTGCCATGGCAACGGAAAGACAAATGAGTGAACTAGCATTAAATTTCTTGGTTTTACCAAGAAAGAATCATTGTCAGCAATTTTTAATAAAATCCGAGACCGAGCGTGAACAACCTCTATTATAACAGGTTCAGTAGTTACAGAGAATTGATGTTAAACATTAATGAGTAGGAAAAATTTCATACTCAGTTGAGTTGAGCATGAAAAAAAGTTTTAAAACCTCAACTCTGCTCTCTTTAAAGTTCAATCAGTCTGATCTGTTGACAACTTCTTACTTTATACGTGCCAACGTAAATGTACACATGTTTGTTCAACATTTATTTAGTGACTAATGAACTTTTCTAATACATTTTTGCGAATTTTGACAGCCTTCACACCTTTTCAGACCATATCTTTTATTTAGTACTTGTCGAATGTGAAAAGCCTTTATACCACCCTTACCAACTTAAGCACAAAATATCTCATGATGTGCAAGGTCTACACTGATGTGGCCGGTATAAAATAGTTATACCATGTTTGTCCGCCTGTACGTATGATAATCTACTCGCTAAAGCTCGTGGATTATCTCCACGTACAGGCGGACAACCCATGGTATTACTTGATTTTTCGCTTACTGTAAAGGCGGTGCCTCTTGAATGCGTAATTAGGACTGGTCAACCTTAGACATAGGTAAAAGCTGAAAATGAGGCGTGGTTTTATTCCAAAATTAATGTATCATCTTGTGTCGCCACCTCAGTCATTATTTAGTCCTTAAAACGCCAGCAAAATAACTGCATCTGAAAATGTCTATTTAACATAAGCAGGGAGACAAACATTGTGGACCCAGATCAGACTGCTCCTACAGGAGCAGTCTGATCTGGGCCCGCACTGTTTATCTATGAGGCTTCAAATATTTTAGTGGACGACAAAAAACATGCATTTTGTGATTATGCGCTTTAAGGGTTAATAAATGTGAGTTCAGTGTGTATACGGTTAGGGTTTTCATGAAATGCACGCACGTTTGCGCGGTTCAAAAAGCTTGTTAATTATTCACCAAATTACAAATAGAACCTGATTTCCCTTGTTAAGCAGATGAAATAGCCGAACAACGCCCAGGTATGAATATTAAAGTTACCGCCTTTACAGTAAGCGAAAAGTCAAGTAATATAACTATTACTTATTTTGTAGATAAATCGCGGGCTGAACCAACTACCTTATCCATGGAAGACTATCGCCTACTTGGTCATTTTATGAGTACTGTCCTGCCAGCGAAGAGTGACAGTGACGTCGTGATTTGTTTACAATTGTTAAGTAAAACATTAACTTGTACACTCCACTTGCGCTAATGCGAATCGATAGATCACTTGTGTATTAATCCTATCCTGTGGATAGGATTAATACACACGTGATCTATCGGTATAGATCACTTGTGTATTAATCCTATCCTGTGGATAGGATTAATACACACGTGATCTATCGGTTCGAAGTCCCTGATAACTTTGTTAACAAAACATGACGTCACTGTCACTCTTGGCTGGCAGGACAGTAATCCTGCATGAAGTCGGTTTGAGGTCCTTTGTTGTGATGTGAACTGTAATCTAAATTAATATATAAAACAGCAGTATCTAAGGGGAATAGTATGTATGTAAATACAGTGTATATATTTAAGCCACAGTGACTGCGGCTACTGTTCGTTCGAACCGAGGAATTATAATGTTCTTGTTGTTGGTGTATTGTATGCTGGAGCTCCTATTGCGTGTGTTTAGGGGTAGGGGTTCTCCTTGTTCAGTGATACATTTATTTTCTGTGTCCCTTCTTGTTTTGCACACCCTTCGCTTAGAGAGAGAGAGAAAGAGAGAGAGACAGAGAGAGAGAGACAGAGAGAGAGAGAGAGACAGAGAGAGAGAGACTTAACAGCAAAAGAAACGCATATTTTTCATCATTCATATAATATTTGAAACCATAATAAAATTTTACCCTGAATGTTATGCATAGTAGCAAATGCTACAATAAATGCGATAAATGAGAGGTGAAACTTCCCTCTAAATACAAATGGTTTTATACGAATTAAACCATATAAGCCGCGGCATGAGATGTCCAACAATGTGGTATGTGCGACCAGCAAAGGCTCAGACCAGCCTGCGCATATGCGCAGTCTGATCAGAGACTTTGCTAGTCGCTTGAATATTCTATGACTGTTGAGCTACTGACTCAACATCGTTTGGAATTTCTAAGCTTAAAATGAGACTGCACAGGCTCGTCTGAATCTACACTTGTCAAAATGCCACATTATTGGAAATCACGTGTCGCGGCTCAATTATGGTAATCGGCTTCCTACCTTTGCTAGTTTTCTGCTTTCATAGGAAAATCTTGAGATAGTCACGCAAGTTTGCATTGTAGTAAATAGAATGGTATTGTCCGTCTCACAATGACCAGCCTCATTGATGGACCATAACATATTTACAGAAACTTCTGAAACCAGAGCGAACTATAACATTAGCAACCATTTCGCCTATAGTACATAAAGAAATAGGATAAATTTATATGAATAAATACGGTCCTGATAAGTACACATACACTTTTTGATCGCAAAATGGTAATCATTTACTTACCCTATGTTTGTATGCTCAAAGAACTATTTCAATTCAAGTACCAAGACCATATAGTTTGGTTGACAAAGAAGAATGATTAATTTTTAATTACACACTCTTATCTGAAGGATGGTCTAATGAGTGTTTAGATACGGTAAAGTCTGATATATTCGGACAGACAGCTAAATTCGGACAGCCACCTTATTTGTTTCATAGTTCAAATATTGGAGAAAAAATAAATTAACTAAGCAAACAGTTAAAATCCTGATAAAACGGCTCATAAGGCGCCGCCATATTTGGAATACCACTGTTTGCAAACGTGGGACTCCGAATTCACCTGGTGTCCGGATTTCCCGGCTTTACCCTATAAAGTTAATTCTAGCTTAACAATCCAAACAGCACGCGCAGAACTACATTCGCATGTGGGGAGTGTGGTGGCTCAGTGGTACTGTAGAGTGCTCGACTCAGGATCGAGGGTTACGGGTTTCGAGCCCCACTGGAGGCTCTGCGTTGTGTCCTTGAGCAAGACACTTTATCATCTGCTTAGTACTGGTTCAACACAGGACGATCGGTCCCGACGTGACTGACAAATTGTTGACTTGGACGTAAAGAATCAAAACAAACAGTCCACAGTCTTACATAGGGATATACAAGTGAATATGGCCAGGAAATACGGGAACCACAATCATAGACCACAGACCAACCCGTGGCACCGCCAGGAAGAGACACAGACCGACGAAAGCCACACGGTTCGCTGTGCTATGGGTTGGTCAGCGGTCTACGTCTGATTGTGGCATTTACTGGTCATATTCACGTGTGGTTTGCTCTGATTGGATAATGAGCATGGATATGTGATTTCCAACAATGTGGCATTTTGACAAGTGTAGACTCAGACGAGACTGTTCAGCCTCCTATTAAGCTTAGAAATTCCAAATGATGTTCAGTCAGTAGCTTAACAATCATAGAATATTCAAACGCCAAGAAAAAGTTTTGATCAGACTGCGCGTATGCACAGGCTGATCTGAGGCTTTGCAGGTCGCACATACCACATTGTTGGAAATCTCGTGTTGCGGCTCAGAATATGTTTGTGTTATTGTTGAATTTTCCAACAAAACTGATTCCCGTTCTTGTTTTGTACTATTCCAATTTACAGTGTTTGCATAAATGGTTTGACGTTGGATACTGCGTGGTGGAAGAAGACTATATTTTGAATAGCAATAGTTTTGTACTTTATGAATCCAATCAACCTGCAGAGAGATATATACATGTCTGTGCAGCAAGAAAGGTAATACTGTGGATCTCGATTAGCTGGCTTCTCAGAAACAAGCTGATCTGAATCAACACAATCTTTCCAGGCTTTCACACGTGGTGTCCTGGGTCAGGTGTGGTACTTGACTGTATCAATTCCTGATATTTGCCTGCTTCCTTACTTTTAGCATGGTATATGTACATTATTGCAAGGGTTAACACTTTCTTACATACCGGCGTACCCACAATCAGCGAGATGGTCTCCAATACGTCTGTTGAGTTTTTGTCCACATCTGTAGTGTAGGTTTTCTAAAAGTGTCTGTATCGTGTAGCCAGCACCATCCAGATAATTGCTTAGCCTTTTAAGATGTTCCACGCATTTTTCAACCTTGGACAGCACTTCAAATTCCTATATCAAAAGCATATGAGTTTATACTTTATTTCCTTGCTACATGTAGCGGCAAGTAACATTTTAGTAAACATAAGAGATAGAAATTAAGATATTTAACACATATGATAATTTTACTCTTAATTCAATATTTCGGCCAAATGCCTTTATCAAAAAAAACATGCACTTCAATATCAACTACATAGTCTCTGTTCCACCATTTTGTATTTGTTTCTATTGATGTGTGCCATCACGTCGACGTGAACGTAACGCCACGACGTCGCACCGCTTTTCTCGTGATGTATAGATTTCAGTTAAGTGTATGCTAGAATAGCTCAGAAGCGTTTATGCACACTGTAGCACAACCACTCATTATTAAATTCATTTTACAAATAAACAAAATATCGAATTTTTATGGTAATATCTATTTCCCTAAGTGTCCCGTTAATTAGTAGTTTTATGCCCTAAATCAGAAGGCTTATGCTTAACATATTATCGAACATAATTATATTATATTAAACTGGTCAGATGTTGGATGAATTTTCACCAAATAGAAGCAAATGCTAACACAATTATTTGTATCTTTAATCTCCGAGGCAATTCTTTTTAGCACCCCAAACCTTTTTGTAAACTGATGGTTTAGAAAATAATACAGTTTTACCCTTAAAAGCGCGCTTAATTGTACCTATACATGTATACTGATATTAAATCTTTGTTATCTGATTAATTTGTGATGAAAAGCTCGTTTCTACGTATACAATGTAATACGGCGCCATCAAGTAAAGAAGAAGGAAAATATTGTTCAACTCGTTTTGTGCTGATCTTCAAGAAGGCATCTTACAGCTAATGATCTGGCCTTTTGACTTTAAACTTTTTTTCAAGCTCAACTCAAATGAGCATGGACTTTATCCTGCTCATATATGTTCATTTCAGCAAATGTTCGACTTATATAACATTTATAAGCGGGATAAATGCACTATTCGTGTGTTTAAAAGCTTGGAAAATCCTAATATTTCAGCATTTTAGTTTCTGATATCAGTTGAAATATCATGCTTACTTGAGCTGAGCATGAAACAATTAATTTTATAACCTTGGGACCAAGACTGACCTATCAGAGTTATCAGTGTATTTTGGAAAGGTTGCAGGATCTTTATTGTACACAAGAATAGAAGCAAGAGCATTGTTAAACATGTGTTATTTCCTAATTTACAAGGCACAACGATTTTTTTTATTTAATTGTTTTAATTTAGGATCAAGAACAATTACTTCGTTGAGTAGAGAGTAGAAATTTCAAGTGTATGTGTTTTGCCATGTAAATGTAACGTCTAAGGCAAACAGTTGGTTTATGGTTGACTTTTGATGAAATGGCAGCAACTTGAACGCACTATTAATGTGTCATCTAAAAAGACATTACAATTGACGTTGGCACGTGTGTTTGTATGCAAGCTAGAAACGACTATGTTTGATTGCATGTAAAAACCCTTCTACATTATTACCACGTTAAGTGCAGGTTTAAATCAATCTGAGATGAGAGTATAATCTACAGGACTATCTATTCTAATTTACGAGTCTTTCTTCGTTTGCAAAGTAGAATTATTCCTTGTTTTTTTTCTTCAAAAATGCTTTAGTTATGTTTTCTATAAACGCAAGGCATGTGCTTATCGTGTCTTTTGTGCTTTGTTCTCGTGTATGTGTTTAGTTATACAAATGTTAAGAAATTGTTCTGAAAAAAGGTATTTATCTTAAAATGATTGTTCTGTTCGTTTTCCTATTTTCGGAGTAAATTTGCAGATATACTTGCAAAACTAATTATTTCATAGTTTTTAATGTCAAGGCAAATGTAGGCCAACAAGGTATTATTTATACAGACTTGCTATACATTCTTTGTGTCTTAGGTAATGACACCCACCTTTAAAATTCTTCCATTTTTCACATATACCACCAACCATTCGAATACATAAATACCAAATTTCCAGTGAAGGTAAACATTTTTCATTTGGAATAGAATCAGGCAGGCCCACTATAAATTGATGATGAAGACTGTTATAGCAAAGGTTAAGGCTGGAAAATCGTTATTTCTATATTCAATTTGGCAATACTAGGCAAGCTGCTTGACCTGGCGTAGCGCCAGTTTGTACGTGATACCTACCCTAAGGCACACTGAATAGACTTTCTTTAAATGCTGATTTCTTACATTTCGTTCGTTAAAATATGATTCTAAGCCATTTAAGGTGCAAACTACGATTACACCCAATACCAATAAACACACTGTAATCGTCAAATCGAACGGTTAAAGTTACAGTAGGTTGTGCTTTCTGTATTTCCGCTGAGTATAAAGTAAAACGGAAAATTCACTTTTTTCAGCAAATACCAAATATATTTTATCTCGTGCGGTGAAGATATCAGCATATTCACTCGTGCTACGCACTCATGAAAATACTGGGGTTTTTTTTCACCACACTCGATTTAATATATTTGGTATTCACCTCAAAAAAGTATATATACTCTATGTGCCCAATCCTTGATACAATTGTATAGCTTGTTTGCTTCGTTTTTAACCCTTAAAGCGCCAAGAAAAAAATGCATCTGAAAATGTCATTTGCTGAAGTCGTCTGCTGCAAATAATTGCCTAACATTACTGACAAATTAAGTATAGAAACAAACAGTGTGGACCCAGAACAGACTGCTCCTATAGGAGCAGTCTGATCATGGTCCTCACTGTTTGCCATAGAGGCTTCTTAAACATTTCAGCAGACGAGAAAAGCAGACGACTTTTGTTGTGATTGGCGCATTAAGGGTTAACTTTATTTTATCAACAGTCAATGTGCTAAAATAAAATTAACTTTCTTTCTTTCTTAAATAGTTTACAGTGTGTTGGCTTGAAATGACTCATTATCTCACGATAGGAGGCATGCAAACAAAAGCCATATAACAGACTGACCTTTCTGATTTGAGCATTGTGGGTACCTGCGACATACATGCTTACCAAATACGTCACCTAATCATGTGATTCGCCCGATTGGTTGATTCAAACTTGTTCTCAATCTGCGTCATCACGTGTCACTGAAACCACATTTTTGACCTGGCAATGTGCGAAATGTTTTCAAAAACGTTTTAGCGTAGAAAATCTTATCATGCTGTCGCTAAATACTGTAATATCAATCCTTCAGCTACCAAAGGTTACTTGATGCCTCTACAAACGGATTATTTACAGCTATTCAGTGTAACTATGCTACTTTTTAACGTACATGTAGTGTTTGAGTAATGCATTCCGCATATTATCACAAAACCCCTTTTCATGATGTGCCTTAGCAGACAGGTCGATCATTTGAGTATCGCGCCTGCGCAGACAATTTGAAATGACCAAACTTATCTTCAGGGGGAAAAGCTGAATTTGTCTGCAGATGCACAAAAAATAAGTAAATTATCTTGAAGAGATGTAAAATCACTTTCCTCATCCCAGTTAGTACATCTTAAATGCTGAAATGTCCGTGGCCGAAAGGTCCAAGCACGGCTTCGGCAGTCTGTTCGCATCATGGATGTCGGCTTAATGTGAAGTTAGCTATTTCAGTCGGTCAGTATTGAAACCGCGAGGCAGGTGTTTAGTGAAGATCTTTTAAAGTATCATGCGGTGAAAATACGTAGATAGAAATTGTCAACAAGTTCCCACAACATATGTTTACTTGGAGAAAAATAACAATCAGGATACAAGTCTAGAATGATCTAATCGGGGTGGGGGGGGGGGGGCAAGAATAAATGATTGACAAAATGCTTTCTCTCTCTTTCTCTCTCCTCTCTCTCTCTCTCTACTTAAATACTAAACAGTTTGTATTCAGATTACGTCCGATGTTTTGTTGGGCCTGATCTGGATCCATATTGGTTGACAAACACTGATGGAATCTTTACTTGAAAGATCACAACAACGTTTATGTTTTTCTTATTTAGTTGTGTTGATATTTAAAACTTGTCAAATAGAATCTTCCGAAGAATCAAATTCGTACAAAAACACTTCTGAATCAGTAACTTACGGAGAGACGAGTGGGGTCCTTAAAGGCATCTGTTAGCTCTGGATGTATACTGTTATTGTCCTGTTCCATCTCTTTCTTGTCAAACTTGGCTTCTGCAGCTTGTGAGTTGATCAAGTCATAGCTAGGGATACCAAAAATAGCGTCACAAGTTACATACAGAATTTAAAGTGTTTAAAGGTCACACCCGTAAAATCATCAGATAGTTGTCTGCCCTCGGTGCAGTGGCGTAGCTAGAACACTAAAATAGTTACCTACATCAAAGGGAGGCTACATGTACTAAAACATGAGCAACTTGATTCTCATCAATTGCGTTTCTTTTCAAAGTAGTGATTTCTCTTAAAGGAAATAACTTAGATTTTTTGTCCTTTAAGAGAAGTCCCTTACTTTTTGAGAAAAAAACAACAACAAAAAACACAATGTTTCCACTTATTGTGTTTTCCTTTAAATGAGTGCAATTTTCATTACGCATGTGCGTCACCGCGTAATGGAAGTTACGCCTATGACACGCTACATGTACACGTATACATGTACCAATGTATGTTTTACAAGATCAGCGATTTCACGCAGATTTGTTCCCTAAGTGCGTACTTGTTGCTCAAAAGACACGAAATAATATTAATGTTTATGTAGAACTATAAATGAAATAACTTTATGATGATAAGACAGGAAATGTCACAGCAACGTGACGAATGCCCCCAAAGGAATTGGTCTAGCATAAGACACATTTGAGGAAAGTTAGCTGTAATAAAGGAGATATGCTCTAGACACGAAAAACCTAGAAATGAGGCCAAAGTCAATGTCAAGGTCAAAGTGACCCAATTATGGTGTGCGACAATTGGTCATCACAAGATGCATCAACACACCAAATTTGAGATTACTACCTCGAATAATATAAGAAATATGCCCGGACACGATTATTCTAAAAACTAGGTCAGAGGTCAAGGTCACAGTGACCCGAAATGGCACGCGACGCTCCGCCATCCCAAGATGCATCCACACACAAAATTTGGAATTCCTACCTAAAAGAATGTAAGTGTTATGCTCCGGACACAATATTTTTTAAACTAGGTCAGAGGTCAAGGTCACAGTGACCCAAAAACGTTATGTGATACTCCGTCATCTCAAGATGCAATTACACACCAAATTTGGAATCCCAATCTCAAAGAATATAGAATATATGCACCAGACTCAATGCAGTTTCTAGAAACTAGGTCTGAGATCAAGTTCAAGGTCACATTGACCTAATTATGAAACGCGACACTTTGTCGTCCCTAGATGCATCCACACACCAAATTTGAGATTCCTATCTCAAATAATAAGAGATATGCTCCGGACACGATTATTCTAAAAAATAGGTCAGAGGTCAAGGTCTGAGTGACCCAAAAATGGTACGCGACAGTCCGCCATTCCAAGATGCATCAACAGACCAAATTTGGAATTCCTACCTCAAAGAATATAGGGGATATGGACCAGACACGAAGCAGGACTGACGGACTGGCTGATGGACAGTGTGATTACTATATGCCTCCGAAAGTTCCTTTGGCACACTAGTAAATGTATATGTCGATTTGCTGGTATTTACGCGTTTTGTCGGTACTTCAAAGACCGGAAGTGGTAGATATTGGTGTTAAATCATATAGAGAAAAACATGCCATATGCCTAAAGGACTATAGAATTAGACCATTTTTAGGTATTAGGCATGCACATGGCGATTTATGTAAGCATATAGGAATAGATTCGAGTACCGATCTGGATGACATGGCGATTTATGTAAGCATATAGGAATAGATTCGAGTACCGATCTGGATGATCGGTACTCGAATCTATTCCTAAATGCTTACATAAATCGCCATGCACATACTGAATACTTAAAAATGATCTAATTCTATAGTTCTTTAGGCATTTGGCATGTGTTTCTATTATTGTATTACAATGTAACTCCAGTATCTACCACTTCCGGTATATGAAGTACCGGCAATACGGGTAGATACCAGCAAATCGACATATACATTTGCCAGTGTATTTGGGGGCATAACAAAGACATACTGATAGACGCTTGACTACAGCTGTGGTATGTCGTGACGAGTTCGACTCCCGAGACAGCCTACGGCAGTGATTAACATAAAAACAACAAACATAAGGATGCTTGAGGAGCGCAGTGATTGCTCGACATGCGATTGAGAGGTTCCTGATTGGGGCATCACCGGAGTTATAGTGGAGTGACTATGGTAAAAAAAGTGGCCTATTTCATAGAGTAGGTGGTGACCAAAGTACTACATTGAATGTTATATACCAAAATGTTCGTCATACCCTGAAGTTTATGAATCTGCCAGGATACAGTGTCCATTGTTGGTGCGGGCTGAGAAATCCAAGATGGCGTCCAAGATGGCCGCCAGAAATAAATGCAAGGGGTTGTGGTATATGAATGGTTGTACTGATTTCATGTATCATAAGTCATCAAATTTATGATATTTATTTTTCTAGTGTATGTTTGAACTTTTTAATGATACATTTAAATATGGTTTCAATTTCAAGGTCAAGGTCAAATTCAAGGTCAAATACGAAAAATAGTGAAAAAAGGGCTAATTTCATAAGTATCTTTTGCTTTTCTATCAAAGTTTACTTAAATGGGAAGAAATCTTTTATAGCAAAGTAAACTAAAATGTATAGCCTTAAATAAATTAAATATAAATTAAATGTTGTTGCATTTCCATGGAGACTTTCAAGATGGCATTTTGAATCCCCTTATCAAAATAATAGAAAAACAGATCTTCATTTTTTTAAAGTGATTTTTTTCCATTTTTATTTAAAATGTAGTCATTATAGTATTACTTATTTTGATTCATCAAATTATTGATTTTTTGTAGTGTATGTTTGAACTTTTACGTGATACATTTTAATATGGTTACAATTTCAAGGTCAAGGTCAAATTCAAGGTCAAATACAAAAAAAAATAGTGAAAAAGGCTAATTAGACATTTCTTTTTGGTTTTGTAACAAAGTTCACTTAAATGGAAATATAGCAAAGTAAACTACATTGTATAGAATTGGATCATTTTAAATGAAAAATAAACTCTTTTGCATTCCCATGGAGATTTTCAACATGGCTTCTTGAGACTTCTTATCAAAACAATTGAAAGATACTTTTTTTAACAAATTGATGGTTGTGTTTTTCATTTAAAATGTGGCCACTATAATATTACATACTGAATTATATATCAGCATATTTCTAATACCATAGAATTTATAAAACTACCGAGAAATGGTGGTATTTTATGTTGTTTAAATGAAAAATAAACTCTTTTGCATTCCCATGGAGATTTTCAACATGGCTTCTTGAGACTTCTTATCACAATAATTGAACAATATTTTTTTTTAACAAATTGGCAGTTGTTTTTTTTATTTAAAATGTGGCCACTATAGTATTACACATGAATTATATATCAGTATATTTCTAATACCATAGAATTTATAAAACTACCGAGAAATGGTAGTATTTTATGTTGTTACCTGGAAAATCCAAGATGGCGTCCAAAATGGATTCAAAATATATAAGCGCGGATCTGAGAAAAGGGTCCTTAAGGCATTCACGCAATTATTACATACATGTACGAGACATTTGAAAAACACATTAAAATTGCCCTTTTTTTATAACTAAGATTTTAAGAGTGCGTCTGGAGACCATGTTGCAAAAATAATTAGAAAAAACTATTTGTCAACATTTTTTTTCAATTTTGTTTTAAATGTTGTCATTAAATATTTACTTGCTGAATCATATGTCAGCATATTTCTAATAACACCAATTCTGCAACAGGGCATAATGGAGGTGGTACTTTATAGTGATTTAGTTATAAATTCAAAAGAATTGTCGGGTGACCCATTTAAAAAACCAATCAATTGTTATACGTAAGTGGGATGGATATCATGCGACAGTCTGCATAACTGGTTGTAAAATTCAATCAAGGTTTATAGTTATGAATTCCTTTTTAATTGCATGATGGTTGGTCAGGCCTCAGAGACAGTTTGAGAGCTTTCATTCCTAATGGTTGTCTTTGGCTGGGACCACCTTGGCTTAAGGTGTTCTTTAGTTCTGACTATCTGTGAGTAGAGAGCCCGTTTCTATATTCTGTCATTGTGTGTTAATTTGATTAGATTGTTTCTCTGTGATAATGCATTGCATAAGTTAGGAAGCTAACAAATGTTGTGTTTTAATAACAACAGAATAAAAGGGCAAAGAGTTGACGCCAGTTAAATACATTTAAGCCGCTCAGTGTCTTAGATTGCTGTCCGTTTTAAGGTGTTTGTTCTGTTGTTTATTTTCTTTTGTTGCTCTCAATGTTTGTGTGGATTCTGTGTTTAGTCTTTGCTTTGTTATGCAATACTTAGTGTCCTTTCTAGTACTGCAATCATCTTGATTAGGAAAAGACAGCTTGTTGCTTAACTTCAATTGTCGTGCGGATTTCTTGTTACTGTAAGTGTTCTGTGATTTTCCTCGAAGTGCCATGGGTTGGTCTGCAGTGTGACTATCAAGTTGTAGTAAATATTGTTACCGGGGAAATCCAAAATGGCATTCAAAATTTATGAAAATGTAGACCTAGGTAGAAAGTTGTAAATGAACCTGTAAAATCTGAATATGTGACTGTAGGAAACCAAAAGTATAAAATAATTGTCTTTAATGAAGTACAGCATTTAAATTCTGTAAATTAAGCCTCAAACTGGTAAATGTCAAAATTCTGTCATATGTGTGACAAAACCAGCAAGCCAAATGGCAGTGGGTCATCAAGCATGAAGAAGAACAACAACCTATAGCCATGGATACAATTATGTATATCATTTTACGCTAATAATTATTTTAAGAAAAGAAAATGAATCAGTCAAATGCTGATTTGCCAAAACATCGCCCTTAAATCATGTAAGTATCAATTGTCTGTCTCAAACATTATTACAAAATCAAATGGTTCAACCCATAATCGTAACATAAGGTCATAATCAGGGCAAGTAAGTCAAACCAATCACACTATAATGCTATAAAACAATGAACAACTCCCTTGTTCTCTTGAATTTGACCTTCTGTAAAACGCTGCGTCTTCTTAAAGTCTTGAATGAGTATGGTATGCATTTTATAATGTTTTGATGCATGCAATTAGTCATATATGAATCATGAGTTTTCATTTACACTTTAATCAATGATGACTAAATATTGCTGATAACTATATATCAATGGGTACATGGGCTGTTGTTGTGAATAATTGAGCGCCGTCACGCAAAAAGGGTGCTTAACGTAATCGATGACGTTATGAGAAAATGACGTTCAAAGTTGACGCTAATTTCCGCGCCGAATTTGTTCAAAATATGTGCGCTCGATATATTTTGAAGGCCTCTCCTATCCCATTTTGATTACATTGACGACGAAATATTTTGTAAACAAGAAAAAAAGACTTGTTTTGTAAACAAAATTTCAACGATTGTCAAAAAGCGGTCAGTATAAAAAAGCGAACAAAGGTTACCCAAATTGCTCGAAACTAGACTTGAAGAAAAACAAAAACAAAAAAAATCTCTCCCTCTCTGATTTCGCAGTCATATCAGTATTATTGTGTAAACGGGACCTGGGTTGATGAAGAAGATGGGGTTGGCGAAGAAGATCGGAAGAAATCCTTGGTCAATATTTATAAGAACACCCCCCCCCCCCCCCTATTTACAAATAGAACTATGGCTCGACTTAACAGTTCAGTTATGGTTCTTTATCACCTAGATAATCGATAAGTCAATTGTTCCCCTTACACCGCGGCGACTATATCGCGAAATCGATCCATTACTACTATTGTATCTCAGTCCAGGTATCGATGGTATTTGCCTGACGAAAGAGGCCTTTATACCGTCTTTACCAGAATTGTTGGATAGAATTTTCATTAATGTAACTTAAATTGTGCATTTAAAATTTGTTTCAAATTGGAGTATGCATGCATCTGATTGAAATCAAGAAAAATGTTTTTCATATCCAAATGTAAAACATGTTTGTCCACCATTCGTGTGTTCTGAGTTGAGTCTTAAAACAGCATATGAGCACTTGAGTACTTACCCTAAAAGCGCAAATCGCAACAAAAGTCGTCTGCTTTTCTCGTCTGCTGAAATGTGTAAGAAGCCTCTATGACAAACAGTGTGGACCCAGATCAGACTGCTCCTATAGGAGCAGTCTGTTCTGGGTCCACACTGTTTGCTTCTATACTTAAATTCATCATTAATGTTTGGCAATTATTTGCAGCGGACGACTTCAGCAGACGACATTTTCAGATGCATTTTTTCTTGGCGCTTTAAGGGTCTAAATGTTGATAAAAAATTATGTGGGCCACGACGTGAGAAAAACTCTCTTCGGGGGTTTGAGAACAACAAAGGCGCAGACCAGTCTGCGCTTTCGCAGTGATTTAGAAATAACACAACTTCGCCAAACAAGGCCGTCGGCGGCGGTACGGCCATGACACTTTTTGGGCCAAAAAGGTTTTAGCAAGACCACTTTTTGGGGGCTGGATATATGCTTATTTGGTCTGGTTATTTTTTCAGTTTACTCTAGACTTTTTAATGCGATGATCTAATGAGGTCAATATTAACCCCCGTGTATCAAAGATTAAGAAACTGACACATGTTTTAACGACAGCGATTATAATTAAAGATTATCGTTTGGAGTGATCATGCAACAAAATATTCTTTAATCTGAATTATTTCAGAACAATGAGATATTATACTATTATATGAGAAGGAAGAGAAATTAATATAATGATGTTTTCCCAAAAGTTTACCCGTATCAGTATTGTAAATGCGCAGCCTGATTTGAGTCTTCTCTCGGTATAGATCTAGATTTATAGGTCTAGATAAAAAAAATCAGCATAATATTGTGAATATTTTCTTATCCAACATTTTAAAGTTTGCTTTGTGCGTTCAAAAGAACCGTCTCATTTATTGTATAAATAAATAAAAAATAAATAAAAATAAATTGAGGCAGTTCTTTGAGTACATGTGTACCGTTGAGAGTGGAACTCTGGCTTTTATCAAAGATAATAAGATAACGAATTTTCAGGAATGTGGACCCGATATGGTGTGAGCTTTACTATACTTGTTCTTTATCTGGATCCACACTGTACATATGTTTCGAAAATAAAATCAGCTGACATCTGTAAAGACTGGGTCCGAAGTTTGACAAAAATGTCTGATCAGCGTCTTCGCTTCAAGTTAAAAAAAACATAATACAGGAATATAATGCAGACAGGAAATGCGCCAAAATTCACGAGAGCAGTCGCTTTAGGCCAAATCCTTATCAGCTATTTTCACACTTTAAACACAGATGAGCGAACTCCCACTGAGTTCCCGCTGTGTCAATGAGAAATGACCACATCATAAACTTGTGACAACTGCCAGATTCTTTAACCATACGCAAACAGCGTATATTAATAGAGCAGGTCAGTCTGTGCATATATTACATGCTCATAGCAGTTTCTTGTCTTCACTGCCCAGATGCTACTATAAGCATGACTTTTCAGTTAACCATACATGTATATGCGAACAACATATGCGCATAATAATTTATCTGCGCAGTCTGATCAGCCCATTGCTGTTTGCTGTTGAAAGACCTTTACCTTTTATAAATTGTTTGTGGTCAGTTCTAGTCCTCACTGACCCCGATCAGCTCGGTGTGACGGGGTTTGTTTAAATATATGCCTTCTGGGAATTTCTAACCGACACATATGGAACGCAAACATCAACGGTTCAGGCCAGACTGCGCTGTACAATCTCACCAGAACCTTTGCGCTGAACGGCCTCACTTAAAACTCAATTTTTAGTTTACAATTATGTTTATGTTCAATATTGCAAACAATGCAGGCTCGGAGAGATGTCTTGTTATGAAGTATCTGGATCTACACTGTTGCTTATGCTTCATTTATAGAACTCATCACGACATGCAACCAACCAACCAACTTATTTCAATCACATGGACAATTGTGCGATCTCGGATCACTGATCACTTGTGATCATTCGTCATCACAAATTTAAAAACGCCTGGAGCTTTTTACCGTCTTACCCGAATTGTGAAAAGCCCTGCTCATGGCAAACAAAAATCCCGGGACAAAAATAGGATACCTTTTACAAGACGCAAGGGAAACTTGTATAGAGGCTCGGAACGGGATAAAAACCAATATAACGTCCGTCAACAATGGTTCAATTACTGCATGAGCCGGTACTACATGTAAGCCTCAATACTAAGCAAAGATTAGTGTGCCTTGCTCAAGGACCCACGGCAGTGACCCCAGTGATGCTTGAACCCGAAACCTCTCGGATGAACCCAGACAATGCGTAGACCTTCATGTACATTTATTCTTTTCACCAAATTCTCTCTCTTACACAGACACAGAGGCATATGTGGCCTTTGATCCATGTGGCGATCAAGATCAGTCTGGGCTTCCGTCTTCATAAATAAATATCAGATTTTGTCTCCTTAGCTTCTCACTGGACATTTTGTTAGTATGGACACGTATATGTATAAAAACCCAACATAAATACAAGAGAGCTCAATTTTCGTGTCTCCTTTGTGATTGTGTGCACAGCGCAAGGCTCAGACGAGTTTGCACAGATGCGCAGGATAAACTGAGCCTTCGCCTCTCGCCTATGTGATAAGTACGAAAATCTCATGTGCTGGCCGATATTATTATCATTTCAATGCTACACTATCGAAAATCGGGGACATATTCTTTTGGTTTGATTTGCGTGTGCGTTTGTACACGAATAAATGTACGAAAAATAATTATTCCACGATCCCAGAAAAAAATAAATAAATAAAAGCACTTAAACAACTTGATTTGTCCGACATGCAGCCCAAAGCCAGCCAACACCCTATCTCAGGCCACTATCGATCCGCCAGCAAAACGCCGTTGGGATAGCGTTTCGCATGCGGGCCGATAGTGACCAGATATTACATGCTTACTGGGGAGATGACCATGATATCGATCTCAAGCGTTAAATATTGTAACGTTACACGAAGTTGTAACGGAGCTGCTACTGGTCTTCGTGTAATATTGCAATGTTTATTCGACTAGAATAACTATTGTTCATTTGCTTTCTTTTCTTTTGTTTTGGGATGCCACTTATTTGTGGCTGGGCAACTCTATCACAAAGAAGGCAGCAACATAAACTATCATTTATGTACAACGTAAATAGTGGTATGGTGCCTTCTTACATATAAGATTTGATTCCTCCATTAGTTAATGAAATTTCGGATTACCCATTGAGAAACAATAGAAACATATCTGTACCTCTTAATCGAACTAGTATTTCACAGAAATCGTGTATTCCATCAGCCATTAGGCTATGGAATTCTCTTGATGATAACTTAAAAGATATATCAACATTGCCAACCTTTAAAAAGCATATATTCTCAAAACTTAGCATAGCACATGTTCCTCCCTACTTTACTGTTGGAAATAGATATATGTCTGTCCTACATGCAAGGCTGCGAAATAAATGCAGTGGTCTTAACGGTGATCTTTTTAGAAACCATATTCGTAATAATCCTTTTTGTGAATTGTGTGACGTGGTAGAGGATGCCTACCACTACTTCTTTCAGTGCAGAAAATATACTGTTGAAAGACAGGTTTTTAATGATACAGTTAGAGGCTTTCATCCTCTAAATATCAATGTGATCCTAAATGGCAATGAAAACTGGAATACTGAAGTTAATGTGGTCTTGTTCAGGGCTGTGCATAGGTATATACATACCTCAAAACGCTTTTAATAACCTTCTATGACTCTTTTTCGAAACATACTTAGAAACCTGTACCAGATGACCTGACTATTTAACATTTCAAACTGAAGGGGTTCATAATAGCAGTTATATATATATATATATTTTTTTTTATCATTATTATTTTTTCATCTTATATTCAATTACCTATCAAAGAACTGCTATTTATTTATTTATTTTTTATTTTTTTATTTATTTATTTATTTATTTATTTATTTTATTTATTTTATTTATTTATTTATTTATTTATTTATTCACCATGTATTTCTTCGTTTATTTTGCTCTAACTTAAATAATTTACAATTTGTTTAGTATTCATATGTAGTTGTATATGTATTCATATGTATTTGTACATGTTTAGCCATGTTTATTAGCTTTTATGTATGTTTAATTTGTAGGGGAAGGGTCGTTACTAAGGTTGTGAGAACTTGTGACCCAACCCCATTGCTGTATAAAATTTGGCAATAAAATATGTTTAAACTAAACTATTAAAAGTGGACATTGAATACAAGTTTGCCGTATGATATTTAGAAGAAAGATAGATGTAAGTTTACACCAACTGAGCTGACAGCTTATCTTCCTGCTCGTTTGATATAAATTTGCATTTTTAGTGAGTATAAAAACTTATTAGCCATTTCTCTTTGAATTCGGTCTGATTTCAGAATTATACTGCATAGAAACATCTAACACCAAAGAATGACCAGAAAAATCTTATGGAAGAAAATAATCTGTATTCCATGAAGATAATGCGGCTGGTCAAAACAAGCACAAGACCATGCCTCATTATCTGTCATGGCGCTGTTTCAAAAGACTAAATGCAGAAATTAGTCTTCATTTTATGACTGCTGGTCACACTAAATAAATATGTGATGCATGTTTTGGGCTTATAAGACTACGATATATGCGAAGCGATTCACATTGTTTACAAAATCTTGCCTGGATTGTCAACAGTTCTGCTTCATTAGTAATGAAGCCGTTTGTCCACCATTTACGTGGTATGAATGGGATTCTTTTTTTAATAGAACATTTAAATGTTTTAGAGGAATTTCTAAATATCACCATTTCCGGTTCACTTCTGTGCCCGGCGTTATATTTGTGAGAATTTCTCCGACTGCGGAAGAGGAGAGAATTTCTTTAATAACCAAAAGTAGATCTGAATGATCTATTAACCAGCATGCCAAATATTTTCAATTCAGGCGTACTAAGTGAAGAGAGAAAGTTATATTCAGTTATATAAACATGTACGGCCGTTCTGCAGTGATAAGTTTAAAGTCCTAACTTGCCCACCTGCCAATTAATATAGCATTTTCAAAGGTGTGCAATTGCAAGAAATTTACAAAATATGGAACCTGTGAATTTAACAAAGGTTTTTCCTAAATAGAGCTATACCTCAAATGATTTGTGTACTTTATATTTTGAAATTGGTGTTTGTTTATTCTTGAAAGTATGCCTAATACTTAATTGCATCTGGATAGTGGTACCGCACTTATGGATTGAAGGGCCCCTCAACATAAATTACGCTCACCAGCCTTAAGGTACTTATCACATTTTTGGCTGGAAACGCTGTCAGCGTGTGAATATTTTGTTGTTTTCGCTCATGGCGATCACATATTTTCTCTAAAATTATTACAAATCGCCACGGAAGCGTAGACAAGCACACGATCTGGGGACTTGATGCTTCCAGTTACGCTGCTGCTACGATCCCACTACGACAATGAAGATCCCGCTACGCTTAGTCTACGCTGATGGCGTTACAGCTGCGACCTTGCTACGACCTATATATACACTAGGGGATGGGGCTACGCTTTCGTTGCGATTTTGTATCATTTCCATATACAATCTGAAGTTCAACTGATTTATGTCTACCTGAATGTCAACGATAGACGCGCTCAAGTCACTATGCTTCAGCCACAGACATATTATGTTGGATGATTAGGTCCAGGCAAGACGGAGGCGGAGGGCCACGCGATCCTGGGTCTGTCCATGATTATCCACAGACAGACGGATACAATTTTGACACTATGACCAACTGGAAGATAGTTCTTAATTCTTCAATTACGTGAGCATGAAAACGCTCAGAGGTGGTCCTAGAATCTAAAATAGCGACACCAACTTTAGGAGGGCATTTGAACCAGGCATTGAGTTGACCAGAACACCAAAAGCGTAGCGGAAGCGTGGCAGAAGCGCCATTATTGACTATGTCTAAATAGCACAGTCGCCGCAGAAGCGCGTTAGTCGTAGCAAGAGCGCACAGAGCCTAACAAGATCGCGCATAGCGCAGCAGAAGCGTAGTTGAAGCGTAGCTGCATCGCGGATGAATAACTCTGCGATTTCGCCACGATGCGACGGCGATTGAGCTACGATGCTCGCGATGCCGCCGCAATACGGCTACGCCCATGAAGATCTTACTGCGATGTGACTACGCTTCCGTTGCGCTTCGAGTCCACGGCGATGTCACTGCGTAAATTTAAGGTAGGTCAAAACAATCGCCGTGAGGTGGCAATCATGAAGATTCCGATGCGCTTCTACTACAACGTTGACGCTTCTACTGCGCCTTGCCGTTTCCACTACGATTCTTGTTGTTTTGGCCAAAATTTCGAATCGTAGCCGAATCGTAGCGGAATCGCCGCTCTTTTGATATAGACTATATTTGCGTTTAAATAACTGACAACAAGAAAATAAATAGACTCTGTACTTTTCTTAAAACGGTAGTATTAAAGAAAGAATTCTTAGACTTTGATACTAGCAAGGTTATTAGACTTTTCTTTTGTCGTTATAGTAAAATTTGGATATTACTTTGTTACGTCATTAATAACGTTACTTTGTAACGTCATTTTGTACAGAACCTGAAGAGGGTACCCATCTATTAATGACGTTTTAACCGTTTTATCGCCGTCATATAACAAAATAAATGTCAGAATTGGACTTTTAAATCATTATAGCTAAAGAAAATCCAAAGAACTAAAATTCCATAAAAATTACTTTTAGCCCCCTTTTTGCGTGACGGCGCTCAATATATTGATGCATATATATATATTGATGTGACTTCCAAATCTGGATTCTATGAAGGGACTTCCTATTTCGAAGGAAACCAACTTTATGATTTAGCTTGACTTCCAGATGATAAACCTTTGAAGTTGCATGACCTCCTAATTTTGACAGTTAGTGCAAGCACTGCCATCAATGACTCAGTTCTATGACCTAGATAAATACAGATATTTGTTCAGTATAATCGGTTTAGGATGTGCATCCATTGCACGGCTAAAGCACTTAGCATTCACATGATTGGTTACATATTCATGTCACAATGGAAACCATGGCCCACTTCAAGAGGATAACCACTATGCATCTTACAGGGTACACGAACCTGCCTCACATGGAGGTATGATTGGCCTCACTAGGGAGATGACCGGCATCATAAGTCTATGATCTTTGTCACAAATGCATGACCATCTTTACATAGGGGGCATCTACCCTACACGCAGAGGTCCATCACCCACTTAACTTGGGTCACAATTAACATTGGGACGTAACCAACCAAACTAGGAGGGAGCACCCACCCATCAGAGAAGAGACACAGTCTGCCTAAACAAGGACCACTATAGGCCTCACGGGATGTCTACAGCCAACCTCATAGGATTTCCACGACCCTATACCAGCCTCATGGGGACAATGACCTGCTCCACAAGCAACAAAGACCTGGTTCATGGGGAACCTCCTTTGACCAACTTTACGGATGAGCATGTTCCACTAACAGGGGTACACCAGTTGCTTTGCATAAAAAATAGTTTAAGCCCTCTAGTAATTTCATTCCCTGACCATTCCAAGGCGGTGCTTCTTTTGTGGATATATTTTTGTGTTTGTCTTTTCCTTCTGTGATGTCTGTTTCTAGCAGCCATGTGGTTACCTGTTAGAAAAGGGCTTGGCTCTCTTGTATGTGACGTTTCATTGTGCTTTTGTCTCTTTCTCATATGGTGTCCTAGGTCAGGCGTGGTTCTTGATTATATCGATTCCTGATCTTTCCTCTTACTTTGCTAGAAATCACGACTAAACTCACAGGGGTGACGGTGGAGCGCGAGCACAATCCATACAATAAACTGCTCCAAGAGGATGGCCACAACATATCTCACAAAATGAACAGCTGGCCTCACAGGTGGACTACAACACATCTCACAGGGAGACCATCATCCACCTCAAAAGTTGACTGACATGACCCCAAAGAGGATGGTCACAAAACATTTCATGTGGGATACAGCACACCGTATTTTAACCCTTAAAGCGCCAAGAAAAAATGCATCTGAAAAATGACGTCTGCTGAAGTCGTCTGCTGCAAATAATTGCCTAACATTACTGACGAATATAAGCATAGAAGCAAACAGTGTAGACCCAGATCAGACTTATAGGAGTAGTCTGATATGTGTCCACACTTTTTGTCATAGAGGCTGCTTAAACATTTCAACAGACGAGACAGGCAGACAACTTTTGTTGCGATTGGGCATTTGCAAATGACTGGTCACATACGTGTTAGACAGGACCTGTCTCAAATGGGGTGAGACCAGCTTTACTAAGGGCACATAGGTCTCCAGGACTACGCCCAACCTCACATGGAATCTGGGTCAGACACACATAGGATGGCCATGTACTACCTCACAGAGGGGTCATAACTTGGTTTACAAGGGGCATGGTTCTTCTAAAGAGGTCCATGACCAACCTTGCGAAAACACTAGCCTCACAGAGAGACATGCTAGGATGACAACAACTCAACAAATAGGGCACTTTAAGGGAAAACTACAAACCTAACTGACAAGCTAAGATGATTGTTTCCCTGATCATTCCCATATCAGAATAATCTGGAAAAATTGATCGTCCAGAAATAGAGAGAACCTACAATTTAAAAAAAACCAGCAGGCTCAGTTTTATTGAGCCTGTTCATGAAATTTATGGAAAGTGCAACAATTCTCACGCCCCCTAGCACCGGCTTAAGCGGTATTCTGCTTTCTGTCAGAACTCAACATTCTTAAAGGACCAAAATATTAAAAAAATATCAACACTATACCAATGTATGAGGAGAAGTTTTACCAACTCCACACGGCAGAAAGACAGCTGTTGCGACCTCCAAATAATCTGGAAAAACGGATCCTTCAGAAATAGAGAGAACCTACAATTAAAAAACAACAACAGCAGACTCAATTTTATTGAGTCTGTTCATGAGTATTAATGGAAAGTGCAACAATTCTTACGCCCCCTAGCACCGGCTTAAACCTGTCTTTAAGATCATAGTTGAACTTGACAGAAAGAAGCATGGAAAGGAAGAATAATCATGGACCTCGTGTACATGTAGACAACGTCCCACTTTAGCTAAGTGCCAAAAGATGACAGGCTTTTTAAAAGCTAATACTTGTATGACATAATATTTGACATACACCATAGAATTTGAGGCTCAATTTACAGGACTTAAATGCTGAAATATATTTAATACAGTTATTTTTTATTCTTTTTTTTCTACAGTCACATATTTGATCATATTTAGATTCTTCAGGATCATTTTCATTTTTCTACATGGGTCTACTTTTTCATCTATTTCGGACGCCATCTTGGATATTCCAGGTAACAATAAAAACCCATCATTTCTTGTTAGTTGTATAAACTTCATGGTGTCAGAAATATGCTGCTAAAATAATTTAACAAGTAATATTATAACGGCTACATTTGAAATGAAAATGAAACAAAATCTTGATTTTTTTTAAAATGATTAATCTATTTTTCAATTATTTTGATAAGGGGTCTCAAGACGCCATCTTGAAAATCCCTATGGAAATACAACAGAGTTTAATTTTTATTTGATTTATTTAAAGCATATGCATTCTAGTTTACTTTGTTATATCAGATTTCTTCCCATTCAAGTAAACTTTGGTACAATAGCAAAAGATACTTATGAAATTAGCCCCTTTTTCGCTATATTTCGTATTTTACCTTGAATTTGACCTTGACCTTGAAATTGAAACCATATTTAAATGTATCGTTAAAAAGTTCAAACATAGACTACAAAAATAAATATCATAAATTTGATGAAATAATATACATCAAATCAGTACAACCATTCATATACCACAACCCCTTGCATTTATTTCTGGCGACCATCTTGGACGCCATCTTGGATTTCTCAGCCCGCACCAACAATGGCCACTGTATCCTGGCAGATTCATAAACTTCAGGGTATGACAAACATTTTGGTATATAACATTCAATGTAGTACTTTGGTCACCACCCCAACTTCAACTGAGCCTTGAAAGTCACCCTACTATTACATGTACATGTATCATATAACAATTTGATCACTGTCTAGCCACGCCCCCAACCGGTTTCTATCTCCGTTAGCTTTACAAGAGACCGGGACATCGCATACATGTACCACATGGCGATACACTGACCAAATAGCTAAGTAATACTTTGTCTTGTCTTGAGTCAGGTCTCTGGATAAGATATGAAAATTACTTTAAGTTTTATTATGTCTTTTATCCTAAGTTAGAATCGTCTTGAAAATACGATTTCGACTAGACTGACGTCAAACACATGATTCAGTGTAGAAATTAGAATTAAAAATTCCTAGATACATAACTAAACTGGATCCCTCCCTACTAAGTACTGGTTCAACCCATGAAAACGTCCTGGCATGACTGAACAATTGTTGACTTGGTTCAAACAAAGATACAAAGGGTACATAATAAATTAATAGAGCCGTGGCATGTAATTTACAACAAAGTGGCATTTTGACATGTTTAGATTCAGACGAGCCTGTACAGCCTCCTTTTAGGCGTAGAAACTCCAAATGGTGTTCAGTCAGTAGCTTAACAGTTATAGAATATTCAAGCGACAAGCAAAGGCTCTGATCAGACTGCGCGTATGCGCAGGCTGATCTGAGGCTTTGTTGGTCACACATACCACATTGTTGGAAATTTCATACACTGGCTCATTAATTTACTATTATACTAAACATTGCTTACCTCTACCGCCACAGCCACAACTTAAATATCCAAGTGACTCAACAAATTTTTGTACAAAATAATAACAATAAAGCAGCAAACAAAAACAGACTATGCTTATCGCAATGGATCAGTTCTGCTGTATCATATAGGAGAATTGATTTTCAGCCATCGCCTGATTCTGGAAAGAATCTTTCGATTCCGAACATTGCGTAATCCGCGTTAATCATTAACATACATACTATAAATTCGGAAATTTTCGCGAGAATTTTGTTTCGCAAATAGTGTAAAAGACATTTTTGCCACGTTCAAAAATCGCGACTAGGGCATAATTTACCTACATCAGTAACGGACAGAGTGATTTCGCCATTTCGCGAGTGCAAAGTTTCGTGAAAAAATACCCTCCCGAATGTTTCCGAATTAACAATATACGGTACAGATTTTAATCAAAAAAGGACAATAAAACTAAGCAATACCCCTGATCAGAACATGGGCTATGAGTGAATTGATTTGTTTGAAGTGATTATGTACGTACCATCAACACTCTTTCAGTTATAAATGGACGGTCTTTCTGAGTTGAACCAGTACTTAGCTAGGATTAATGTGTCTTGCTCAAGGACATAACGCAGTGACGCCGGTGAGGCTCGAACCCGCGGCCCCTCGGTCTCGAGTCAAGCACTCTACCACTGAGCCTCTGCGCTCTCATGAGTACATTGTATTCGTTAGAAGCGACTAAGTGAGATTTTCTAAAGATTATCCATATGAGCATATGTTTAGCAGCAATACAAAACATGGGGGATATTGCATGAGTTATAATGTTTTATTGAATTATTAAACGAGCTGGGGAAAATGGGATAATTGCGAGGCTTGTCGACCATTGTATTGCTTTTTAGCAACGAGTTTAATAAATTCAATAATTCATGAACACAAATGTTAGATTCTGTTTATCATGACATAAAATTGCTTTAAAATCGTTTTTTGCGCGAAAACGGCATTATGTTCGCAACGTTGTTATTGACGCCATTACATTACAAAATACTTTATCAATTTATTAGGGTGTACATGCCGTAAGATCACTGCCAGACGCGACTCCATGTGATAAAATCTATCTAATCTCAATTTGTGCACCATACTATACTTTGTGTCTCTCACATTATATCCAACATATAAGGTTTACTTTGTCCATAAGCTGTCATTAGCCGTAAGATTTGCTCATAATTGTAGTTGGTAGTACTAGAATGAGCGGCTATATCTTCTCATTTCATCGCCATCATCACTCTCTAACAACCTTCTTTAGATTCGCGGAGGTATATATACTATTTTTTTTATATAAAAAAAAAACCTATTTTTTTATATAAAAAACCCTTTATTAACATGTAGGTTTATCAGTCAAACTGAGGTCTCAAGTGTTTGTTTATTACTTTATCAGTGGAATTGAACCGTAAATGACCGCTGAAAACACTTAAACTTTGACCAAAGTGAATTATTCTAATAAAAGCGTCAGCTAGAAATGAAGAGAGGCGACATCATTTTCATTTCGGACATATTTGTGAGAGGATGGCCTCCGCTTCTAGAGTAAGTTTATAATTAATTTCTTTGTGCAAAAAACCCTACCCCCCACCCACCGGTCTTTCTGACCATGGTAACCGGGTATACATTTAACATTATTTCATTAAAAAACACGCTACGATTTCAGTAATTTTTGTTTGTGATTATTTGTGTGTGTGTATTTTCTATTTCGCTTTCTCTAAACCCCTACCCCCCCCCCCCTCCCCACACACACAAAGCCGATATTTACTTATAATATTATTTTTTTCTTTAAAGTTCTGAACTAGCTTAACCAAACAGAAAGCCCCGCAGAAATTAGTTATTTGGAGAAATAGTTATTTGGATTATAAAAGGAAGGATTATTTTTTTATAAAAAAGGTAAATTTTTGTTTATATCATCTATCGCCCTTTACCACACCCCTCCTTCCACGTGCTCTCTCTCTCCCTAAATTCTTGGGCTTTTTCCTTGGTTTATCTTACCAAAAATCGTTTAACGTTTAGTTAGGTGTCGTTCTCAAATCTTATATCATTTGTCGACAACACTGAGCTTGCCGAAAATATATATAGACACATACAAGGAAGATTGTTATAGTGCTGCCGAGATCTAATGACCATGAACTATAGTTCCTACCATGAGGGAGTTCGAGAAAGTACCGTAGTAACTAAAGTTCAACTATGGTTCAACTAAACCAACCCCGAACGCACTTTGGTTCGACCAGAGTGGCGTCATCAATCGACCAGAGTCCAACCAGCCAAAATAAGCCTGTTCCTCTAGTTTCAAAATGGCGGCTAAACTCAAAAGGTCTTCCAAGCTTAGATTGAAATTGGCATTTGAACACAATTTACGGCTTTTCTAATCCACATATGATAAGATTGAAAGGAGAACACAGGGAAAATATGTCTGTGACGCACTATGAAGCAAAAACCCATATATAGAATACAGAAAACAAACATTGCCCAATGCGTAGTATACAAGTATTGACTTTTCAAAAATGCTAACGATCGTTACAATTCTATCATAGTATACATTCTTGCACATTGAACTGCATGCTTGTTTTTATTTCACTTACCATGTACGTTTTTATAGGTTCGAATTTTAAAGCTTTAAAGTCATTGGCCTATTAATCTTTAAGAGGATATTTTAAGTTTTCTATCAAATAATGCTGTGTCGACCATCTTCATAATATGACCTTTAGGCAATTTGTGTAAAGCTTTTTGCACTAATGCCAAGGAACAGGAAATTAGAATGTCTAGTAAACATGGTTCACGGTTATAGTGGTAATCTTTATGATATGACTTGGACAATTTATGCAAACTTTTGTGTCCTCGTGCCAAGCAGGAACTGTATGAAATTTGAGCTTCCCATAGGTGGAACTCTCATTTTTCTTCATACGTAGGCTTTGAACCAGCATATACCGTTCACCCCAAAAATATCAGGAATATCAAGCATCCCTCACTCCCATAAAAAAATTGAAATTTTAGCAACCCAAATTCTGTACCTTGACATTAAGAAAAAAAAAACTAGAATGCATAGAAATGACCCCTAAATCTAGTCCAATTTTGTGATGACCCAAAATAGATATAATTTCATATCCCCAAAAATATTTGTTTTTCTTCTGAAAACCCCCAACAATATTAAAATTCAAATTTTTTAACAAAAAATGATCCAAAACCCTACATATGTATGAACATATCAGAGTACCCCCTCCCTGGGAGTGGCTTCTGGGAAGATTTTTAATGTGTAGAACTTATATTTAGTAGCTTTAGTATTAAGTAGTATTAAGTTCATCCAAACCTGCTATACCATAGGGTTAACAGTATCTTGGAAATCAGTATATTGCATTTTGACGATGATACAGAAAAGTGCGAGAAGCCCTGCTCCCTTCCCCACCCTCCAGCAATTAGACTGTGCGTATTATTTTTATGTGGTTGCGTCTTTAGTACATGACCATTTACAGTTTATACATGTAGCAAACAAGATATATCTCAATTACGTGACAAACATACCAAAGTAATGGGTCTAGCATGTGACACTTTTGTGGTAATTTATTTGAAAACACTTGATATGCCATTTTTAAGATTTATTTTTTTTAAAACTGAGGACAGAAATCAATGGCACCGTGACCCTGAAGCAGTATATAACACTCCATGGTTCCAAAATGTATCCACAAACCAAATATGGAATTCCTATCTTACATGAACTACAGAAATACTAGAGCCCTAAAAACAGTATGTGATGCTCTGCGGCACCAAGATGTATTCAAATAGCACCTTTGGGATTCAGACCACACCCACCAATAATAAAGTAAATAGGCTTCAGACACAGTGTTTCTAGAACTGAGACTAGAGGTCAAGGTCAGAGTCCAAAATAGTATGTGCCACTCCGAGATCCAAGATGTGACCACAAACCAAACTCGCTTCCCTTCCTACGTATAGTGCCTTTATTTCGCAGCCTTTACGTTTTGCTTGAGTGTGTTCTAATGTTGATGACTTCAAAAACAGAAACAGAAATCTATTTTCGACTGCTAAGTTATTAAAACAAGGTTATAGATATAATTAAATTCATGATTAAATTCGAAAAGTTCTACCACAGACACTCAGAATTAATTGTTTAATACAACATGGGAACAAAACTCTTTTGCAACAGGGCATATCAGAGCCTATATTTTAGGGTAACTACGATTTCCTCTTTCATTGCACGACGGTGGGTGAGGCCTCAGACTCAATGACAGCTCTGACGTATAGCTTGAATTGGGAGGGGGGTTGTTATTTGATGCTTATCAGCAGCTAGGTCCACCCTGGCTCAATTTGAGGTTTACTTTATCTCTGACTATCTGAGAGCCTTGAGCCTTTTTCGTTGTCTCATTATAGTGTGTTAATTTGATTTGATTGTTTCTCCATTCTTATATATATATATATATATATATACACTGAACCGAAGTTATAAGTAGCCACCATACAATTTTTGCTCCTGTTCAGAAAGTAAAAATCGCTCTCACAAAATTTAAAACCTATAAGAAGGTCCAAGGCTTTGTTGAGACTCTGCAAATTATGTCATTTCAAAATGTCTGGTAGACCTTGCACAGACGAGGTCCAAGTAAAGGTACCATCATTTCAAAAAGTCACACTTTTTAGTGTGATATAAACTGTTCATCAGGTACGTTATCCATTTATATTTTAATTAGTTTGCAGATGTTTATAACAGCTGTGATATAAGATGAAAAGAATCAAAGTTTTTATTTGAAAATTGAACACTCCATTTCTCTTCTACGTCAACATGAAGACAGCCACGGTCAACAACTTAATCAAAGGATTTTTAGCTTAACCATGCAGTTTACATACACACTTTGCATTGCTCGGTACGCTTTATTATCTGCGGCACAGTAGTGCAATTTTCAGGGGTTCTTTATTATGAATTGGCGTCGCTGTTCTGCTTAAAAATTAAAAGAAATCTTTAACAAATGTCATTTAAATGACCTTTAAAGTTTCACGTTAAAAGCGGAAGTGGATACAAAATTAGTAAAAAATGTCATTAGAAAATGGGCTCATCAAGTTGCATGGTGTTTTGTCAAACATATTAACGTAAAATAAAACACATACAATGAGTTTAGTATCTGCTGCTGCTGATTTCCGAAAGTTTCGGAAAATTTGGAAAAACATCATTTTTTAAAAATTCATAAAAAATCTGTCATAAGCAAAATGTCAAGTGTTTTGTGTTTTTCAAGTCGACTAGGCAGGTTTGCAATCATATGTACTTGAACTTGATAAAAACTGCACTCAAAATGCTTATTTTCTTCAAAAATTTGATTTTTGCATTTTTGAACCAAAAAATCGTGAAGTGATAGAAAACTCTTCCAAAACACCGCTTAACTTTAGTTCATTACAATACACATACTTGGGCAAACATTTATTTCAATATCACTAGGGCTTAGTCAGAAAAAAGAAATTGAAAAGTGGCTACTTAGAACTTCGGTTCAGTGTATATATATATATATATATATATATAGGGTGAGAAATAGGCTATTGCACCAAACGAGATATCTTTCCTGTGGCACTGGATCCAGTAAAGGATGCTAAATTGATTTGAGAAATAAATATAAAAGGATATAAATCAAAAAACAGTGCAAATTTTTTTTGAAACTAAGCGCTTTCGGCTTTCGCCTTCATCAGAGTTTCAAGACACATTAAATTAGGTGGATAGTTAACAAAATATAACTATATACATGAATTATGTGGTTATTTGAGCCCTAAAAAGGGCCCAGTTGTTATGCCTTGATTTTCACAAATATAACTGCACAATATTTCTGAATTAAACACAGCGCACAAAATTGGCATTCTGGCAATACATCGTACAAATTTTGGCATTCTTGCAAGAAATGTCTTGTGTGAAAATTTGTGTAGAACAGAAGTCTAAAACATGTCTAGGCACTTGAAAGGTCGTCTACAACAACACAGCACACCAGGTGTTCTACCATATGACCAGATAGAGTCAGTCACCCTTGTTGATGCCAAATGGACACAGAGTATTCAGACGCCGAATCCAGTAGCTCTCACGGAGTTTCCTGGAAGAATCTGACCACTCCTTGTTGTGTTCAAGGCAGCAGACAGAGGCATGGCTCAAGAAGTCATGATCTGCAGAGTGAAAATGCTCAGCTGTTGGTGATCTTTCAAACCTACGGTGTCTCCAGTCATCACGATGGCCATTCATGCGTTTGTTCAATGGGCCTTTGGTTTCTCCTACGTACTGTTTGTTGCAACTGCTGCAAGAGATCAGATACACAACATTCTCTGTTGTGCAGTCTGTGTTCTGTCTCAGTCTTACAGTGGCCCCAGAAGATGACTTCACAGTGCCAGCTGAGGTTATCATTTTGCAGCATTGACATCTTTTTCTGCCACAGGGTCGACATTCACCATTTTGGTTGTCATCATTAGAGTTTGGTTTGAGTCGTGCTCGTACCAGGAAGTCACGAAGGCTTTTAGGGCGTCTGAAAGCCATGACTGGTTTGCTCTGGTAAATATCCTTCAACTCATCTGATGACTCAATGATGGACCAATTTTTGTCAACAATATCCCTGACCTTGGGTAGGTCAGGATGATATGTCAACACAAATGGGAGTATTGTGCCGACCTCTGCAGACTTTGGCCTGTATGACAGCAAATCATCTCTGCTCCTTTGCCTGGCCTTGTCAATGGCAGAAGCTATGTCCTGCTTCAGATAACCTCGGTGGTGTAGCTGATTAGTCAGTTCCTTGGCTCTTAATTCAAACGTGTTTGAGTCAGAGCAAATGCGTCTGAGGCGCAGTGCAAGACTATATGGGATATTCTTGCAGCAGTGTTTAGGATGGCAACTGGTGGGTAGAAGATACTGATGGGTATCCGTAGGTTTGGTGTAAAGATCTGTGCAGATTCTATCCTCATCCAATCTGGATTGGGTGTCAAGGAAAACGTGCTTGTCATTCGATACCTCAGCTGTAAACCGTATAGTTGAGTGAAAACTATTGGCTTCTTGTAGGAAGGTATCTAGGTTGTCACGACCATGCAGCCATTTCATGTCTATGTCATCAATAAATCTAAGCCATGAGAATGGCCTCATGGTGACTGACATCAACAGCTGCTTTTCAAGACGACCCATAAACATATTTGCATAAGCTGGTGCCATTTTTGTCCCCATTGCTGTGCCTTGGACTTGCAGATAGTGCTGACCATTGAATTCGAAGTTGTTACACTTCAGAACTAGTGTGAGAAGTTTCACCAGAGTTTGTGTAGGAGGGTCTTTTATATCCCTTTCATCCCATGCTTCCTCGCATGCCTTTATACCATCGCTGTGAGGTATATTGGTGTAGAGGGATGTAACATCCATGGAAACAAGTAAAGCATCAGATGGAATGGGTCCAAGAGCCTCCTGCTTCTTCAGGAAATCTGTGGTATCCTGAAGGTATGATGGTAAAGTCTGGACATGAGACTGTAGATGCAAATCCACAAACTCTGATATTTTCTCAGTTGGGTGGCCATTGGCAGAGACGATGGGGCGGCCTGGATTTCCAGCTTTATGAATTTTTGGTAGAAGATAGAATCGACCTGCTTTAGGTTGGTCCACTATGAGGTATGCCATGTTCTTTTCGCTTATGTGACCCTGATCGTGCATTTCTCTGACCGTGTCTGACACCTGCTTGGCAAATTCTGGTGTAGGGTCATGATCCAAGGGCTTGTAAAAAGTAGAATCATTGAGTTGTCTCTCAGCTTCGGAGACATAATGGTCCCTGTCCATGACAACAACTGCTGATCCTTTGTCTGCAGGCTTTATTACAATGTCCTCCCGCTTTTGGAGGTTGTATAATGCACTGCGATCAGACTTGCTGAGATTGTCATGTTTTGGCTTGGGAGGAATGTGTGATCTAACTGCTGATTCTACACGATTCACAAACGCCTCAAGATCACGACCTTGTTTAGGGGGTTGCCAGTCACTCTTTGGGATGAAGTCAGGGTACTTTTCCTGAGAGCGAGAGTCACCACGGTCAGCAAAATGAGACTTGAGCCTCATACGCCTTGTGAAGGCCTTGGTGTCTTCAACAAGCTTTCCTTTGTCATAGCTTTTGGGTCGAGGGCAAAAATTTAGACCTTTAGAAAGCAGGGACTTCTCAGATTCTGTGAGTTCAGCGCTAGAAAGGTTGACCACAACAGAATCAAGGTTTGTCACCTGCTCATTTGTCTGCCTAGTTGTACGTTTAAAACGCCTATTTCTAGGTAGTTTGCCATCGACAGATTGACTAGCCTGACATTCTGAAGTCCTGTGAATTCCCAAGTCCTTCAGTTTCTTGCAACGTTTTGCGCGCAAGCGATTGTACAGCTTACTTTTGTGCTGGTTGGCCTCTGTGAATACATCATCAGCAATGCCTGAGTTTGTTTGGTCTTCAAGTTCAACTCTGAGTTTTTTTAACGAAGTGTCAATTTGTTTTATGATTGACTGGTTGCGACTTATTAAAAGTCGCATTGAGTCAAATGACGCTTTCTTTTGGATACCCAAGAGTCGGTTTTGAAAACTAGATGAGGTTTTTCCAGGCGCATTTATCTTAAGATTTATATGCATGCCTTTAGGAACTTTAGAAATCTAAAGGCATGCATATAAATCTTAAGATAAATGCGCCTGGAAAAACCTCATCTAGTTTTCAAAACCGACTCTTGGGTATCCAAAAGAAAGCGTCATTTGACTCAATGCGACTTTTAATAAGTCGCAACCAGTCAATCATAAAACAAATTGACACTTCGTTAAAAAAACTCAGAGTTGAACTTGAAGACCAAACAAACTCAGGCATTGCTGATGATGTATTCA
This sequence comes from Loripinus fragilis, assembly GCA_964019695.1. NCBI lineage: Eukaryota > Metazoa > Mollusca > Bivalvia > Lucinida > Lucinidae > Loripinus > Loripinus fragilis. The sequence goes on along the minus strand of OZ026525.1, from coordinate 25,939,948 downwards.
CAGAGGCCAACCAGCACAAAAGTAAGCTGTACAATCGCTTGCGCGCAAAACGTTGCAAGAAACTGAAGGACTTGGGAATTCACAGGACTTCAGAATGTCAGGCTAGTCAATCTGTCGATGGCAAACTACCTAGAAATAGGCGTTTTAAACGTACAACTAGGCAGACAAATGAGCAGGTGACAAACCTTGATTCTGTTGTGGTCAACCTTTCTAGCGCTGAACTCACAGAATCTGAGAAGTCCCTGCTTTCTAAAGGTCTAAATTTTTGCCCTCGACCCAAAAGCTATGACAAAGGAAAGCTTGTTGAAGACACCAAGGCCTTCACAAGGCGTATGAGGCTCAAGTCTCATTTTGCTGACCGTGGTGACTCTCGCTCTCAGGAAAAGTACCCTGACTTCATCCCAAAGAGTGACTGGCAACCCCCTAAACAAGGTCGTGATCTTGAGGCGTTTGTGAATCGTGTAGAATCAGCAGTTAGATCACACATTCCTCCCAAGCCAAAACATGACAATCTCAGCAAGTCTGATCGCAGTGCATTATACAACCTCCAAAAGCGGGAGGACATTGTAATAAAGCCTGCAGACAAAGGATCAGCAGTTGTTGTCATGGACAGGGACCATTATGTCTCCGAAGCTGAGAGACAACTCAATGATTCTACTTTTTACAAGCCCTTGGATCATGACCCTACACCAGAATTTGCCAAGCAGGTGTCAGACACGGTCAGAGAAATGCACGATCAGGGTCACATAAGCGAAAAGAACATGGCATACCTCATAGTGGACCAACCTAAAGCAGGTCGATTCTATCTTCTACCAAAAATTCATAAAGCTGGAAATCCAGGCCGCCCCATCGTCTCTGCCAATGGCCACCCAACTGAGAAAATATCAGAGTTTGTGGATTTGCATCTACAGTCTCATGTCCAGACTTTACCATCATACCTTCAGGATACCACAGATTTCCTGAAGAAGCAGGAGGCTCTTGGACCCATTCCATCTGATGCTTTACTTGTTTCCATGGATGTTACATCCCTCTACACCAATATACCTCACAGCGATGGTATAAAGGCATGCGAGGAAGCATGGGATGAAAGGGATATAAAAGACCCTCCTACACAAACTCTGGTGAAACTTCTCACACTAGTTCTGAAGTGTAACAACTTCGAATTCAATGGTCAGCACTATCTGCAAGTCCAAGGCACAGCAATGGGGACAAAAATGGCACCAGCTTATGCAAATATGTTTATGGGTCGTCTTGAAAAGCAGCTGTTGATGTCAGTCACCATGAGGCCATTCTCATGGCTTAGATTTATTGATGACATAGACATGAAATGGCTGCATGGTCGTGACAACCTAGATACCTTCCTACAAGAAGCCAATAGTTTTCACTCAACTATACGGTTTACAGCTGAGGTATCGAATGACAAGCACGTTTTCCTTGACACCCAATCCAGATTGGATGAGGATAGAATCTGCACAGATCTTTACACCAAACCTACGGATACCCATCAGTATCTTCTACCCACCAGTTGCCATCCTAAACACTGCTGCAAGAATATCCCATATAGTCTTGCACTGCGCCTCAGACGCATTTGCTCTGACTCAAACACGTTTGAATTAAGAGCCAAGGAACTGACTAATCAGCTACACCACCGAGGTTATCTGAAGCAGGACATAGCTTCTGCCATTGACAAGGCCAGGCAAAGGAGCAGAGATGATTTGCTGTCATACAGGCCAAAGTCTGCAGAGGTCGGCACAATACTCCCATTTGTGTTGACATATCATCCTGACCTACCCAAGGTCAGGGATATTGTTGACAAAAATTGGTCCATCATTGAGTCATCAGATGAGTTGAAGGATATTTACCAGAGCAAACCAGTCATGGCTTTCAGACGCCCTAAAAGCCTTCGTGACTTCCTGGTACGAGCACGACTCAAACCAAACTCTAATGATGACAACCAAAATGGTGAATGTCGACCCTGTGGCAGAAAAAGATGTCAATGCTGCAAAATGATAACCTCAGCTGGCACTGTGAAGTCATCTTCTGGGGCCACTGTAAGACTGAGACAGAACACAGACTGCACAACAGAGAATGTTGTGTATCTGATCTCTTGCAGCAGTTGCAACAAACAGTACGTAGGAGAAACCAAAGGCCCATTGAACAAACGCATGAATGGCCATCGTGATGACTGGAGACACCGTAGGTTTGAAAGATCACCAACAGCTGAGCATTTTCACTCTGCAGATCATGACTTCTTGAGCCATGCCTCTGTCTGCTGCCTTGAACACAACAAGGAGTGGTCAGATTCTTCCAGGAAACTCCGTGAGAGCTACTGGATTCGGCGTCTGAATACTCTGTGTCCATTTGGCATCAACAAGGGTGACTGACTCTATCTGGTCATATGGTAGAACACCTGGTGTGCTGTGTTGTTGTAGACGACCTTTCAAGTGCCTAGACATGTTTTAGACTTCTGTTCTACACAAATTTTCACACAAGACATTTCTTGCAAGAATGCCAAAATTTGTACGATGTATTGCCAGAATGCCAATTTTGTGCGCTGTGTTTAATTCAGAAATATTGTGCAGTTATATTTGTGAAAATCAAGGCATAACAACTGTGCCCTTTTTAGGGCTCAAATAACCACATAATTCATGTATATAGTTATATTTTGTTAACTATCCACCTAATTTAATGTGTCTTGAAACTCTGATGAAGGCGAAAGCCGAAAGCGCTTAGTTTCAAAAAAAATTTGCACTGTTTTTTGATTTATATCCTTTTATATATATATATATATATATATATATATATATATATATATATATATATATATATATATATATATATATATATATATATATATATATATATATATATATCAATAGGTAGCAGGTCTAAATGCGAGCTTAATATATATATATATATATATATATATATATATATATATATTAAGCTCGCATTTAGACCTGCTACCTATTGATATATATATATATATCTATATATATATATATATATATATCAATAGTTAGCAGGTCTAAATGCGAGCTTAACATTTTGCGCTTCAACAACAGCAGAGCCTGGGGCGAAAATTTGTTACCAGTAAAATGCACGTAACACCCCGGTCCCACAAAGCTTGCCCTCGTTGCGTTAAAACAACTGACAATCGCAGAGGTTGCATAGGTCGCGGCAAGGTTTTACAAAGATCGCAACAAGGTCACAGCGAGGTCGGCGATCGGTCACCGTACAAAATCAGACGCGGCCAGTCTTTTTAGCATTCACAAAAGACTAGCCGCGACTGATTTCGATCGCCGACTAGTTGCAAAGGTTTTCTAGAAGTCGGCGATCAGTCGTCGACAAATCGCCGAACAGTCGCCGATCGATCGCCGATCTGTCGCGGACCGATTTCATGAATACTTTGGCTGTGAATTCCTCAGCAACTATATTCTGCGACTTATCGACGATTTACTTGCAACTGATTGGCTACTTGACGCCGACAAGTTGTAGTGCCAGCTCCAACACGAGGCTATCTTGCCATCCTGATATCATGTCACTCACCACAAGCGTTGAAAATGTGTGCATCATGAGGAATAGAGGTGGTAAAAAAGACAGCAGACAAATGCTACTGAAAATCAGACTCCTGATTCTGATCATGATCTCAGCTGCCCTAGAGATACATTGAGCCGGATATATCAAATGCTAAAAATGTAAGCTCAGAGCCAGTAGGTCCCAACAGACTCATATGTCAAAAATATATGAGTTGCTCGAGACTTTTCAAAACTGAGGTCAGAGGTAGAGATCAAGGTCAAAGTGACACCAAATGGTTTGAGAAACCCATTGACCCAAAATGCTCTAAAACAAAGTGACACCAAATGGTTTGAGACACCCATTGACCCAAAATGCTCTAAAACACGACTTTTGGTACTGCTACTACAAATAACATAGGAGATACGCTCAAACACTTAGACAGTGTGGTTTCTATAATATGCCTCCCTTTAGGACCATGCCCGCCAAATTTGTAGATGAAAATCGTTGAAGTACGTTACTGACTTAAAATTCTAGTAAGCCTTTGTCTAGAGGTTAGCAATAAAGCCAAGCAAAAACAAGCCTGTTTGGCTACACAAACCAGCCTCTTCAGCTACAGAGACTAGCTAGAAAATTAAAATTTCGTTTATGGCAAGCTAAGATATGATACTTTCAAATAAGCGACTGAATAAAGTAAGAAATGTGGCAAAGATCAGAATTGATACAATCAAGTATCACACCTGGCCCAGGATACCACATGGGAAAGTGACAACGAGAGCCCAGAGGTCAGCCCTTTCCCAGCAGGTGACCACAAGTCAGCAATGAACAGACGGGAAAGCATTACAAACACAAGACATATATAAAACACATACTCGAAATTGTGTTTTTGAAGCACTGTGTCCCAAACCATATGCTTGTCAATAAGGATGATCTCACTGAGTAATCTACTCACCATTCTCTATGAGCTGACCAAATCTGAGGCTACTAGATGTAATGGTTTTCGGGATTTATCTTTATAACAAGTTTTCTATGTGCAAATTTACAAAGGGCAATAACCCGTAAAAATCAAAAGGGCAATAACTCGAAAGTATAAATTAACTTTTTCTTAAAATATCACCAGGTAATCTACTCATTATCCTCTATCAGCTGTCCAAATTCGAAGCTCCTAGCTGTAATATTTTTTGAGATATCAAGCTTTCTATTTCCAAATATTCAAAGGGCAATAACTAAAAAAACTTTAAAAATTCACCAGGTAAACTTCTTATTATCCTCTTTCAGCTGACTAAATTTGAAACTCCTAGCTTTTAATCTTTTGAGATATCTTGATTACAATTTTTTATGACCATGTAAAAGGGGCATAACTCCTCAAAGGGAGATAATTTGGACTAAAAATACGGGTCAACTATTTTTGATGACAAATCTATTATGAAATTTCAAAACTGTAACTTGATTTTTGTAACGGACGCACAAACGGACGGACGGAAGGAAGGACGAACAAACCCAAAGCAATATACCCCTTTAACTTTTTCAAAGTGTCGGGGCATAGTTACACATTAGTGGAATCATAGCTGATAATAATCAGTTTTAAAATTAATCAAAAAATTGTCCAAACACTTTGAATCCGCACGGAAGTGACTACCAAGCTACATTGCAGCAAACCTTTGGCCTACAGTCTAATGCCATACCATCTGAGATACTGTGCTCCTCTGTTCGAACATATGCACATACATCAGAGTTCCGTGTTATAAATACATGCAAAATATTTCGTGCTGAACGCAACTGAGCATGATTTTTATGCTCAACTATTATTGGCATTCAACATCATTTATCGGCATCACAACGAACGACAATTCTAATGCACTTGCAAATGCAAAGCGACGTCTGATTGGATAACGTCATAAATTTGCGACAGTATATCCTGCGATATACTGTCGGAAACCCGACGTCATTACGTAACGTCGCTTTTCATTGGTTGACAAGTGAATATATGCAGCTGGCAATGCAAGCGGTTTTATGCAGATGGCAGCCGCTGGATGTATAGGCGCAACACAGTACATTTTCGGTGTCTTTTTGAAGGGAAAATGTTAATAGTGCATTAGAATGGGGATAACAATATTCAAAATTTTCATTTGGGGTGGTATATCGTCGGATATACGTTCGGAAATCACGTTTTACGGCTCCGCTTACGCGTCGCCGTAAAACTAAATTTCCAACCGTATATCCGACGATATACCTCCCCAAATGAAAATTTTGAATACAGTTATCCCCTAATTTATTTTAGAGCTTTAAAGCAACGGAAAGGTCTTTATATTTTCGAATTTTCCTTATGAGCAGTTGAAATTTCATGCTCAATACAGTTTAGCATGACATAAAATCTGCACTGATATCAAATAGACAAAAAGAGGATCTTACATGAGTGCTCATGTTTTATTGAATTTATTAAACAAGTTGGGGAAAAGAGATAAAATGCGAGGCTTGCCGAGCATTTTATCTCAATTTCGCAACGAGTTTAATAAATTCAATGATACAAGAGCACTCATGTTAGATTCTATTTATCGTATGACAAATACTTTGAAATTTCATTTCTGGCGTAAAAACGTTATAATTTTGTCATTATGTACGCAACGTTGTTATGGACGTCATTACGTTTTCCGAAAATCGATAAACCACTAGTGGTTTACAGATTTTATTGCATGACGTTATTTCACTCCCAGACGCGACGTCGTATGTTAATTGATTTTATTGAAATAATTACGCAACAAACACTATGAAAACACATTGATAATTATGTATGCAAAATAAAAAAAAAATGATTTGAAACTGTTTCTTATATTGAAAATTCGAGCCACATTTGGTACATGCTCCCGCCTCAGCGTAGAAGACGCTACAGATGTTTTATGTAAAACAACGACTATGGGTACGAAGTCGTATCTTTAGTCTGTGTATCTCTAGGATTTTTTTTCAAGGTACAATTCGATAATCTTGATAATATGTTTAACCCATAAACACATGTATCTGAAACAAATCTTCTGCTCAAGTCGTCTGTTGCAAATAATTGTCTAACATTACTAACCAGTTAAAGCATCAAAGCCAACAGAGTGGACCCAGATCAGGCTATTCCAATAGGAGCAGTCTGATCTTGGTCCACACTTTTTCATGGAGGTTTCCAAAACCTTTTTAGCAGGCGACTTTTGTTGTGATTCAATTACGTTTAATTTGGCGGTCCACTGATATGGCAAAGGAAAAAATGACAAAAATTTAGTTGTCATTTTTTACGATTTTATAATATAAAAATGTAATGATAACCATAAGACATATGTCTGATCCGTATGTCTCAAAGGCTAGGGGTAGGGATCAATACACTTTGTATTGTTACAATGTACGCTGCCTAGACATCTCTAATATGCCTACTGAATTTAATGGTATGGCCTGTGTAAAATCGCAATACAACACACAAACAATACAGCTCCGACGTTAGAAAGTAGAATAAATGTACATGAACAAGCTCACGAGCATACAGTTTGCAAGAATGCATACAATTTGATTAGGCTTAAAGACCGCCAGCTTTTTGTGAAAGCTAATACGTGTCTCCTACTAACGGTCGACAAGCGTGAGTTCGCGCAGCAAATGCACTAGACATACGCAGTGCATCTACCATGGTTTAACTATGGTTGGAACACGAACTCGCTCCATAGTAATAATATTTCGATTCGAACATCGATAGTCGCTACTATAGTCTTACTAGAGATCAACGGTGGGTAAGAGCACCGTTACTCTAGTAGATTGTCTGGTTCCCTCCTCTAACCCTATCTAACACGATGGGTTCAAGATATGTCAGTAGCCTCAAAATAATTTGTTTTAGAAAATAAATCCTTGCGGTCCTACTTATTCGTAATTGTTAATTAGAAGTAGTAATGGGCGGCACTATGGCCTCAAAATTTTTAAGCCTGAAAAGAACTTAGAATTTTTCAGGCTAAAATTTTGAGGCCATAGATGCCGTCCCTGGTAAGCTTGAGTGACTAGATGTGAATAACTTAGTTTATTTTAGGGGTATTTTGGTTGGGCCTATGATTGTGATAGTTTCCTGGTCATATTCACTGGTTGGGTTGTGATTATGATAGTTTCCTGGGCTATTGGGAAATAACTTAGTCATTTTTGACGGGGATAAAGGTTCTGCTGTGGTGATATATAAAATAACTTAGTTAAATTCAGCTTTGAAGATAACTTAGTCATTTTAGGGGTATAGTATGTGGTGGTATATGGTGTGTGTAATAGTCAAGGCTACTAAGTACCATGCGTCTTAGAGTCTCTTGGTCAATTAAGACCTCAACTCCTAGAGGCATCACTCTGTAGCGTTAACTAGTGTTTAGCTAGCCGTCTCAAGCTTACTACTACTGATTTTTTGAAAAGAACAACAAAGACTGGTGAAGATTTCTATAACTTTATTGCCCCGCTAACTATAACTGATTACAATGACAGAGGATTAGGGCCGTCCCTCTGTTCATTGTTTACAATAATTTCCCTTAACATATTTACAACATAATATACTTAGGATACTTCTTTGAAAGGTGATGTGAATAATTATGACATTTACAAGTCTGTATTCTGTGTTTGAATAAAAAGTCAGGAGGAGCCATGCGATTCATTCCATTCTGGGATAGGATGACTCTGGCATAGCTATAGATGAACCACATCTCGATATCTCTGTCATTCTGGTATAAATCTTCTCCAGTTCCATATAGTTCTTGATGAATGGCTGTGTTTAGATCTAGTCCTTTGTTGAGCTGGTGAATGATGTAGATACACCAAATTCCACATACTTTGCTCCATGGACTCTGTAAACATTCTGTGTTATGGATCCATCTTGAAGAGTTTCTTTCAATAAATGGTAGAACATATTGTTCTTCTGGTGGTCTTCCATATGAATCGAAGTAGATAGCCACCCAATGTTCTCCTGGATCTGTGGATATATCTGTATTTACAATGTAAGCCTTCATATCCAGTGGTTTCTTCTCTGGTAGTAAATCCTTGGCACAAACTTCTCCTTTCTTAGGTATATTGTTTATGACTTTGATTAGTTCAACAGTGTTCATTTTTATTCTGTTTCTGGGTTCTTCTCGTTTTCTTCAGGTTCCTTTTCTTCATAGGATTCTATGAGTTTCTTTGCCCAGTACGTCTTCCACTGTTCTGTTAAGTCACTTTGATTTTTCTTGAAGTACTGCCAGTTTTTATAGGCTTCTTGATTTTCTTCTGGCGTCAGGTGATTGATCCCTGTTGTAAAGTCCATAGGGTGTCGCAAACTGTCGCCATACAGATAGTTCCAGATTCTATCGTCAAAGTCTTTCATCACATCGTAGATGTTTAGGTCCTCTAAGGCTGGATCATGACATCCATAATCTTCAATCCATTCTCTTGGAGAAGTCCATAACACATATCGTGGTATTTCTGACTTGGGTGGTTCATTCTGCATCCATGACATTCATGCTTCGCACAGTCTCCAACTGCCATCTTTAGACAAGTCAATATGGCTTGTTTTAGAAGAGTCTTCATAAGACAATCAATATCCTCATTGTCTTCTACTTCTTTCTGTAAGTTACTCTTCTCATCTGATGGCTGGACTGTTGCACTGTATGCATCTGTTTGGTACATCAAGTCCTGTTCAATGAAGTATCCTGCATTCATCTTTAGTAATCTGTGGTAACTTCTCTAAGTCCGTTGATTTCTATCAGGTTGTCAAACTCTGCATACACAAGCACGTTGATCGTCTTGTCAAGTGATGTTGCAAACTGAAGCTCCAATCTGAGGTTCCCAGTTTTTATAGGGTGCAAATGAGACTGATCGGCTGCTTGATTTGGTGTCAAATCATATCCCCAAAAGCAATAACCTCCTTTGTAATCTTCATAATCAATGTTGCAATTTTGGACCTGATTCTGACTTGCCAATGCTTGGTAAACTGATAGGAAAGACCTGAGATACTGATCATTTCCAAATCTAGGTTCAAATGGTTTTCCATAGACACTATGTCCATCACAAGTGACATCCATTTTACTTAGGTTGAAATGTTGGAAAAAGAAAGGATTAGTTTCCAAAGTCCCATTAAATGCCTCATTTAATACTAAGCCAATAAAAACTCGTTTTGGAAGTTGACCAGTGAGAAGATGGTCTTCAATTTTAGATCTTGTGCCACTACTGATTGTAAAAGTTTTGACTTCAACTCTTCTGATCGGAAATTTAGCATTGTGATGAGCAATAGTTTGATTCAGTTCATTGCTAATGGCTGGTAGAAGCTGTATATTTCGTACTCTCAGGATAGCAGTATCAATTTTGATTTTTGCAGGAGAATTATCACTCATCAAACAAAACTGAGGAGATGATCGATTGAGTCTAAGTTTGAATTCTAAGCCATTAGGTAAATACTTCTCTTGCATAGCAAGATCCAAATGTAATTTACCCTGAAGCTCCACTGATTTGCTTTTTGCTACGCGTTTGCCACGATCAGTGATAGATGCATTTGTTATATCTTCAAAAGCTCCTGCTTCATCCTCAGACCAAAATTCTGCTGCTTTCAGTTGATTATCTTTGACATCAGAACCATAAGAAAACAAATTTTCAAGGTATGCTCTTTATGGATACGTGTCTGAATTATTCGTGATCAATTTATTGTTGATATACAAATCGATGCCACTGAACATACTGTGAAAAAAGTTGTTAATTGGAAATACTTTTACATCAGTTTCAAGATCTTCACCCGTTTGCTGTAAGATTCTGAATTTGATATACAGATAGGCTTGAGACAAATCAGTGTTAAACTCGGTGTGAGGTGGAATTAGAAATTCAATGGGTGCATGATGACTATTGAGAGAAGCGATGGGATGATAATCATTCCACTGAGTGCCTTGCATGGTAGTCATGGTGGGTGGAATGGATTCCATATCCAATTCCGTTTTAGTGCAATCGCAAGAACCTTGTTGAATCATTTTTCGTCAAATATATCTTTTTCAAATACCAGACGTTTAATAGGATTAAACTTTTTTGCTCTGCTTTTAAAACCCCTGTTAACAGGTCGGTGTCTAGATTGAGACTGAGGCTTTTTGCGTTTTTGAGTTGAATTTATAGCCAACTGATTTATAGTAGACTGACCAAAAGATTTCAAAGCTGTTTTTCCTCTTTGTTTTAAAACTTTTTTTACATTTTCACCACCCACAATGTCTTTTAGAGCTTGAACCCCTTGATCTTTAGCTATTTTTTCACGCTTTTTAAACTTGCTTTTGCGACAGGTTTTAAAATTGGAATCACTGTTCTCAATGCAGCTTTAAAAATGGATCCTAAACCATTGCCATATTGTCTTGAAACGCCTCTGTACACGGGAAAGTCTCCTTTCCCAGATTGAAGAGACATAATGCTTCTCGATTGTTTCAACATTATTCTTTCTGTCGAAAATGTAGTTTCACTAACGTTTTCCCAGAGATAAATGGCACATTTTTACCTGTATCACCTTTTATACTTATGTGCACCTGATCTATGAAAGATTTTGCCACTGGAACATAGTGTACATTGACAAATTCTTGATGTAAATGATTGTTTTCTCTTTTACTTTAAAATGGCAACACTCTCAAAATAGGTGCAGTAACATCACCAATAAATGTATAGCTTGCTAAATCAGAGTAAATGTAAAGTTGGTGAATTTTTGTATACAAATCCACACCATATCTGAAAATGTATTTTTCATTTCCTAATGGTTTATCAAAATAATTTCTATCTACACCTAATATTTCTGCAATTGCCTTTGGAAAAATAATTTTGACTTTCGTAGGATCTTGAACATCAAGTTTGACTCGAGCACTGTTTTCACCATAAGTGATTGAAATGGTAGCATTGCTATTTTTCAGTGTCAGTCCATATCGAAAATTGATACTTTTTTGAATTTCTTCAACCAAATGGCGTGGAGAAGCATAATAACCATTTTGGATATAGATTTTTTGGTCTACATATGATACATACTTTGTACAGTTATCAATGTCTTCACACATTTTTCTATCAGTAAATCTTATGATCACATAATTGTTTTCTTTTGTGATATTATTTACTTCAGTTGGAGTTATGACTTCTACCAAACCTACTTCCCAATTATCTTTTTCAATTTGTATAAAATGATCTAATTTCACTTTAAAGTCACATTGCGTATTTTTTGAAAAAGTACTGAGTGAACTATCACTCAAGAGTGTCAAATAGAAGTTGTTCATGGTTTGAGTTTGGGCGAATCTGTTTCGTCAGCAGAAATTGGATTAGTTTGTTTTCTAAATTTTAAACCTGGGGATCGTAGTATGTAACCAATAGAACTACTGAGTAAAATTAGCCACAATTCTTTATCTGGACTTCTCAGACTGATTTGAACTAATGATGTGATAATGATCATGTAAACAACAATGATCTGAGCAAAAAAAGTGAACCGATTTTTAACAACTCGATCACGACCTTCTGCAGATTGTACTGAAGCAGTGTCACCACGTACAAATGATCCTCTGAGATCCATTTTCATGCTTTTATACAAGATCAGATTCTAAAATCCAACTGTCAAATTTTGAAGGATACCCTTTCCAGTGAACTTTAATTTCTTTCACCCACTTTTTTCCTATTTTACGTTTTCTGTGATCTAAAACAGAATCAATTTCGTAAATTTGCTCTTTCTCTACACGTTGTAACTCGTGTGAATAAAAAGTACCTTTGACCACTTCACCCTCAAGATCTTTTATTTTATAGGTGATAGGAGTCTGAGTTTTGACCACTGCTAAAATTTGAAATAATTCTTGTGTCCAGTTTGGTAAATAACCTTTATCAAATGTGCGTTTTGTTTTATTGATACGCACAAAATCACCCTCTTTGAATTTTGGTTTGACTTTTTTAGAATTGGATTTTCCATATAAGTTTTCTGACACCTGTGGTTCATTTTTAAGAGTCACAGACACAGGTGCACATTTAATACTTCGATGATAAGCGTGATTGTAACCATGTACTAATTTGGGAAGAATGTCTACATATCTCAAAGTGCGATGATGAGTAAAATATTTCCACAAGCGAGTTTTCAAAGTTCTTTGAAAACGTTCGACAATACTGGCTTTGGTTTCAGGATTTTCAGTAGTGAAGAAATGAATCTTCTTAGTTTTCAAGACATTTTGAAATTCTTTATTTTTGAATTCAGTTCCTTTATCTGTTTGCAAACTTTTTGGACATCGTCCACTTTTTAACACAGATTTGAAAGCAATTACTAAAGTTTTTCCAGATTTATCTTTAATAGGTACCACCTATGCATATTTTGAAAAGACATCTATGATGCAAAGTAAATATCTATGCTTGTCATTGGACTTTGATAATTTTGATAAGTCTGCCAAATCTGCTTGCCACTGAGTATCAATTCCAGCCACTACCGTTTTGCGTCGCAAAAACTTTTTACGAATAGGTTTATGTAAAGTATAAGTTTGTTGTTTTCTTAACCAATCTCTAACATCTTGAAGTTTAACTTTTTTGGATGATTGTTTAGCAAGTTTGTACAAAGCTTGTTCACCTGCATACGCAGCAGGACTTTTAGGATTGTAATACAACTGTTCAAGCTTCATTGTAACTGACCCATGGAGAAGAAAACTCTTCTTTTATACGTTTTTTGGTGGCAGATAAAAGTGCAGGGGATGAAAAATGGTCTTTGATACGTTTCCTAACACCCAAACTCTTTGCAGACCTGACAGAAACGGGAATACGACTTGCTGTTTTTCTGATAGTGCGTTTTTGTTTGGGAGTAATATAATCCGTTTCAGGAGTTTCTGGAGCACGATGCATCCAGTCCCACCTTTCCCTATTTCCAATCACATCTTGGGGAATATTCATGTCTCTTAAACCTTCTGCAAAAGCTTGCCAACCTGTAGGTTCACTGCCTTTACGATGTCTGATGACATCATTGACTAAATCAATAATATTAGACCCTGGAATAGGTTTGCCATAAAGTTTGACTGTACCATCATCTTCCCAAGACACATTTGGGTTATTTTTTAGAAGTGAAACTAAAAGCTGAGCTTTACGTTTCATAGTGGAGGGTACACTATCTATGACCAATTGATTCATTTTGGAAGAACTAGGGTCAGATGGTGAAAAAAGAGATGTTTCTTTTAAAGCTTTTTGATGAGCCGTTTTAAATTTGTGCAAGGTCTGGCCATACAATTGAGATTTTTCAGCTTCAGACAAATCTTCATTGGCCATGACAGAAGATAAGTCTCTTTGAAGACTGGCTGTGGCAGATACATTAGGATTGGGAGGCAGTCTAGGTTTTTGAATTTGTTGCTCTTTCCATCGTTTTATGTCTTCCCAAAGTTTAAATGGCACAATAGCCATTTTACGACCATCCATATTTTTTTTTGATAATTTCACCCAAGACAGAACCTATGATAGGAGCAGTTAATGGTTTTAACAATAATCCTAACAAAGCTCCACCTTTCTGATTAATAATTTTCTTTTTTGTGTCAAGTGGAACTTGCTTAGAACTCAGTAAACGTATATGTTGCTTTCTAGCTCGTAACTGATTCTTTTGAGCATTTGTCAGACGTACATTGCCTTTTATAAGATTGATGCAACATTCCCCTACACAATCAATGACTTCTTTAGGAGATTCTTGAATCATTTTCTTACGACATTAATTGGATAAATGAGTCAATCCTTCCAAAAATGTACCATAAGTTTTAATCAGAGATTTTTTTCTCGTTTTATTTTGCAATTTTCTACGACGTGTTGTTGTTACAGCCATGTTTATGAGTGTGTACAAACATTTGATGTACAGTCCTTTTATAGTTTTGTCTTAAAAATGAAGTCGTCGACGTTCAGAATGAGGTGGTGATGGATATTTGTTTGAATTTAACATGTGCATGGTAGCACCAAATCCATGTCTTTTTAACAAATCTTGTGCTCTCAAAGGAGTAAATCTTGCTAAATTTATTGACGATCGTCTTGCATTTGTGTTTGGAGAATCAAGACCTAAATTTTGCCATGAGGCAGGACTTTTACTTTTACGTTTTGTTACAAAACGATCATCAACCTTTCTTTTTTTCTGTTTTCTAGATTTTTTCACTGATTTTTTCTTAGGATGTTTAGGTTTAGTTTTCTTGTTAAATTTTCTCATCAACTTATTTCCATCCCATCGAATCAGACTTCGAATGATCACACCACCAAAGAATCCACCACCTCCAGGTTTTAAAATGATACTGCGTTTGACTTCAGGGTCAACAATTGCACTTGCTAATTTTCGAACATCATCCTGATGTCTATCCATAAATTTTTGAGTTTGTTTAGGTAATTTCATCTTACCCTGAACAATTTTTCGAGCTGCCAAAGAAAACCATTTGATCATTTCAATTAAACCAGGATTTAAGAGTGATTTTCTTTTATGACTATCATGTTCTCTGCTTAAATTATACAGAGCACGTATCAGATTAGCTGATGTTCGTTGAGCCATTTTGACACAAATGATGGAATTAAATTCAAACACACATTTTTATACTCCTGGAAAATAGACAACAGGTCCTTGTTGATCTGATTTTGTAAACCAGTTTTGAAAAATTTGTGTTCTGAATCTAAGATAATCAGGTGTATTTGGTTTCAAATCGACCAATAAGTATCTGTGAGGTATAGATGTGGCATCGTTAAACGCATGAATCATATGGGGAGCTTGAAGTTGATTGGCCAATACTTTAATTTGCATCTTATCTCTTGGACTTTGAAATAAAACTAAATAATGAGCATTCAAACTGATGGTGCGAGAAGATTTACTTTGTTGAAATAAATTTTGTGTGATGTACACCACACTTGCATTTCTATGATGTCCTTTTCTTGTAAACCATAACTTAATTTTTTCTTCATCTTTATCTCCTAACATGTCATCAAAAATCACCAAGTGCGTTGCACTGGGATCGGTGACAATCTCATCTTCATCATCAGGAATACCTTGAATAAATTTGATGTTTGACCCCTCACATTCTTGTAAGATATTATAAGATTTTTGCCATTCCTTGTAACACCAAACAATACGTTGGGGTAAAATATCAAATAAATCTTCTTTAAACTCAATCATCTTTTTAACAAATTCAGTTTTACCCGATCCACTTGGACCAGAAATAAAAATATTAGAAGGGTGTTTAAAAAACAAACTTCCAATATCTTGATTTGAGTCCAACTGGTGTGTAGAAAGGGCCATGTCTAACTGTGAAAAAATAACAAACACAACTTTATTTATACTCAAATTTTAATGAACATGAACCAACAGTTTAATACATAATTGAAAAAAAAACAGTTTAATATATCAAAAAAACTGTACAATACATGTTTATCAGACATAGCTCAGTACCGCTCTCCCGCTCTCCGAAGCACGTCTATAGTAGTATTAGAATAGACGTGCCGGAGAAAGAGAGAGGCAGGACGTGAAAATTGTGTTGTGATGGAAAATTGTGTTATGATGGAAATTCAATA
The DNA here is from genome assembly GCA_964019695.1 of Loripinus fragilis. Taxonomy (NCBI): domain Eukaryota; kingdom Metazoa; phylum Mollusca; class Bivalvia; order Lucinida; family Lucinidae; genus Loripinus; species Loripinus fragilis. The sequence continues at coordinate 25,923,928 of OZ026525.1, read as the reverse complement.
ATGGAGTTTATAAATTATATGGCGGACAGCTCAGTACATGTTTATTAGAAATAATACATGATCATCAGAACTACTCTATGTCAAATACCCATAAGGAACAGTATATCCATCTCCAACAATGACACGCTTAGTATAAGTGAACCGATAAGTCTTGGATTGCAATTCAGTAGCCACAGTCTTGTCTTTATGTTTTCTGATCCGATGGTAGTTGACAGCTTCTCTGAAGTCTTTAGATTCTCCCTTCACCAAGTTGAGCATACGATCAAAGTGAATGACTTGAGATGTATTGTAATCTAGAGTGAGTCCTTTCACTTTGCAAGTTGATTTCCTCTTTCCATCTTTGTCTACAAATTCATAGCCATAGTTCTTTGGTCCCATGCCTACAAATTTCACAATTCTAGCATTGGGCACTTCATCTGTCCATTCTCCAAGTCTGTTGTTGACAATAGTAGGGTTCCATAAATGGGGCTTGTGATGATAAATGATAGAGTCTGTATCAAAGTAGAGTACACGTTCATTCAGCTTTTCCAAGATTCCATAGAGCTTCAATCTGGCTTGAGCAGTGACGAAGGCTGCGACAATCACATTACTGCAAGCATGCGGCTCCACACTAGATTCTGTATCGTCCAAGTTGACCAGTAGAAGATTTTCTCTGCAAATGTCCACATTCTTGACAATCTTGTTTGGATTCGTCACCAGATCAAAGAACTTGGAAGGTTCTGAGATATATTCCGTCTTGGTCATATTCTCTCTCTGTGCCAATTTTCCCCAGAGACTGTTTAACATGATCTTGGCAATAGCTCTCATTCCTTTATCCTTCTCAACATTCTCCAATCTGATTCCTTCAGCTTCAAAATAATCTTGCTTGAACTTGATCTTATCTTGCTCAGTCATGCACCAATCAGGATATCCACTTGATTCTTGTTTGATTCTCAGAAAAGTATTGATATAGCCAGCAAAAATCCCTCCTTCTCCAGATGCTTTATCATATCGAGCTGTCTCTGAGAAATGCCAGACTTCAAATACGTCCAATAATTTGTAACCCCTGTCCAAAGCCTCAAACAATTCGATGGTAACCCAAGTCCCTGTAAAACTTCTATCTTCTTCCTGTAAATGAGTACATCTCATATGAGGATCTGTCTTTTCAGCACAACTTCTACACAATGGAAACATCAATTTCTGACTGCATTTCTGAGGAAGTACTGGATGGTACAAATTGGTGGGTGTTAATTTACACTTGATCAATCCACAGTACTGTCTGATATTGTCTTTGTCAATATTCTCTTGAGAATAGATGGTGGGATGTCCAAGTGGAAACAGTCCGTACTTGCAAATAGTTGGATAGAGTGAACACACATCGATGTACTTGATTTCTTCACTGGAGGATTCATCGATTTCCTGATAGAGTTTGGTCGAGTTAGTTCTTCCACCAAATAAAGCTCTCTTGATCTCAAAGGGTCTAAGTTTGTAAATTCTGAGTCCACCAAAGATCTAAAGTCTGGATCTTCTTTGTATCTCTTGTCATAGTCACATTCCCAAAACTCCACCACCTGATATCCAGCTTTTCTTAACTCTTCACTCTTGCCAATAGTCAAAATATACAACTGATGCATGGTCAAACACTGATGATGTTGAACTCTGTTTCTGTCTGGAAAATGAGTAGGGCATCCATGCCAGTAACATCCATAGAATTCAAATACAGTTCGAGATTCTTCATGGTAGCCATCCACATAATGTCCATTGATTCTCTGCTCACCACCATTCAATGCATGTTTGATCTCAATACCACGTGTCTTAGCTTCACTTTGAATCCATCTTACAGCTTTGATAGAGTAGTTCTTTTGATTAGGATACCCTTCAGGTGGGATGATGGCAATACTGTTTTCAGGCATATGATTTTTTCTCCATACTTTTGAACAAGCTTGAGCGATAGTGCAAGCTTCAGACAAAGGATCGAGTCCACTAATGTTGATCAATTCTCGTCTGAAACAAGCACATCCTCGTCTTAGAATATCAACATCACTACGACAGTATTCTTCCATCTCCTGTCTGAAGTCAAATATAGCACCACTCTCAATTTTCCCTTTATGCCAAGCTAAAAACACCTCACGATCCTTGACAGACATCTGACCAGGATTGTACATGTCCACAGGAAAGTAAGGTCCCACATACTTTTGGTTTGCCAGTGTATTTGCAAGATGAGGAAAGTAACCTTTCTTCATCTCTGTCAAGCCAAAAGTATCTGGGAAATTAGCCAGTCTCATATGCAAAAACTGATAAGAATCAAGGAATGTAACACGTCCTACTTTCATTCTAAGTATAGTATTTCCATTCATGATCACTTCAGGTTTCACTGTACCATATTCTAAGATATAGTGTAAGATGAACTGACCATCATATCCTCCAAAATTGTGTGCAATACATGTCACTCCTTTATTCTCATCTCCTAAAATCCAATTAGAAAATTGTGGTAAAGTGTCTATGCCTTCAAAGATAAATTCTCTCAGACCTGTTTGTGTCGAACAAGTCGGACAAAATGTATCTATAGCCAAATCCATGCAATCATCACAAGCTTTATGAGCAACACAGAAATTTACCGGATGTGTACCTGTTTCTTGATTTGACTCGAAATCAAAGAAGATGAAACGAGATTTCTTAGGTTGAGAAACCTCTTCTTCTCCTTCTTTTTGAGTCGTCTCAGATTTACATTCATAACTTTGAATATAGCATTGATGATTGGGTCCAACAATTTCTTTACAATTCCTACATTTTCTCTGTCCTGGGCATACATGATTTTTCTTTGTGCCCACAATCCTAAAATTACATTTACCACAATTATACACAAGTTGACAAATAGATTTATGTTGCTTAGATTTCATTGCCATATGCTTAGCAAAACAGTCTCTACCACGAAATGTCCTTTTAGAGTCCATACAACGTATCTTTTCACCACGAATACAAGGAATGTCACTATAGCAATCTTCACATCCATCAGCACATCTATGGGCACCTCTGTGGTTATATCCAACATCACAATACTCACAGTAATAGCTGGCACCAAGAAATCCTGTCACCTTGGTAATCGCATCATAGTGATCTACTCCATTGTAGTAAATATGGATCACCTTCGTCTCAGACTTCTTCTTGAACTGAAGTGGGAATATTAGTCCATCTTTAGGATACTGAGAATGGACTTTGATCAAGTACTTGGGAGCAAGTACTGATTGAATCTTCTTGTATTCCTCAATACCACAAGGCTTAGTATGAGGAATCTTCGCTTGATCCAATAACTTCATGGCTTCTCTGGTCTGCATAGGTCGATCAGATTGTCTAATATTTTTCCAATTCTTTTTCCAAGACTCTGATTCTTGTTTGTCCACATTGCATTTCGCAACCACCACAGCTCTCGCCATACACATTACATCTTTGGTATTGTTGATCTGGATAATACTTCTTTTGTTGATACTCATATTTTCTGATTCAAAATAAAGTCCAGCATGTAATGGTTTACGTCCACTGCCTACTGGAAGTCTCACCACTGTGACTTGAATAGTCATCTGTCCATCATTGATGCGAAAATTCTCATTGGACTGGAGCACTTTCATAATCTCTTCTAACACAGCTTCTCCAGTCATAGCTGAGACATCTCTCCATGTCACAAAGACACCCAGTTTCAATCCAGGATGAAGAATAGTCATCCGCATCTTGTCATTGGACTCCATCTGGCATCTTTCTTTGATGTCTTCAACCAGCCGATCAAACAATCTTGATATGAACTGATATGGCGAAACATTGTCAGGGAAAGTCTTGATGTTGAGTTGAAATTCTTTCCCTTGAGCTCGAAATAATCTAGACTTCTTCTCGTTGACTGCCTGGATAGTGAAATAAGAAGTCAAATCTTCATCATCTTCATCGTCTGAATACATAGTCATAGCTCTTCTTTTCCTTGGTGGTGGTCTAATATCATCTTCATTATCTGAGCTCTCTGTGTCTGAATAATCCACCAATTTCGGTTTAGGCTCTTCATCATCAGAAGTGGGTGGGATATTATCTCTCTGTCGTTTAACCATCTTGACTGTTCGAAGTTTAGTAGTGAAATGAGGCTGCAATGGGAATGCAAGCTCAATTTATGCTGGAAAAACCCAGATTTTTTCTGAAATCAATAGTTGAAATTTTACAAACTGATAGTTGAGAACTTCACAATGTGTCAGGCGAGACTACATGATTTTTACAGGACTCAGATTTGCAGGCGAGACTGCATATTATTTTACTAGGTCTAAAGTGCAGGCGAGACTACAATTTTTGAAAATTTGCAAGAAGTATCAGGCACTGTATAAACAGCACCATTACTCCCCCAGTACTATCCTAACCTCGGAATCCCTGGCGATTGAAACTGTCTCAAATACAAGTCAAATTCCTGCATGTCTCTATGGACCAGAGAATTTGAGGCGGAGCCACTCCAACCCGAAGGTCGGCGCCCTTAAACAACCGAAGCTGCTCTACCTTTTTAAATGCATATTCAACAGTTTCTGAAGCACAAAGCTTCTCTACGGGCCTCGGTGGACTATAGAGTACCAGTGGTCAGTTATATGTTCAACATATATCTCTACTGACTTAATAAGCAAATATTTGCGATTCATATATAAAGTAATCCTATAACAAAATGAGTTTGAAATGGTGTCTCAAATTTGCATACACCATCCCATAATAGTTATCATGCCTTTATAGTATGTAAAATCGATAACTTGAATATAAGAGCTATCTTATGGTAAAAATTTGAAGTCAATCGATAAAAAATACCTGAGATATTACAAATTTGACAAAATTTTGCATATTTTTTACCGTAAAAATTTTTTATTCAAGGGAGATAATTTATTGGCATGAAAAAAGCAAGAACCGGATTTCTAAAAAGTAAAATCATATTTTCCCAATAACTTGAGTTTGCTTGGATAGATTTTCAAAATTTTTGCACCCTATAAAAGCTTAGAACAATTGCTATCTTATAACATTAGAAATAATTCATTTGCAGGTAACACATAAAGAGAGCAAATCAGTTATGGCATATCAATTACCGACAGAAATACAACATATGATATGGACTTATTCGATGTACAATTCAGCTAAAGGGTTAGGATTCAGGAAGCAAATTCAAGAAGGATGGTTTAAACTTAGGTTGAGACGCTTGTCAAATGCTTTAGAGATTAAATCTCAGGATATCTATCACCAAGAACTAGGCCAACTACTTCTAAGCATGGACGAATTACTAAATCTTCCTGGCGAGATGCGCTTAAGATTTCATACGGAGATGCTCAAGATACATTACTCCAAATTTCACAGTATTGATAAAGCTCGTGTTTGGGTTGTAAGAATGAAAAATTTGACAATGGATAAACTTTACTCTATCCGTACTCGTGACACAGATATCAAGTATTTTTTGAATGGAATTATCTATGACAGTAATAAGTTTTATGGATGTTTGTACTTAAAAGAAGTAGCTCCTAAACACCAGGTCCAATGGTTATTGTCTGCATGGAATACTGAAGATGTATCTTTATCTGTGGCATCTTTAACAGCTGCAGGGATTAACCACTTTATAACCAGTGAACTGATTAGGTATATAAACAGACCAGATTCATATAACGTTGCCATTGGACATTATACTCCAAGACAGATAGAACCACAAATTATTTTGAAGTTTCCAAGTCGTGAATCTGATTATCTGCTGAATAACTGAATATGTATACGATCACCAAAAGTCTACCCGTGTGCTTAGATCAAATTTTACATTTTGATGTCTACAAAATAACTTTAGACCACATCTTATCATTAGAACCATCCAGTGCTGAGTTTTTGAAAACGAGAGCAGGAATCAAGAACTGGTTAAACCGATTTGAGACACATGATACATTCAGATTTTGGACTAAACGTAATGCTAGAGAGATGTTGAGAATCATTGATGACACTCC
>OZ026525.1:25195462-25315462 GCA_964019695.1 Loripinus fragilis | reverse complement strand
CGTGGTTCGATTGTGTGGCTTCGACGCAAATATTTCGCTTTACTGTTTATGAAATTACTCAAATTCATCATTTCAGGCCTCTTTGCAAATAGTAACTTATTTGAGATTGCATGTCTAGATCTCGGAGGGTGTTGGCTATCGGAGGTAAACAAAGGATTTTGAGGTTGGACATGGTCTGTCTTGAGACGATTTTATTTCATTTGGATTCGCTTTGAGGGATAAGAACAACATATAGGTGGATAGTATACAGAATGATGATAACTCTGAAAACAATACATCTTTTTGAACTGAATCTGTTCGAGTTTAAATCGCATTTGAATTCGGAAATGCAGTAATATGGACCAATATTTCGAATTCGTCAGTTAATATTCATATCTTTTATTTTATTTTTACTTGATGCACAGCCACCGCTGGAATGTATAACCTTTCTTTGGAATGAATCAGTCAAATACAATTCAAAAATACTTGTAAAACACTTATTTATTTGCAATTTTATGACGGCGGTATCATGTTTTGGGTAGCTTTCCGTTCGGAGGTATGTTGGGTAGCTGTCGGAGGGAAGGCATGTGCATGTTAACATTGATTTTTGAGAAGGGCAAATTGATTATGCTCATCAAACAAGCTCTTGCATACGGAAACGAAAGTGTAACACTCAAACACTTTCGAAAACAAGTGGTTTGATTGGCGAGGAACATATTAAGGGAGAAACAAGCTTAAACAAACCAATTTGTTAGAGTTTTTGTTCAACATTTAAGGAGTGTTTTTGTGCATTAGTTTGTTTTGTTTGTTTTGGCCTACCATATCTATTTAGCCCTTTGCATCACATTAAAGAAACAATCTGGCAGTAACATAACATGCAAAAGCATTATACTATGAAATGGGCACATACCTTTTGTGAAGGTGACTGATCAAGTAGCAATGCAATTAGTATACCAGATGTTTAGACGAGCACCTGTACGGTCTAATCAGTCTTCACTAATTGCATAAATTTAACTACATGTAGGTGTTTTCGCATTTACACAGCATAAGTTAACACACTTTAAAGAACGGCCTTTGGGTTAAAACAAGTGTAAATGACCAGGAAATGCCACAATCCCAGACAGACACATGGCACCAAGAGACAGGGACACTGGAACACAGACAAATAAGGAATACGCACAAAGTCAGAATACAATAAGCAAAGCATTCAGCTGCCTTTATCTCAGTGAGAGAATTGCAAAACTAGAAATGACACAATATAAGCGTTTAACACGAAGTGCTAAACACGAACCCCCAGCAAATACAACAAAAATAGTAAGTGAGTAAGGTCAGGAAATTTCACAATCACAAACTTCAGACAAACCCATGGCGCTGTGAGGAAGAGCCACACAGCAATCACGAGGAACTAGGAAAACAAACTAAACAAAGCAACCAGATCTCTCTTCCCCATCTACTCGCCCCCTCTCTCTCTCTCTCTCTATCTCTCTCTCTCCTCCTCCATTCTCTCTACTCGCTCACCTATCTACTCTCTACCCCCCCCCTCTCTCTCTCTCTCTCTCTCTCTCTCTCTCTCTGTGTGTGTGTGTCCCTCTCTACTCTCTACTCTATTCTCTTTGTCGTTCTCCACTCTCTATTCTCTTTGTCTCTCTCTACTCTGTCTCTCTCTACTCTGTCTCTCTCTACTCTGTCTCTCTCTACTCTGTCTCCCTCTCTACGTCTGTCTCTACTCTCTCTCTCTCTCTCTCTCTCTCTCTCTCTCTCTCTCTCTCTCTCTCTCTCTCTCTCTCGCCTCTATCTCTCTACTCTCTCTCTCTCTCTATACTTTATTCTCTAGTTGCACTCCTCTCTACTCTCTCTATACTTAATTCTCTACTCGCACTCCTCTCTACTCTCTTTTCCTCTACTCTCACTCCTTCTCTACTCACACTCCTTCTCTATTCTCTCTTTCTCTACTCGCACTCCTTTTCTACTCGCACTCCTTCTCTACTCGCACTCCTCTGCTCTCTCCTTCTCTACTCGCACACCTTCTCTACTCTCTCTTTCTCTACTCGCACTCCTTCCCTACTCGCACTCCTTCTCTACTAGCACTCATTCTCTCTACTCTCTCCTTCTCTAATCGCACTCCATCTCTACTCGCATTCCTTCTCTACTCGCACTCCTTCTCTACTCTCTCTTTCTCTACTTGCACTCCTTCTCTACTCTCTTTTTCTCTTCTCACACTCCTTCTCTACCTACACTCCTTCTCTACTCGCACTCCTTCTCTACTAGCAACCCTTCTCTACTCTCTCCTTCTCTACTCGCACTCCTTCAAAGTTCGCATTCCTTCTCTACTCCCACTCCTTCTAACTTCGCATTCCTTCTCTACTCGCACTCCTTCTCTACTCTCTCTTTCTCTACTCGCTTTCCTTATCTACTCGCACTCCTTCTCTACTAGCACTCCTTCTCTACTCTCTCTTTCTCTACTCGCACTCCTTCTCTAGTCTCTCTTTCTCTGCTCACACTTCTTATCTACTCGCACTCCTTCCCTACTCGCACTCCTTCTCTACTAGCACTCCTTCTCTACTCTCTCGTTCTCTACTCGCACCCCGTCTCTACTAGCACTCCTTCTCTACTCGCACTCCTTCTCTACTCACACTTCTTCTCTACTCGAACTCCTTCTCTACTCGCACTCCTTCTCTACTCGCACTCCATCTATGCTCGCACGTCTTCTCTACTCGCACTCCTTCTCTACTCTCTTTCTCTACTCTCACTTTCTCTACTCGCACTCCTTCTCTACTCGCACTCCTTCTCTACTTGCACTCCTTCTCTACTCTTTCTTTCTCTACTCTCTCTCTTTTTCTTCTCACACTCCTTTCTCTACTCGCACTCCTTCTCTACTCTCTCTTTCTCTTCTCGCACTCCTTCTCTACTCTCTCTTTCTCTTCTCGTACTCCTTCTCTACTGTCTTTCTTTACTCGCACTGCTACTCTTCTAGCACTCCTCCTCTACTCGCCTTCCTTCTCTACTCGCACTCCTTCTCTACTCGCACTCCTTCTCAACTTGCATTCCTTCTCTACTCGCACTCCTTCTCTACTCGCACTCCTTCTCTTCTCGCTCTTCTTCTCTACTCGCACTCCTTCTCTACTCGCACTCCCTCTACTCGCTCTTTCTCTACTCTCTCTTTCTCTGTCTCTCTCTCTTTCTCTCTCTCTCTATCTATATCTTCCTCTGTCTCTCTCTGCATCTGTCTCTGTCTCTCTCCCTCTCTCTCTCTCTCTCTCTCTCTCTCTCTCTCTCTCTCTCTCTCTCTCTCTCTCTCTCTCTCTCTCTAATGTATTAAGATATCATGAGCAATACGAGAATTTAATGAAATGATAGCGAGTGTTCGACTCCCATGTTCAGTCCTCCTCTGTCAAATTCCAAGTACGTCACCCGATCATAGGGTAATAGGTAAAGAACTGTAATAACGTGCTAACAGGGAACATTTTTATCATGGAATTGAGAGAGGAGTTCTCTGTATGCCTTAACAGTGAAGCCCTCTCACGAGTTAGGGTGTATTTGTACAAGCCATTTTATTCTAGGGAAAGGGAAAATGCCAAACTGAGGGGAACAATATTGTCGGAGAACGGGGAAATAAATAAAACATGAAACATGGAGACAAGTCAATATTTAAGAATAACAAGGGAATATGTACCTCCTGGGAGGGCCTCTATTATAGATAATAGAACAAACATCACAACTATAAAACTACTAAACTTGATATGATTAAAAATATTGTACCCAAACTCTAAACTTTACAATCCGATTGTCCATCTCTTTCTGAAAAGGACGTCACCCAGGTACATTTATTGAACTAAAAATAATTTAAAGTCGTACTGCAAACGGTTGCATAAAAATCTAATTAAACATTTGATTTTTACAGAAATTTTGATTGCCATTTGTCGCCAGTCGGGCGACACATGGCAATCGAAAAATCGGGCGACAAATGGCAATCGAAAACCCAGTTTCCAACGATTTTTGATCTACGTTCGTCGAAAGAATTAACGTTTTCGATTGCCGCATATCCGGTGTGAAACTTTTAAAAATATTTTAAAGATAATACAACCCATCTTTATTGCTTCTTATAGAATGACAAATGAGCCGCGACATGTGATTTCCAACAATGTGGCATTTTGAAATGAATAGACTCAGACGAGCCTGTGTAGCCTTCTTTTAAGCTTAGAAACTCCAAATTATGTTCGTTCAGTGGCTTAATATTCATATAATACTCAAGCGACAAGCAAAGGCTCTGATCAGACTGCGCGTATGCGCAATCTGGTCTGAGCCTTTGCTGGTCGCACATACCACATTGTTGGAAATCTCATGTCGCGGCTCAAATAATATTGTTTAAAAATAATGTCATTGTGGGGTTTGGGCTGCTGTTACCGGAATATAATGACCTGGGCCCGGAATTACAATGCCTCCTTAAAGTTAAGGAAGACTTACTGAGTTAAGTATTGATTTTTCAGGATGCCAAAAATGACGTTTCAAACTGATTAAAATCAAAATTGTTTCACTTTTCTGTAGATCACAATGATATCTTTGACCACAAGTACTGCATCGATCCAGGCAATTTATTTAGCATGTTGAAATATCAATACTTAACTTAAGTCGTCCTTAACTTTAAGGAACCATTGTAATTCCGGGGCCTGTACTACTATGTAAAGTTTAAAAACGTTAAAAGATAAAATAACAGAACGGATTACCACTGAAACTGCAATATTTTCAATATTTTTAGGGGTTTTGTTATATGGATTACTTTGTCCACCTATACAAATATGCAGTGAAGATCCAGATAAGCTTACATGTATACTAATACTTTTAAGAATGAACTGACAACAGACCAAAAACATAAATTGCTTTTTAATAGGTGTGGTATTTTATTTTACTGTCGCAATGGCGCAAAGAGTACAGCTTTAAAACGTATGCAAGCTGTACAGGGTTCATTATTATGTTTTTTATTTTGTTTGATTTATTTTTAACATCCCAGTCAACAATTTTTCGGTTATGTCGGGATGGGTCTTCCTGGGTTGAACCAGTACTAAGCTATGATTAATGTGTTTTACTCAAGAACACAACACAGTGACGCCGGAGAGGCCAGAAATTCGAACGCTCACGTTACTCGATAGCTGCACATTAAACTAAGAGTAAGATGCGCGGATCCAGAGAGGGGGCGGCAGAGGGTCCTGACCCCCACCCTTGAAAATCGGAAACCTTTGGGGCTCTTTAGCCATACTGGTCCAGATTCCCTGGAAAATCAAAAGCTACCAAGCCAGCATTCCATATTGGGTAATCATCGGCCCGCCAGCGTTTTGCTGTTTGGCTGACGATGGCCCGCTTTTAGTGGTATTTTAATTCCTCACTCCATTCATCTAAAAAAAAGTGTCAGAGTTAAGTTGGACTTCGTCTGACAAAATTTCTGGATCCATGCATGATTAAGCATCGCAAGGGATGTTTTGTTGCATTTTTCTCACTAGTATTTTACAAAACCGAAGAAAGCGTATAAGTGCAACGCTACTAGATGACGGTTCAAGACATGGACATACCCTATCCCAGCCAGCACGCATTGTCGGGCAACCATCGGCCCGCCAGCGAAATGCCATTCAAAATGTTTTAGATGTTGCATAGCAAAAAAGGAAGAAAGGAAGGCGGGAGGGGGGGTTGGGGACCGGCTTGAGAGCCCCGTTGAAACCCATTCAATGTTTGTGGTGTTTTTTTTTGCATGCGTTGTTGTTGTTGTTTTTTACGGTTGGGGGGGGGGTGGTAAATTGTTGATATAGTTTGTTTCATTGAATAGAATCCTAAAGGGCGGTGCAACAGGAGGGTGTTTCAGTGGCCTAGGTGAGTTGCATATTTCAATGGATTTGATCAGGGTATTTCAGTGAACTGCGTGGTCTGAGTGCTTCCCTGGGCTGGGCGGTTTGGGTGTATCAGTTGCCTAGGGAGTTTGGGAGTTTCAGTGGGTGGGCTGTTTTGTGCATTTCAGTGGACTGTGTGCGTTTGGGTGTTCTGTGGCGATTCAGTAGACTGGTGGTTATGGGTGTTTCAATTGTCTGGATGGCATACATGAATATATTTTTGGATCAAAGGTTTACTAATCATGCACACGTGACATCTTAACCAACAGTTTCCTTGCATTTTGACACTCCATTTACACAACAAGATGCGCCTCAATGTGAACCTGCATTTTGTAACCCTGTTCACGTTGTTAATATACTGTGTTGCCAGGTAAGATAATGAGTATAAGTATGGCACATGTTCTTGCCTTCTTTCAGGGACCATACCCTCACCCCCATCCCACCCAGCCATCATATCCCCTTCCTATATCAAGCACACTTGTTTCACCAAAATTGAATCAGTGCCAAATTTAAATAAATATGTTTTCCCAGACTCACTAGACAAAAACATGCATAATGGCGACGACTGAAGATGAGCGCTTTTCACAACACACCACAACTGTAAAACGTCTCAAATTCCCTTCTGTATTTCGCCCCCTGATAGTCTTCCATTTGTAGCATTACTTATTTTTTTTGTATCAAGACATGCTTAAAATATATCAGATTCAGGCACTAATTGTGCGGCAGTTTGTATCAATCTTCGAAATCAAAACCACTGTCACTCCGATAGCAAGGATGCCAGCTGTCAAGTTACCTCTGCACATTTTGCTAACCACCAAAGCGATATCAACGTAAGCAAATTTCAAATATTGATGTTGTAATAGCATTTTGAGATACGACTCTTATAAATCATGCAGGAGAATGATATAGAATTGTGGCGACACAAGCAAATTGTGTCAAAGGTTGATGTAAATCCAGCTATGATCAAACGAATAGCATTTTTTCATTGAAAATTTCACAATCGTCGTTTGAAAGGTCGCCCAGGGTCCTACGGACATGGATCAAAAGCATTTAACACATTCCGAGTCCTTATCATTCATTATAGAAGCAACCTGTTTGCTGTTTTCGTCTCCAAGAAACTTTCTATAGGACATAAAAATGGATAAATACAGACCCTGTCCATCCATAAGCGCAATGTTTACCTCCGATAGCCAACACCCTCCGAGATCTAAACATGCGGTTTACCTGGGTGATCTGAGAAAAATCAAAATATAGCAAGAAGCGAGCAAAGCTCACATACGCCCGGCGGTAGTCATCAGACGTTGTAACACTTTCAGAGAAAAGACAAAATTGTCAAAGATTTCATAATCCTAAATCAACTAGTTTCTGAGAAAACTTTGATGAAAAATGTCCATATGTGTTATATAAGAGTGACAGAAGGAAAATTGAAAATTTGAAAAAAGAAGGCAAAATCTCAAGTCGAGCACTCTACCACTAAGCCAACGGGTACAGTATGCATGATACGTGAGTTTTTTCCTATCACACAGACGATCAGTGAATGCTTAGACAAGCAGGCACTACTAAGATTTTAGAAACGGTGAGAACGGAAACTTTTGAGAGATGCCAAAAATTCATTGTAGTAGACATTAAAAGCAGAATGAGAGCGATTTTGGTAAAGAAAAGCAGTGGAATCCCTGACTTGTTTATAGGCTGCAAACACGTTACAAAAAATACTCATAAATTTTACAAAATTCAATGAAAACAGCATGGAGGCCAAGAGGCAGCAAAACTTTTACAATAAGGCCGTCATAGTTGTATATTCTTAAATCTTTTTTCTTTGGAGCATACACTTTCATGATCTGGTGCAAAAAATCACGAATTGGCCCATAATAATCCACTACTTCCGGTTTATGTTGTGTATAGCCTTCACATTGTCGAATACCAACTTGGCACATTTTCTTCATTTAATTCACTGGATACATGCGTTCAAGACATGAAATCCTGTCCCACTCATGCAGTAGAGTCTAGCAAAATTCGCAATGGTTTTGATATGGCTGGGTTCCCGGTTTCAAACACGTCAATCGAGCTTGTCCCACACGTGTTAGATAGGGTCAAGTCCGGCAACAAGCTCGGCCGTGGAAGACTAGCGATGTTCTGTTGATTTTATATTCCTCGATGATGCGAGTACAGTGAGGTATTGCATTGTCATCTCAGAGCACCATGTTCTGGCCATCTAGCGAGTCCAAGGGTGACCTAACATCAGATTCCAGGATTTTACCATAATGCTTCAGTAGCAATTCCTTGCACTCGAGAATCAATGTAGAGCGTTTCCTTTTTGTAATACTGCCATTCTCTTTTCAAAGGTCTGCTTACAACACTCTGAGACACGTTTAATACCCTTGCAATGTCATCTTGTTTCATACCAGCGTTTCCAATTGCAATTTTTCACATTCAGTCTTTTTTCTTCTTTGTAGATTTATCCAAAATACGCGTTTTAAGGCTATTTCATGACTCAACAGCAAAAGAAATTCATTCTTACATATCAACACCTGGACAGTACTGTGTCGTAAGCTTCCCGTTCATGGACAGTAGTGGATGAAACTAATCGAACGTATCCAAATTTGGTAGCCAAAATACAAGTGCACATGCCGCATAAAACCCAAAACTAAAATTATTTTTCATTACTTCAAAAATCGGAATTGTTTAAAAATATGCTTAACTTTATGGCAATAGTATATAATCTGGTGTCCTGGGTGTGAAATTGAATTAAGTCGCATATTTTGAATTGTTAATTGTTGCCTGCTCTTTCTGTACAGTATTGGTAAAGTACATTAGGGCTTACATGATATATTTGTATGAAATGGGTCTCGACGAGAGAAATCCTGTCTTCAAGGGGTTGCGAACAACAAAGACGCAGACCAGCCTGCGCATCCCCGCAGACTGATCAGAGCCTTTGCTAGTCGCTTGAATATTCTATGAGTGTTAAGCTACTGACTGAACATCATTTGGAGGTTCTTAGCTCAAAGGAGTCTGCACAGGCTCGTCTGAGTCTACACTTGTCCAAATGCCACATTGTTGGAAATCACGTGTCGCGGCTCAAATGATATATATGTTTATCTTTAACCCTAGGGTGAAAATAATATGAATATGCGCTTGAATGATATTGATACATGATATTGATACATGTAATTAAAACTAGTCAAATAAATTTTACTTAAGCTAAATTTATAACTCGCATTTTATAAGATAGCTTTGACCATCTCTGTGCACAGTAGCACTTCCATCTGGCCTCGAGGTTATGAAACATTCGTCATGCTCAAGTCAGCTGAGTATTGAAATTCAAATCGTCGAAGTTTGGTATTAAAATACTAAAACGAAAAGAAGGACAGGAGCCAGAGAGTCTACTTAAGGACATATGCTATAAATACTTCCCATGTTGAAATCTGTTCAATACTTTGCATACAGTTTGTTTTATGCATGGGCCAAGACGTCTTTTTACACCGGCTCATTTACAGTTTCAGCCCCTAAGCTATGGAACACTTTCCCTACATCAGTTAAACAAGCAACTTCTTTGAATACATTTAAAAGAGCTATGATAGAATTTATTTCATTTTAGAGACTGCAATTTTACTTATGAACACACTATTTTATATACCCATCAGAACACATCGGATGTACAATGTAGACAACAAATGTGCCACATGACGTAAGACTGTGTCATACTTTTAATTTGTCTGAAACTGCATTGTTATCCTTTTTTTAGCAATGCCATGCATGCTTGTATATATGTACATATTACCGTTCGTTTATTTCCATGTTTTATATATCAGTTATATGTTCAGAGGGCCATATGGTAGACTGGCCGTCGAGCTAAATATGTCACCCTCTTGAAATATTGTATAAATAAATAAAATAAATAAAAATAAATAAATTTATGAAATAAAAAGCATTTGTCACCGTGCTTATTTTTCTTAATCTCATATGGAAGTTTTCAGCATTTTTTCAATTTTCTAAAAATATGAAAGAATAACACTTATCCTAAATATCGAGCTAAAACTATTGTAATATTCAGCCAGCCACTTGCTTTTAGCTTAAATAAGTGACCATGACATCAAACCTTTAAGATAATGTGCAGGTTTAGTTTTTGTCCCATGCTGTGACAAGATACTGCATAATATATTTTGGCAATTCATCGAAAATTGGAATTTGTTTTTAGAATAAATCATAATATTAAAAAATCAGATGTTGAAAATCTCACGTATTTATTTTTATTTCATGGACTATTAATATACCTTTCAGAAAAAAGACTAAAAATCTGGGGTCACCGAACTAATTCTCTTTCAGGAGGGCCAAATTTAGGTCAAAAAATGGAGGAATCTGTGTCCTTGCTGATTTTCTCATATCCTCGACCTCCTCTCTGTTGCTTTCTGTCAATAACACTTAATTACGGCATGTGCCACAAAAATAAAACACTTTTTCAGGTTCTGGACGATGTTGTTTGAAAACTATAGCTGATGTAATTGCACTTTCTCCTAATTTTCCAGTGTCCCAACTTGAGGGTGGTTCGTATTTTTACTGGAACAAATATTTAGTTGTTTATTATACCGAACAAAAGTGAAAACGCTACACTACAATTATCTATATTTTAAGAGAAAGTATTGGACAAAAAGTATTTACTAAAGCTTAATAATGTTGCCCAGAAATCCAGCAAACGATTCGTTGAAACTCCACCAATTTATCGCGTTTGATGTATGATGTATGCTCCTTAAAGTGTTTAAAGCTTTATTCACTGAAATTTGCGATCGCGCGGCAAATTAAAATTGTTATGCTTATCAAAATTGGTCTTAATTGTGTTGCATAAAAACACAAGAAAATTGCTTAATCACTTGAAACAAGCTCAGAAATCAATTCCGAATTTAGCAAAATTGTAAAATATTGAAAATTATCTCCCTTTGACAAAAACAAATAGGGAATATTAAATGTTTGGTAATCTTCGATTTATCAGGATTTTCGATAATTATCTTTGCCAAATCAGGTAGACATCTCAGCACATTGTTTCTTCCATTTCTCGACTAGTAATGTCCTCATACTAAGATGCAACAACACATTGATTTTCCTATGGAAATTTCAGTATTAGATTTTTAAACTTGGCAATTTGATGGAAAATCCACTTTTTAAGATTGTTCTCTAAACGATCAAAACACACTTGAGATAAGTCCTTCACATTTCTGGTTGTCCCATGTCTAGACTACCATTTCGTGCAGTCGGATCTCGTAGGTAGTGGATTTCTGAAGGCCTAAATTGTGTTAGATTTCCATTCAAATTGGCAACCTGAAAAAATGGACCCCTATCACAGTTAAATGGCTTTCATGTGTTTCCTCGTGACAACATCCGTAAAACTTTTACTGTTATGCATTGCCCAGTATTTGAACATTAAGATACACTTTCAATTGCATTCTTGGTTTGCATTATTTTGTATAAGGTGACAAACAATTCAGGTGTAGCGTTTTCACTTTTGTTCAGTATATTTAATGGGTTAATACATCTGGCTGTATAGAAGAAAGTTCCATAACATATGCCAGTAAGTAAAAATTATTTCAGAGCGATATCATGTTTTTACGTCCGTCCCTTGAGAACCGGCCTATCAGTGCAGTTGCAGTTATAGAAAATGGAATTTGGGTGGAGCAACCCATTATTCTGAAAGTTAAAAAAATGACGATAGTTCGTTGACAACGACCCCTGGAGGGGACATATAAGATCGCTTTTTGGCTCATTTATATCCTACATATTTTATCTCACACAAGTGTGTCAAAAATTGAGTGTCATGTCCACAACTGTCAGTGCATTCACGAATATATTGACACGTTTCTGGATGCGGTGTATATTTCCACGGCTACGTTTCAATTTGTGTTAAGGGCATGTTGAAACAGACATATGATTCCTTTAACTTCGAAGAAATTCTTTCTTTCAAGAATCGAATAAATGTGTGAATGTCAGTGCTGTCACGGTCAGTACAATCACGTTCCCTATTGTGACAGCACTGACCATTACTCTGCTAATATTCAGGATTAAGTACTTATCTATGCCCCATCCCCTCACTACCTGTTTCTTTAGGGCAAATGAGACGCTTGACAAGATGGCCACGACAATAACCTTGTGGGGAAAATAGGTACATCTTGGCCTTTTTTAAAGCAAGGTTAGATTTTATCTCTAGGGGAAATGTGTTTAAATCATTCATAAAAGAGGATTTTTGCGTCTTGCATAGCTAGGTGACAAGTGTTTTGTGTTGGCATCGAAAGAAATTTTCCAATCCGTTCGTCTGCCACTGCCATTGGGCTAATATACGCTTATATTAGCATCCATGGCCAGCGTTTGTTTTCAGGGTTATTGGTTCTCTGGTTACTGTCCTTCCAGCCTCTCGATTTAGAAGCCAGAATTGAGATGTTGATAGCCGTAGAAAGTGGTTGAGTGGGAAAATGTGTGATATATGTGTGTTTGTCGATATGCCAGTGTACAGTAACATATACCAGCCAAAACTAATATCCAAACCATACTACTGAAACATATTCATTGACAAGTATACCATACTTTTTCACTTTCCAGTCGACTGACTAAAGCATATCCCCCTCCATCTCCGTGCCTCCGCCCCCTACCCATCTAGTATTCTCTTTAAATTACCAAAATATAACCTGATTAAGACAGCATAAAAATTATCAAAACATATTAGATTCAGCAAAGAATCTGGTACAAAATGCACAGATGCACAGTTCGTGTACGATGGGCATTTGGAAATGTCGTAGCATGGCATCATAACTCACCAATGTGCTGATAAAATTTTGTAGGAAAATAGAATTCAACGGCTACTAGATGGCTTATTTTTGTCAAAAAAAGACACCGCTTGCAAGTGCTGCACATGCTCATTATGCGCTAAGGTTTATATACTGACGAAAATTTAAGCAAATTATTAGGAAAAAAACGAAGGAAAATTGTGGAACTTATTTACGATAATGATTTAACGATTTTGTGCCAGCTTTTTTTATCAAGATGTATTATGCGATCGCTGCTTGTACGACGTACATCTTTACAACTAATAGAGAAATGGTAAACTTTCAAAGGTGGGACTTTTTATGCCCTCAAAGGAACTTTGGGGGGCATAACTGCCCGTCCGCCCGACCTGATTTGTGTCCAGTGCATAACTCCTAATTATATTATTTGAGCCAGGAATCCCAAAATTAGCAAGTGGATGAATATTGGGATGGCGAAGTGTCGCGTACCATTTTCGGGTCACTATGACCTTGACCTCGGCCTCTGACCTAGTGTTTAGAACAATCGTCCGAAGCTTATCTCCCGTGTATTTGAGGTAGGAATCCCCAATTCGGCGTGTGCATGCATCATTGAATGACGAAGTGTCACGTACCACCCTTTGGTCACAGGGACCTTGACCTCTGACCTAGTTTATAGAATTGGCATCGAATCTGGTTTGTGAATGCATCTTTGGATGGCGGAGTGTCACGTACCATTTTCAGATCTCTGTGACCTTGACCTCTGACCTAGTTAAACTTTTTAGAATAATCATGTCCGGAGCATATCTATTTTATTATTTGCGGTAGGAATCCCAAATTTGGAAGGTAAATGCATCTTAGGGTGGAAGAGTGTCCCGTCCTATTTTCGAGTCAGTGTGACCTTGACCTCTGACCTAGTTTCTAGAATTTGATGTGTGGGTGCAACTTGGGATGGTAGAATGTCGTGTACTATTTAGTGGTCAATGTGACCTTAAACCTGACCTCTGACCTAGTTTTAGAATGATCATGTCTGGAGCATATCTCTTATATTATTTGCGGTAGTAATCCCAAATTTGGTGGGTGAATGCATCTTGGGATGGAAGAGTATCCCGTCCCATTTTTGGGTCACTGTAACCTTAACCTCTGACCTAGTTTCTAGAATTTTCATCGAGTCTGGTGCATATCATACATATTTGTTAAGAAGAAATCCCCAATTTGATGTATGGATGCAACTTTGGATGGTTATATGTCGTGTACCAAATCTGACCTAGTTTTTAGAATAATCGTGTCCGATCAAATCTCCGATATTATTTGATTTAGGAATCCCAAATTTAGTGGCTGCATCTTGGGATGACAGAGTGACATATACCAAGTTTGGGTCACTGTGACCTTGACTAATTTTCTAGAATTATCGTGCCAGGAGCATATCTCCCATATTGATTGAGGTAGGAATCAATCCCAAATTTGGTGTATGGATGCATCTTTGGATGGTGATATGTCGCGGACCATTTTAGGTCACTGTGACCTTAACCTATGACATAGTTTCTAGAATAATCGTATCTGGAGCATATAGCCATTATTATTTGAGGTAGGAATCCCAAATTTGGTGTGTGGGTTCCTCTTGAGTTGGCGGAGTGGTGCATACCATGTTGGGTCAGTTTGACCTTGACGTTGACTTCTGACCTCATTTCTTGGGTTTTCGTATGATTTCCTTTATATCAAATAACTTAACGTCAAATTTGTCTTATGCTAGACCAATTCCTTTGGGGTATTCGTCACGTTACGGTGACATTTCTTGTCTCGATTTTGCTTTATACTCCTAGTTATTCCTACATGTAATAGTACTATCCCTACTTTTCAAGAAATGGGTGGTGAAACTCAACACCTCATATTTTGTCGATGGCATAATAACCTCTAATGGTATCGCTTTAACCATCGCCGAATTGATAGATTTCTAGTCCAAAAGTATTCTT
This sequence comes from Loripinus fragilis, assembly GCA_964019695.1. Taxonomy (NCBI): domain Eukaryota; kingdom Metazoa; phylum Mollusca; class Bivalvia; order Lucinida; family Lucinidae; genus Loripinus; species Loripinus fragilis. The sequence continues at coordinate 25,300,873 of OZ026525.1, read as the reverse complement.
ACTTTTTCCCCACTATTTTCGATTGAAATGAACGTCAACTCATAGGTTAACTCATTCTGTCCCATGGGAAGATTAAGAGTTATCTTTCCTTTGTTATGGTTTACACAATTTCTATTGGTTCCAATACAAAGAACATAAAGTGTGTTAATAAAGTGTATGACAAAAGAAGGAACATAGGGCATTTTTTAAACTACCGTCGGTTATATATTTTCAAAATATGTTCAATGTGACATGCGAATTTTAGTCCTAAAATACTGAAGCGTATTGCTTTGCTTTCTGAACGGTTTTGGTATTGCCATTCCGATATTTAGTTACATGAAACATCCAACTCAGTCATCATTTGTATAATTACTGAACCAGATTGTGGCCTACCAAATTGTACAATATATCTAATTTCACGAACTAGTCATAATGTTCTGCACTCTTTTCAAAAGGTAAAATGTTATATTTTCCACTGAAATTTTGCGTTTTCTAGTTGCCTATACCTTTATTACATGTATTTACAATAATATTTAACGTGTCTACATCATCACATCGTCATGAAAGCTATGCCACAACATAAAGAAAATGTAGCTCTTTAAAGCGATACCAAACATGCTAAAGTTTGCAAATCGGTTACTGAAATAAAAGACCATGCTGCCAACACTCCAAATGAACCTCCTACGTCCTGGTAAGTGTCCATTTCCAAAAACGGTAATCATTCTCGATGGCACCATTGAGACTGCATAAATCATTTTTGTACGAACTGATCTTAGTGTCCACTTTGTATCATGCTATTTTATAAAATTTATGATGCTTTTATTCAGTTCTATTATTTCGCAAAGTGGAGCACATTATGTCAGTGCAGTCACAAACGTGTCAGTGCAGTCACAGTCATGTCAGTGCAGTCACGTTCAAGTTTAATTCAAATTACGTAGAGTCCATCGCTATATTGTACTTATTTTTTATATCTGACTATGCAATAATGAAATACTAAACTTTTGACAGAAATCATAAAGAATATAAATCTACACAATTGTGTTCATAAAAAAACACCACACTTTGAAAATACAATTTTTCGTGTAAGTTTACTTTAAACAAATCTCTCTCGCACAGAATATAACGAAATTGCATAAAACTCGAGTCTCATAAGGTTTATGATCAGTATTGTAGATCACCTTATTAAGATAATGAACATCTCACCAGAGACTGATTTAATGATAAAAAGTTTGTTTGTGACTGCACTGACAATTTAGCTAGAGTAGCAGGCATACAATTGTTAATTGACCAATTATTCATCGAGTTAAACTTCGCATATGTTCAATATTAGTTCCCCCGTGCTTGTTTAATATAAATATTGCAGCAAGATTGAAAATCTAGACACTTATGTTTTATGATTTAGTCTTTCTGGATTCCTCCATTTTTTGATAATGCCCCGTTTAAAAGTGCGTAACAGGAAAAATAATGTTCTTATTTCTCAACCAAAACTTATGTTGTGGGTTCTCAATAGAACCGTCTCAATGAGCACCCAAAATATATGCTGCAATTTATGTGTAAGGGAATATTTACAATTTTACGTGATAGAAATGTCTTTGCCAACTGATAATATAACCAGAACAAATTTCATGCTCATGTAAATTGAGCATGAATAAATTTATAACCTGCAGGTGATGAGAAAAAAGGAGCCTCATGACTGTCCAGCAGCATGCGCGAATCCATACGGGAGGGGGCGACCGGGGTCTGGACCCCCTATGGACAATCACGAAGCTACAGGATTCCTTAGGAATATCGGTCCAGAGCCCCCCTGGAAAAAATACAAAGCTATCCAGCCAGCATTCAAAGTTCCGCCAGCGAAACGCCATCTAGATGGAGTTTCGCTGGCGGGCCTATTATGGTCCGCTTAAGATGTATTTGATCTCCTCTTCATTTATCAACTACAACAAAAAATATAAAAGCGTTTGAGGTGGACCCTCCCCCACCCCACCCCACCCACTGACGAAACTTTCTGGGTTCACGCATGAGCAGTGAGCAATGAAGGGTTCATGTAGGTTTGTCAGCTGGATTAAATTAATATGACCGTCGGGTAAACTACGTCTACGTTTCCTATAGCGAACACGATATTTCCGTTTGACTTTTTTTTTTTTTAAATATACTAATAAAGTTATTTCAAAGGAATCTCATAAAATGGGGTCTTCTTTCATCCTACATTTCCAGAGATGTGATTAGGTGCTATAAAATGCGGCATTTAAATCCACCGATACCAACAAAAAATTGTGAGCGTAAAATTGTAAATATTATCTTACCCATAAATGTTAGCATATGTAATGGGTGCCCAAAAGAACCGTCTCGCTGAGACGGTTCTTTTGAGTGCCCACAACATATGTTTTGGTTGAGAAATAAGAAAAATATTATTGTTACACACTTTTAACAAAAGGCCTGTTAGAAATAAGACCCTATCTTTTCTTAAGTGGAGTCTCTGTCTTCTATTCGTCTGTTCATCTGTACGTCCTTCTGATTGTAGGTTAACCTTTTCGGGGTTGGGAGGGGTGGGGGAATAGCATCTTTTCCTGGACCTCGATCTCTAGTTCTCTGTTCAATTGAAATGTTGATCACAGTTTGCAAGTCAAACACTCATCGAGTCACATCTGGAGGAAACCTGTAGCCGCCAAACCTCAAGTTAGGCTGCTGAGCTATAGAGATTCTTAAAATATAGAGTTAAGCAGATGTGATTATAATCATTCGTGTTAGCCCTCAGCATGGCAATAGTCATGCTAACGTCCAAATCTTGAAGGTTTCGACAACTATTGAAACCTGCCTCTTATCTTAATTGGGCCTCGTCGCGAAAAAACCTGTCTTCGGGTGTTTGCGAAAATCAAAGGCGCGACCAGCCTGCGCATCCGCGCAGACTGATCAGCGCCTTTGTTATTCGCTTATTGGAAAGAATCATATCTAGACTTGCTACGAGCGAAATTTCAATTTTCTAGCTAGTCTTTGTAGCTGAGCAGAATAAATTGAATCTAACTTTGTCGGAAACCCCGAAGACAGGTTTTATCGCGACGAGGCTCAATTGAAATACAATTTAATTCTGCTATGTGCATATAGAGCATACTTTATACGTAAGTGCTATATGTCTCAATTTGGTCTGAGTATTCTTCAACGTCCATACTTTGTCTTTACTGTATGAGTAGAAAAGGCTCTGGCGAGACTGTGCAGATGAGCAGCCTCATCAGAGCCTTAGCTTAGAATTTTCTAAATTTTAAGACAGATACTTAGGAAGTGAGAGCTGGTTGTTTTGTTGTTGTTGTTTTTTTCGTTTTCCTGGTGACTCATGACTGTTGTCTGGCTCTCCTCGCGATGCCATGGTCTTGTCTGCAGTTTAAGATTGTGGTATTTTCTGATCATACTTACTTACTATTTTTTAATGTTAAATACAATGTTGATTCAAAGGCTCTTCTGCAACAGAACATATCAGAGCCAGTATTTGGGCCTCGTCGCGAAAAAAACAGTCTTGGGGGTGTCCGACAAAGAGAGTTTCAAACCAGTCTCTTCAATTACAGAGACTAGCTAGAAAATTGAAATTTCACCTGCAGCAAGTTTACCTATGATACTTTCTAAAAAGCGAATAACAAAGGCGCTGATCAGACTGCGCGAATGCGCAGGCTGGTCTGCGCGTGTGTTGTTCCAAACCCCTGAAGACAGTTTTCTCGCTTTGCGGCCCATTTTATGGTGATTAAGTTTATACATGTAAATGCAAAGAATCGTTGGAAAGCCTACTTTTGCTTAAGGTAGTGCGGGACCCATGTCAAAAGATAACCTTACTTTTACTTAAAAGTAAGAGTGTAAGAGTTATCGTTCCTGAATCTTGTTTTTAAAAGAGTATACTTATTTTCTAAGACGGTAGATATTATTCTCCCCTGACAACTCTTTGATGCTTGAAACGTAATTATGTAAGTATTTTGCTTTCACAAAAAGAAGGAATGCAAGTATTAGCTTTTAAAAACATCACCCAGAGTATGAAGTCATTCAGTATTTTGATGGTTAAAAGTTGTGGACCGTATACATATACATACTATATACATGTCTCGGTTGCTATTTCTGCATGCTGCCACTAACCTAAGACCCACCCCATCCCAAAAAGGGGGGGGGGAGGTTGTAGACGTGCACATGCCTTGTATGTGACATTCTCATGTTTTAGGTTCCATGGAGGTACATGGTCACTAATGTTTTATGGAGAAATGACGTAACTATTTCAACTACCTTATCACACCCGATAGGCAGCAATAAAAACAGTCTAAATAATCGATGAATGCTGATAACAAATTGCTAGAAACAGTGTTTGTGATTGCCATTTGTTGCCTATCGGACTACAAACAACAATCCAAAATTCTGTTACTTACAATATTAAACTACGTTCGTCGATAGCATTAACGTTTTCGATTGCCGCCTATCTAGTGTGTTTTTTATATACTGAAGACGTAGCCAAAACAATCTGATATAAGGGCTAGGAGTTATTTAATGTTTCTGTTGAAAAAATTATTTTGTTTCGTTGCATGTTTCATGATGATAAAATGGACATTTCTGCATACATTTTAATAAAATTAATTGGAACTGCATGTGCCTGAAAGGAAGATATATGACAATATAACATTCTTTTCTGTATATTAACGGTTGGCAAGCATGGTACAGATGCGCGAATCCAGGAATTTTCATCAGGGGGGGGGGAGGGTCCAGGTCAGTCTGACAAAAAAGCTCTGACAATGACTTTTTTAGTCCTCAGCTTATTTTACAGAAGTCAAATGGTCAATTTCAAAGAAATCTATCGTTTTTCAAGGCTCCAGATGGGGTCCAATTTTTTCCAGGGGGTCCAACTTTTTCCAGGAGGTGTTCAATTGCTTAATCCCTATAGAAACCCATTTAATTTGTTATTTTCCAGAGGGGGTCCGGACCCCCTGCCCCCCCCTCTGGATCCGCACTTGGTGCAGCCATCACAGCTTCATGGTTAAGGCTACTATACATTATCTCATTTGGGCTTGGCAAACGTTAATAGACAGAAGAATGTATCATCCTTTTATTGTTATATACCTTATAATAAGTGTTTACTATAGAAACTTGAGGTGTTTCAATCGCTGACAATTGTACATTTTATTTAATAATGTGTCATATTTTGGTTGATCGTTGACCAATCACTGACCGCGGGCTTTATTTCCGATAAAACATGACTGCAGAGGGCTAAATTGCCATTTCAACCTGCTCACGGATATCCTCTGCGAGTTAAGATACCGTCGCTTATGCTTTATTGAGAAATGACCAAAATATTTAATTATCATAAGATACGTTACTTTATTACATCGGATAGGCGACAATCGAGAAGGCTCTGAACAATCGATGAACGTGAATCGCAAATCTCTAGAATTTTCCATTTGTCCCCAGTAAGGCAAACAAACTGCAATCCAAAAAGTCTGTTTCTGACTGTATTTGATCTACGTTCGTCGATAGCATCAACGTTTTCGATTGCCACCTATCCGGTATGTGTATTGATACAATGAATACGTAACCAAAACAATCTGAAACAAGAGCTAGGAGTTATCTACATTTTTCAGTCATGTTTCTGTTGAAAAAAAGTTTGTTTCCACACCGGATAGTGAGCAATCGAAAACACTGTTAACCATTGACGAACGCGGATCAAAACTCGCTAGAAACAGTATTTTGATTGCAAAGTGTCGCCTGTTCGATGAGTGATGGTAATAAAAAAAACTATGATTCTAACTATTTTTGGTCTATAATCGTCGATAGTATTGATGTTTTCGATTGCGCCTATAAGGTGTGGTTTTGTTGCAACAGTGGACATTTTTTTGGAAATGCTTTTGCTTGAAAGGAAAGTATTCTAGAACTTTTTGGATACTGTAAAGGCGGCACCTCATGACTGCCTTATAAGTCTACTTTAGACATAGGTAAAATCTGAAGAAGAGGCGTTATAACTACATTCGAAAGTGTTTATTTATTGTTTGACTGCTCTAGGTTTTGTTTGTTTGTTTGTTTTGTTGCTTTACGTACCAAGTCAACAGCTATGGTCATTGCGGGATGGTCAGTTCACCTAACCACACTTTTTCCTGGGCAGGCTTGAACAAGCGGTTAACCAGTAATTCGTGCACATATTTTCGCTTGTAACTGACAACAACCCTTCTTGAATGAATCAGCGGAAGGGAGGAGAATGATCGTAGAAATCATTTCATGATCAATCTCCACGAAAGTATGGGACCGGACGAGCAGTCTGCTCTAGATCTACACTGTTTGTTTAAGAGGCTTCATAATATTTCAATAGACGATAAAAAACATACCATTGTGTTAAGGGTTAATAAATGTGGGTTCAGTGCATTAACGGACAGGACTTTCATGAAATGCACGCAGACCTGCGCGGCTCAAGCAACGTTTAAACGCTTAACCAATGGATAGAACCTGATTTCCATTCTTGAGCAGTTGAAATAACCGAACCACGCCCAGATATGAAAATTAAAGTTGCCACCTTTACAGTACCCAAAAAGTCCTATAATATATTACAATGACAATATAACATTCCTTTCTGTATATTAACGTTTGTCAAGCCCTTGTGCGATAGTGTGTTGCAGGCCTCACCGCTGTGTGGTTCTGGTTGCAACACATCACATTCAGGCTTGCCAAACATTAATACAAGGAAAAGAATGTTTTATCCTCTTATTGCATATTTGTAAGTTTATTCTTTAAATGACATTTAGATCTATTCATCAGGAATAAAGCTATAATTTTTAGCTTTTATCTACATAAATCCTACGTGTAAGAAAGCATCAAAGTCTCAAGACATGCTATAGCCATGCTTTAATGAGAATCATAATATAATGTGCTGGGTAACATATGCTAGGTCAAAATCTTTTTTGTCATTTTCTACGCCCATTTGTCAGTGCTTAATCAATAATAGCTATGTCTCCGCCCAGTGATATACAGTAGGGCGTAGACAAACAAAAAAATTGGTTGAAAGGGGAGACAACACTTAATATAGTTTTTATTTTTTTCAGGATTTTTCAGAAAAGTCACCAAAACAAAAAAACGAGCACGGTGACACATATTTTTTCGTCAATCATTAGATTCTTCATGAAAATATCTTTGTAAAAATATGTTTTTTGTTGTTCCAGTTACATTCTCTGATAAGTTTATTTTGAATATCAATGGTTTTTTTGGCATTTATTCGTTTGACTCAATTAGGATTTTGCTTAATAAAATGTGTAAATACATGTTTTTTTTACTATTTTTTTGTTTTTATTTATATCTCTGGTGTGAGTAGTATTTGTTCTGAAAAAAACTGTATTGCGTTTCTTGTTAATTTGTTAACAAAATCTGTGTTTGTTTATTTCGAAAACCTGCGATTTTGCAGTTTTTGACATCAAATAACTTTTTAAAAAGAACGGTGAGGTATTGTTTTTTTGTCTTAGATTATAAGTATAAGTCTATATTATAATATATTAAAAGATAAAACACTTTTGGACATATGCCGGTGAGTCCGGTACTACCTTAATCAAATCAAAACAATAACTGACCGTTATATAAAAAAATGTCTGTCTATCACGTGGAAATTATGCGACTGGTTATAAACCCAATCACGGTTTATAGCTATAGGCCAATTTTGAACTCAGACGGATCAAAGATCAGACGATTCGAATTGAGAGCACGTGAAAGGGGAAACAGGTAGAAACCGTTATAAAGCGGTATATAGGTGTTTATATAATACATTATAGGTAACTTTCGACCACTTATACAACGTTCCCTGTGGCTCAATAGGTAAGCAAGACTACAATAACTTTAGTCTTATAAGGTGAAAGGAAATAAAATGCGAGTTCGAGTCTCGGTCAGGATTTTTTTTTTACTTTTAGCGTGTGTGTGTGCCAGCGCGCGCGCGTGTGTGTGTGTGTGTGTGTGTGTCAGCGTTCGTGTGTGTGTGTGTGTGTGTGTGCTCATTTTAGCTCTTTAAATATAATTTTTTCATCACGGTATATATTCTTTTTCATAATTTATTAAATTTCAGATACATGTATGCCCTCTGTCTCGCTGGCAGTGTCAGTATCGGAGCTGTAGTCGGAGTCCGACGCAAGATCAATCACCACTGGCTCATGCTCTTCCTCTACCGCCATCTCCTTTCTCCAGTAAACCTGCTCTATCGACAAAACATGCTCGACGCACTTCGCCCATTCACCAGGTGTGATGCCTCTTATGCCCTCTTCAATTAGTTCCTTGATAGCAGTAAGGTTGAAGGCGAAATTCTTCCTCGCAATGAAACCTGAAAAAATAATGGAAACACATTAGATGATACAATTTGCCGCAGAGTAGTCAAAATAAGATTGATCGTGTTTTGAAGATAGCAGGAAAATAAAATTGTAAAGTTCCGAAACGCGGGCCGTCGTTGCCATATACAATTTTATAATACGTTCAAGAATGAGCTGACAACTTCTTTTTTAAACTTCTTGAAGTGCATTTGATAGTTATATTTTGCTGTTACTATCACACAAATTTCCATCATACAAAATATGTCCAAAAAGCACGTATTTCATATTTTTGCATTTTCAGCGGTTGTATGCTTTTACACAATTTTCTAATCATGAACGAAAAATATCAAGGAGCGCATGTAACTTGCCATTGAGGTTTCCCAAAATCAGTTCAATTGGATTGAACTCAGCATGGTAGGGTGGTAGTCTCAGCCATTGGTGCCCATGTCTCCTCAAAATGTCATCCGCCACATAGACAGGCTTTGCATTTTGCTTGCACAGCTGCAGAAGCTCAACCATCGCTGGTCTGTAGGTGATGTTATGGCGGTCCAGCCAGGCCTGCATTTCTGCCTTTCGTGTCGCCATGGTCGAGCATCTGTCCATCTGAACGTTGTGGTATGAGGCGTTGTTAAGGACTAGTACGGTGTTCTCTGGAATATTTGCTTTAAGTTTCTCAGTGAGCCATCTTTGGAAGTTCTGGTGTTTCATTTCAGAATGGTAGTCTCCATCAGAGCTTCCTGCCTTAAATACCAGCTTTCCACCTGTGACAAAACCTTGTCCGTTGCCAGCATGGAGCACAATCATCCTTTCACCTGAAAATATACAAGCAGAAACTCATCTTAATAGACTTTTACATGCTGTTTTGGTTCAGATGCATGTTTTAGATTGAGAGTATAATGTACAAAACAGAATGGTTGTTTAGTTTACTATTTTAACTGCCAGTCCATAATGAGCGTTCTTAAGATGTTCTTCTGGAATGGATAGTTTGCTGCTCTTGCAAACAGACGACATATTCTGGTGCATCTGCACTGTAAAAAAATAACTTAACACAAAATTTGGTGGCAGCTTAACTGCCACTGCATTTGTTTAAACCATAGTTTCAACTTCTTTAAAGATGTTCTGTTCGATTGAAATTATCCGGAGAACAGCAACAACAATAGCAAGTGGGAATATTTGATTTGTATCACTGGTGTAATGATGGTCTTAAATTGTTTAGTAGAAAACAGGTGTAAATTTACACCAAACAGGATGGCAGCTCAGCTGCCGCCTCTCGTGTGTTTTTTTTATTTTTTTATTTACTTACACGTTGTTTTGCAATGTAGACTTTTACCTAAAAAGACAAAGTAGTTTGATTTTAAAATCAAACTACTTTGTCTTTTTCAGGTAAAGATCTACACTGCAAAACAACGTGTAAGTAAAGAAAAAAAACACGAGAGGCGGCATTTTTACCTTTAGAGAAGGGAACATTGGCTCCAACGTCACCATCTTGCCAGGTCTTTGAGACTGTATGATTACTGTGGACATAGGTTTCGTCTGTGTAGACTATGTTGCATCCCGCTTCCCGCAGCTGACGGATCTTCCGCAGATACCGAATTCTGCTGAGGACGACATCACCTCTCTCCATCAACAGCTTACGGTTGGTTTGGCTTTTCCTGTAGGTAAATCCCAGCTGCCGCATGTACTTTCTCAGGATACTCTTGCTGCCGGTGTGGCCAATGTCCTCCTGCATTGCTGTTTGAATGTTAATGAGTGTTGGTAAGATTCTCCTTTCCGAATACATGGCGTTGACAGTCCTCCGCAGAACCCCCAAGTCAAATTCGTCAAGTTGGACCCTCTTTGTTCTCAGCAGTTCGGGTTTCTCCTCTTTTGTCTTGTCTTGTTTCATCAACCGCTCGATGGTACTTTTGCTGACCCCAGTCATTGTGGAAGTCCTTTCCTTTGCCTGATTCAGAGAAATTTTTAGCCCGTCTTCCTTCTCCTGTTTGCAAAAATTATGGACATTACGAATGATTTCTTTCGCATCTGCGCTGTATCGATATGGTGTTTGCTTTGTCATGGCGTCGAATGAAATAGATTCGTTTGCAAATGAATTAAGCACGCGCCAAATTATGCACGTGCCTTCGCGTATAACACGAGAAATTCAATTTTCTCGAAGAAAAAAAGGATACGTTAAAGGGAAAAAAATCTTTGGGACTCGAACTCTGGGATTCCAACTTAGAATCCTTCCAAAGAATATTGATTCGCGGGGTTGACCGCTCGACTAAGCCTGCAGTTGCTGTATTGGTCATGCTGTTACCTATTAATTGAAAGTTTTGTTACGTCGATAGCACGAGCGGTAAGTATTTGGCGAGAAATTACCGTTACAATCTTATTTACCTTTCTCGTGCTCCTAAGTAGACTCGTCTGATCTTTGATCCGTCTGAGGTCAAAATTGGCCTATACTGTTTCCTCTTTATTTGCATGACGAGTCACAATGATGACCCTGAACTTAACTTTTCATTGGCAGACTGGTACTTGATCCTTGCCGCCGACTGGGCCCACCGTAACTTGCTGTAAGTCAAGAGACATTTTCTTTGTTTCATCATAGTATTTTTATTTGATTTGATTGTTTGACTGTGGTGATACAATGCATATGTTAGAAAGCCTATCCTGGCTGGGTTTCTTTGGCACCAAAACGGCGTACGCCGCTGCCTCGCCTGCGCCTCCGGCTTACGCCGATCAAATGACCGGGGACGGGTAGTAAGGCACTGCAATCGAGCAAAAACGGCGCAACTGTACTTACTTGAGGCGAAACAGGCCTCGCCGCTTCCACGCCTTGGTTGAAATTCGGCGAGATCGGCGTACGCCGGTAGTGCGTCTATCGGGTGAACAACCACGTGATCATAATCAATCGAGTGCCTCGCCGGTTATAGACTACAAGCGGCTTACGCATGGCGAAGCCGAAGAAACGCACGCAATGTTTCTGCCTTTACAACAGCATGATCTAGGGCGAAGATTGAAATAGATTTAAGCCCCCCGGTGGCCTAGGCTGCTGTCCATTTTACGGTGTTTGGGGTTTTGTGTTGGGTCCATGTATTTTGTTGTTTTTGTTCTTGGTGCTCTTTTTACTTTACCAATCATTTGGATCTGGCTGAGGAAGAGAGAGTTGGAAGCTTTACTTTTATTATGGCTGTCTGTATACTGTGTCTTTTACTAGTCCATGGGCCCGGAGGGGTCACCATTAACCCCTAAGGACCTTCCAGGAGTGGTATAATATTGTTCATTGGACCCCCACACAACGCTTTACCATCCCTTTGAATTAAATCACCAAACCAGGCCCTCCAACAATTCGAATGTAGTTTTTACCAATTGAGTCTATACTTTGTATTTATCTAATAGAAACTTGATTTTGTTTTCCACAAACTGCTAAGATTATTTTTTTCTTTTTTACACAATCAACCCAGTTATTGATCTATAAACTAGGTAGCACAATGTAAAACTGCTTATCAGAAAGGCCACTTTATCAATAAGTAAAACATTATAGTCTGCTGTAAAGTTTAACGAAAACTGACATAAGAGTATAGTTGAATTTGTTCAGGCTTGAGAAATTCCCAAATAATATAAGCGCAATCAGGTGAGACGTTTACCAATATAAGCTATGTGTAAAAACATGTGTGACATACATTACATCAAAGTAATTTTTACACTACCAGCGTTCGATATCAGTATGGGATTCGTTATCACTTTCAAGGGTTTCTAAAAAGTTTCTATAACACCTTGATTAAAAACAATTGAATGCGACAAGCCAAAATTCACAATAGTCTAAATAAATGTTTGCTTTATCAAACTTTGGATGAATCTGTATGTTAAAGTATAACAGTATTTACCATTATGATATGCTGAAACATTCTGAATGTTTAAGTTACAGTAATCGCTTCTATTTCATCCTATAATAACAGCCCAAATAAAAATACATTTGTAAACATGACTCAAGTTCCCTTTGGAATGTTTTTGATTTCATAATTGTGAAATGTGTAACATACACACCATGCAATATTATATGACTTTTGCTTAAATTAATGTAAAAATATTCTCCTCACAACATACTTTGATATTAAAGCTTTAATGATCATTAAATTTGAATTATCGTTTATGAGTGCTACCATCATCATTACAAACGTTTCAACCATACATGTGTGTTTAGTCCAAATCAAGAAGTTATAATGAGATAAATGAAGTGTATGTTGTTTTGTCCTTCCCTACAATACTCTTTTCCATTCTACACTAACCTGCAATCAATTCTCCTAGCTAACCCAATCCTCAATACAACCCCACCCTATGACTATCCTGCTCTTATCCTTCCTTACATATAATTGTATTACCGTATGTTTCCTAAGCAGCCCATTTAACTACCCTATCATTACCCATATCATCACCCATCCTACATGATCAACCCTCTCTTAACCTTCTCTTATGAAAAACCCTACCTTTATTTGTATTACATGTTAACAAAACCTACCCATCTTTACACCCGTCCCTACCCTGTTCCACTCTATGATACATGTACTATAATCCATCGCACATTACTCTACCACACCGCTACAAACCAAACTCACTATTTACCTAACTTTACTACTCCTATAAAAACTATATCCTATTCCAAACAATGCCCTGCTTTGCCCTTCCCCTAATATAACCTGCTGCTAAAATGTCCTACTTAGCCCTACGCTCCCAACTAGCCCATACGCCTCCATACTTAAACATTACCTATCCCTACTCATATCCAAGGGGTATGAGTGGATGTATGTTTAGGATGTGTATCTGGGCATAGATTGGATGAGAGTAGAGGTACAATAGGGTATGAGTAAGATAAGGTAGGCGATGCTACACATATCCCTGCCTTACCAAAGTGCTAACCCATACACAAACTCATACTATGTCTAACCCTGCTTATAACTACATTGCAGCTACTCAATTCATTCGATGTATTTGTAGGAGTTTTGCAAGCAGCAGTAAGAGCCCATTAGGTAGACACTTATGAGGGAGGGTAGGGTCAAAGGTAGGGTAACCCATCAATTAGCATTACCCTACCTTTACACATGCTCATACCTTAACCCTTATAATACTCATAACCTACCCAACCCAGCCATAGCTACTACCCATCTCTATCTCAATATCCATGCACATCTTAGACTAATGACCCATTGTGGAAGAGGTTATGGCTCCATAAAGGTATGGTTTGAGGCTATGTTGGACCCAGAGACCTGTTCTGCTAGGTTTAATGTAAACATGTAACGTATGTTACACCCAAATGCACCCAAATAAACTTTTAAAAAATGTATGCTGCAAATAAGTGATAATTCTGATGATTTCAAAATGAAGGTTATTCCAATTACAGTGAGATCAATATATAATTAAATACTAAAGAGACCTGACACTTTTTACTTGCTTCAAACTCGTAAATATCAAATTATAAAGCTAAGTCGATATGCTTATTTTAATAACATGGCATTAGAAAGTATTCTTCAAAAAATATATTTATGAAATATAGAACATGACGTCACGACGTCAAAAAATACCGTTTTTATCACGTTTGCCTTAAGAGTGTATGTCTAGATTTTTTGAAAACTGTATTCATGTTGCAAGGCCAATATCACCACAGACAAAAGAGCATTTTAAAAATTTGCAATTTCTTGCTGTGACGTATGATATGGGGGTTTTAAGTTTTGTTTTTGACGTTTTTTTAACGTTCTTTTTTTCCTTTTTTTAGCAATTTCTCGAAACTGAAATGACATGGATTCAACCAATCATTGTAAGAGAAAACATTTTCAAGAATCAAACTTATGTTTCGCGTCACGTCAAAGGGTAAAAGCGGAATGAACCAAATTTAATGTTAATAAAGAAACAACGTAAACTATGGATAATAGCCGTTTTTTCGTTTGACAACGTATGTCGCCGTTAAGTGTGTACTGTCTACTTTGTTATAGTGCCAATTGGTTACACTTTACTTTAATCGCGTATGAATTTCAAGCTTTGCAGTATATACAAATCAGCATGTAATTGTAACGCTTGACGTCGCTAAATGGACGTAGGCGGCAGCTACCAAGTTCAAAATTGGCTGAAACATTGTCAAAATGCATTCCAAATATCACACAAAGTGAAAAAAAGTCGATAAAAGTGGCAATGCTTTTTTAAATCTCATAAAACGTAAAATTGACGTTAAGAAAGTGAAAATAGGCTTTTGGGTTAAACAATGCATGTATGCTTTATTTGAATGCCCGGAAGATGTCAATGAAATAACAAAATATCACACTTAAGCGGTTTCTGGTGAATTTTGCGTATTTTCTTTGTTCTTGCAAAAATGTTTTTGGGGTTACGTGACATTTTGTTAGCTGACGTCTGGGAATTAGTTCATCTTTTCGAATAATTTCAGTTTATCTCCGTCTACCTTTGGTCAACTTTACGCATTTGAAAGACAAGTGTGCATCGTATTTATTTACTACCAAAAAATTGACACACAATATGTGTCAGGTTTCTTTAGCAGTTAAGTACACTGCTCAAGATATTTAAAGGAATATCTGATAATTTTCCATAGGTGCTTATGTTTACCCCTGTCTAATAGACAAGTCACTTATTTCACTAGACAAATAGGAAGAAACCCAGTTTCTTTTGCCTTTTTTGCTAAGATAGTCAAAGTTTTGGATCAAAAAAGTTTTTGATAAAACAATCGCTGCTTAAGTTCATGGCTCAAATTTTGTAATTTTTAATTTTCTTGAAAATGACGATTTTTTCTGGAACTGAGTAGAATCTACCGAATTTGTTAAAAGAGTAACCTAACACTGAAAGACTATTAAATGTACAGAAATGATGCTGGTGTGGTGCTTGATTGTAAAATTCCTCTTATAATTTGGTTTTGAAAAGAAGGGGTATTTTAACAAAATTCTATTTTTACTTAAAGCGTTCTGTGGAGATTTCTGGAAAGGGTTTATTTCCTTTTTATTAACAAGCATCAACCTTGATACGTAACCAAACTAATCACAGGAAAAACATGTTTTCCCTTATCAATCCAACTCTCGCTATAAGTCAGACTATGAGTGCATTTGTATTGTGGTCAATGACAAAATACGCAGTGTTCCTTTAAATATGTTGAGCATGTATAGGTAGAGGTGTATGTTTATATTTATCTAGAAAAACGTTGTCTACTTATTAAAATGGGTGGGGTAACCTTGTATGCAGCCTATTTAATACAATAAAGATGATAATTTTGTGATTAATGGGCGATTCTGGTGAAGTAGACTAAAAGGCATTGTGAATATAACATAAATACCAATGAGATGTAATAGTGCCATTATTTGATCATAATCTTATTAATATCGATATTGTTCAAAAGTTAGCTCTAGGAGAACAGTCATTTGGCTATGTTGGACCCATTTGTCATTTATGACAGCCACCTTTGCTGTCTCACTGTATGAATAAATACTGCTGAAGGTAAATTTATCTCCAAAATAAATAATGAACCAAACATGAAACTTTGAATTGTATTATCAAAAGAAGCATTGAAACTTTTTTTTCTGAAGATTAACGAAAATATGCAAAAAATATACTTAAAAGTGGCGGCCATCTTTAATGCACTATGTTGAGACCATACATTAAGCTTTTAATATCAGATATGAAGTTGAGGGTCTTATATATTTAAGACAATAATACCCTATTTTGTAAATAGCTACTTATTTGAGATGGCGTCCAGACAGCAAGAACTCAGGGTACATACATGAAATTTCATACAAATATTAACCAACATTTGAAGACATACAGAACGGAACAGCCATTACTCTAGTATTTACACTTATGAGATGTGCCCCTTTGATCAACGTAAGATGTTGTTTCTAAGACGAACTCACATCAGCTTTGAAAATTGTTTTAAAACTCTCTCGCGCGCGCGTGAGAGAGAGAGAGAGAGAGAAAGAAGGGAGAGAAATGTAGTCATCCAGGCGCTTGCAACCACAAGTCATGTGATAAATAGAATCTTTCACATGTGACTAGATAGTACACATTCTGTCATTGACATCTGTGAAGATGAAGTACCAATTTTTCACATCTGTGATAATTGGGTACAGATTTTTCACATGTATGATCATTTGGTACCAATTTTTCACATGTGTGAGCATTTGGTACCGATTCTTCACATTTGTGAAATGAGTACCAATTCTTCACATGTGTGAGGAATTGGTAGCTTTTCTTCACATTTGTGAAAACAGAATTCTACAAATCCAGTTCTTCACAGATGCGACGAATACGTGCCGATTCCTCTTATGTTAAAATTATAAAAATGTGTAATTCGAGGACAGATTTTAGACCCCAAAAATTATCGAAATTGACTATATGCAAATTTCACATTTGCCAAAAGTGACGTTTTGGTACCAATTCTTCACGCGGTGTGAAATTTATGAAGTGTTTTGAATTTGCGGTTCAACATAGCTTTTTTTCATATACAGATGTTCCAACAGGACTGGCTCATTTTACGCATTCTGCACCAATCTTTTGAAATAGAACAATAATCAGAGGTAAAGGTACATCTATACCAACAGTCAGTTGACTATTAACATACTGGGTATTTTTATGCGTTTTGTAGTCTGCTGTTTGTTTTTAATTCTGTTTTTTTTTTCTTTTTTCAGAATATTTTTTTCGAAAACCCACTAGTGTGTCAAACAATTCGGATCCAGATATGGCCGGTATTTCGTCTGATCTGATCTGGGCCCATAATATTTTAAAGGTTATCAACAGACGGCAGTTAGAGTGGGCGTGGTCTTCGGAATTATCTGCTGTAATATACCCAATGCCCACCGTTTTCGTATCGAGGGTTTTTGCGCCAGCATTCACAACCTGTTTTACGCTTTCCTGGCCTGCAATCTGCCAGCTCTTTTTCACAGTTTTTGAAGCAGCATATCATCCATTCTTTAGTTCTTGAGAGGCCTCGTGCACGTGATAGGAATGCGGTTGTCATGGTGACATCATGCATAATAATCAAGATAAAAGAAAGTACAACCATTCCACATAGTGTTGTCTTCATCACACTGAAATAATAATATTAATGAGCCAATGCATGAGATTTCCAACAATGTGGTATGTGCGACAAGCAAAGCCTCAGATCAGCCTGCGCATACGCGCAGTCTGAATGGAGCCTTTGCTAGACGCTTGAGTATTCCATGATTGTTAAGCTTCTGACTGAACACTATTTGGAGTTTCTAAGCTTAAAAGGAGGCTGCAGAGCCTTGTCTGAGTCTACACTTGTCAAAATGTCAAATTGTTGGAAATCTCATGCCACGGCTCAATTTTAATTTAATTTGTTGAAAAGATACAAAGCAAGACGATGCGTGGGCATTGGATCGCTCACATGAGAAATACTTATTAACCTTTGAGACAGAGCTATGTATCAGAAGTGTTGGTCTTTACAGTCTGTAACAGCTTATTGCTCAGTTTTCCAGGCTATGTTAGATCTATATCTAATTCTAACAAACGTCGTAGTCAGTTTATTTAACTCTTTGCAAGCTGGGTAATTTTTCATGATTTTTTGTCGTCTGCTAATTTTTTTCAAAATCACCTTTTCCGAAACATTATTTCAGGAATACCATTAGGGTGTCAAACATTTTGGATCCAGATTAGGCCCGACATTTTGTCGGGCCTAATCTGGTTCTAAACTGTTCGCAAGTGTTATCAACAGATGACAAAATTGTCCTAAGCATGCAAAGAGTTGGCAGAATTGCTATCAACAGTCATGGTATGCAATAACACTCTCAGCAGGGTCTGCAGCTGATGCCAAAATGTAGTATTAATGAACCAGGGGAGAACGCTGCTTGACTCATTTGACCAATTCTATAAAAGAACCCGTAAATACCAGAAATACCGAACCTATAGTGATATTGGGACGCTCTTGTTCAAGAGCTCTTGCCCTTTTACACTGTGCAAGGCGCGAAAGGTCCAACGGCATGATAAAAATTCAACGGTGCACGCGACATAAACAAGTCTAAAAGTGAGTTAATTCTATCTATATACTTTTTGCTATACTCTACAGTGTAGTTATCAAACGTTATCAGTGACGAAATTCGTTCGCTGTGCGATGGATGTGGTTGGACATTTGAGCCAGTGCATGAGATTTCCAACAATGTGGTATGTGCAACCAGCAATACGCGCAGTCTGATCAGAGCCTTTGCCAGTCGCTTAAAAATTCTATGAGTGCAAAGCTACTGACTGAACATCATTTGGAGTTTCTGAGCTTCAAAGGAGGCTGCACAGGCTCGTTTGAGTCTACACTTGTCAAAATGTCACATTGTTTGAAATCACATGTCAGGGCTCATTTTATCTTCAAAGCCATACCTCAGTGTCATTCCAGGGTTCTTTGCGTTTCTAATCAAAGACAATGCATTGAACGACTTTTTGGTAAGACGCTAGGTATACACACAAGGCCACAGCTAACGCATTACTAAATCTTACTATATGAATATATTGACAGATCCGATTCAAATTGGGCATAAAAATAATTCACATACCTGGCAGAAATTTATTTTCAATCATAGCGAATAAGAATATCACACCATATGCAAAAGTCATTAAATCACGTAATGGCGCCAATAGTCAAAAATTATTACAGCAGAGCAACCCAGGTACTTCTACAGCATCAGAGTATCCGCCAACTGCATGTACCATGACTTTCAAAATCACCGGACCTTAATGTTATTGTACATTTATGTGATGAGCTCAACTGGCGTGTGAGAAGGCAGCCAGCAGCTCAGCATAACCTTCAAGAGCTGCAGCAGTCCCTGTCAGGAATTCAGAAACATCCCACAGGCATTCATACAGAACAACGTTTTAAAAATGAGACAGAGGTGTCAGCAAGTCATTGTGGCTAGGGATGGTCACACCCGATATTAGCTGGATATTTTGTTTGTTGCTTTACGTCCCAAGTCATCAGCTATGGTCATGTCGGACGGTCAGTTCTCCTAACAACACTTTTCACGGACAAGCTTGAACAAGCAGTTAACCAGTACTTCGTGCACATACTTTCGCTTGTAACTGACAACAACCCTTCTTGAATGATTCAGCGGAAGGGAGGAGAATGACCGTAGATATTATTTCATGATCAATCTCTGGGCCAGGTTCGAACTCGGAACCCCTGGATCTGCAGTCAGACTCGCATCTGTTGACAGACACGTTACCGTCTGCGCTACGTGGCTCGGTATTAGCTGGGTGTCCTGTAGCTGGGCCAATGTATTCTAAGGTTACATATGAAAAAATGTCGCCATCAGATGATTTTCTCCTCGGCTCTGATATTAGCCATTGCGTGATTTTGTGACTTTTGTTTATGGTGTGATTCTTATTTGCTTATGATTATTAATGTATAAGTCAATATAAGTGAAACGAAATTTATGCCAGGTATGTACATGTATCATGTGTTGAATTATTCTAATTAAGTAAGGGTGCAAAGATCAGGAATCGATACAATCAAGTACCACACCTGACCATGGATACCAATGGGAAAGTGACAAAATCACAGTAGACACCATAAACGAGAGCCAAGAGGTCAGCCCTTTCCCAGCAGGTGACCACAAAGCACATATAAACAGACGCGCACAAAGACATAGCAAACACAAGACAGAACAAAAACATAAAAGATCCACAAAAGAAGTACCGCCTTGGAACGGTCAGTAAAATATTTTACTGGAGGGCTTAAACCGTTTTAACGGCGCCAACCTCACCCTTAATTCAGATGTGGATCAAGACACATAGATATTTGGTTTGCATGAAAGACCCCTAACTTATCAATGCATCATCTCCTAAAACATATAAATCAAGGTATAACAAGGAGATAAAGCAAAGATAAGGACTCAACAGTAAATAAAACTGAATACCGGAGCAAAAGAAATCCAACAGGTAAACCCCGGTGGGCCCGACAAACAGCCAAAGCAACAGGCCCCTACCATCTCATCAATAGATAAGTCTTTAAGTCAGAACCATCATAGAGTCTGAAGTCTGACCCACCGGCGTGCAATTAAAGAGGAAAGCAAAGTTGCCAACCTTGATTGGGTTGACTACCAAGCATGCAGTCTGTTGCAATACATTAATGTTATAGCCAATCTCTTTATAAAGGGAAATTATTTTAATGAACTGCGCTGAAAAATTATTAGAACCAGCAATCTTTTTCAATTTATACACCAAGTCACCATAGAAATCAGGTTCCGAAAGTCCTTGGCGCAAGAGAGATTTAAGTCCAACTTGGAATTTAGAAATCAAATCATAGTATCGTCTATCAAATTTTGGAAAAGTTTTGCGGAGTTTATGATACTGGTAGCCTTGTTTAAGAAGTTTCTGAGTTAACAATTTATTGTGAGTGTTGAAGTCAGCAACATAGCTAGATGCTCTAGCAAAACGAATGAGTTGAGAGATATAGACTCCATAGGATGTAGAACGAGGAACATCACCATCTAAAAATGAGAAATTGACAATTTCAAAATTAAAGTCGTCACGTTTATCTAAAATTTTGGTAGAAACAATATCATTAGAAATTGATAAATGCAAGTCTAAAAATGCGGCATCGGTATCAGAGGCATTGGCTTTTTTTAGTTAGAGCTCTGAAGGGTATATTTGACTTATCATATTGTCAAAATAAACATTATGAATATTTAAAATATCGTCCAAATATCTGGAAGTAGTATTAAACGCATCAATATCATCAGCCTGCTTATCATCAGAAAGAGACATCATTAAGTCCCTCTCATAACAAAACAGGAATAAATCTGCAACCAGGGGAGCACAATTATTGCCCATAGGAATCCCAACTACTTGTCAATAGAGCTTGGATGCCAAATCGAATGAAAATATTGTCCAACAAAAAGGTCAACGCAATTTATTTATTTATTATTTTTCAATGCCCAATTTGAATGCAATCCGTCAATACATTCTCAAATTTTCTAACATATAGTAAGTGTTGCGTTACCTGTGGTCTTGAGTGTAGATGTAACAATAACCAATAAGCCTGGTCTATTATGGCAGCCATTTGGTTTTGTTTTAAAGAAAGAGTTTAGACTTCTTCTTCTAAGTAGCTCGACAGATTTGGTTTTAATTTTGCGTGAAATTTCTGGCCTCGAGGTTATATTTTTTTCATGCTCAACTCAGCTGAGCACGAAATTTATCCTGCGCATTAATGTTAAAATGTTTATAAGCATGATAAATACAACATCTAAGAGACTTAAGCGAGAAACTTTTTATTTGTCAGTATTTTAGTTTTTATGAGCAGTTGAAAGGGGGATGGGGGTCTCACCCTATGGGAACTTTGCATTGGGTTCTGCCCACACATAGATTTTAATAATAGTATGCATAATGATTGTCTAACATATGACTATTCTATTTGTGATATAGTTTCCCACTTACCTACTCATATGGTCAAAAACTGAAATGTTAAGTAATCGGGTATTTGTTTATGGGGGTACCTTCAGTTTAAGCCGCCCATAACTCTCATAGTTTCATATATTCGGTTCGATTTGTTTTAAAGACTATCTATGATAATCACTGATTATATGTGCATAAACATAAATCAGTTTCTGTAATGTTGAATTCAGATAATCGCAATTTTGTTTGAAACCGTTCCCAAATTTCAGCTGTATAATATTTTTCAACAATTTTGTTTTTAAATTTAGGCATGTTTCTGTTCTTGTCAACATATGAACTTAATAATAAATTAGGCTATACATATATAGATTATATGCAAAAAATTTCAAGAAAATCGAAGACTAGTAACATGTTGTCTTGGAACTTTGAATGTTACAAATCCAAATTCTGAGAAATGTGAAGTAAATAGTGACCGTATGTAAGGAATAAGTATTTGATTAGTTAGAAGCAAGTGTTCTTGTTTATTTTATTGCATAACCAAGATTGGAATCTTTAACATTGTCAAAACTATTATATACTTACAATAATATTCGAATAATCATCACATAGAGAGAATTTCATCCTGTTTAACTGTCTAATTCCTCATAAAACAGTTAACTTTTGTAATTTTAAGTCCAGATTAACTCTAATAGAAAGTCATTTTCCATGATTCAATCATTTCATTTATGTTAGGGAATCCTTTATTTGATTATTTTTTATCGGCAACATGATAAAAAATAACGAGAACGCATTCGATGGTGCGCCATCGAAAATCCCTAGGCTCTCGAAGAAATCTAATGGTAATTGACCCTTTGACCCCATCCCAAGGTCACCAGTTTGATTGTAGGGTAAAATTGTTCAGTCTATCCTGTGCTACTGTTCATCCATCCCCTTTAATTTGATATGCCACATGACCATGTTCAGAAAATAAATTTTTGACCCCCAGCACACCAAGTCCCAAACCCTTTGGTATGACCCAGGGGACCCAATGAAAATCCCGTCTAATATGTTTTATATCTTTCAGTTTAATTTAAAAATATTTGAAATTGACTATGTTATTGAAATTTAATGAGATTTAATGATATTTGACCTTTGGTCCCTCCCAAAGGCCCCAGGGGGCGGGGGACCCAAAATTGTGCTGTTGCATCTGCCATTCATATAAGTAACTCAAACACCAACTCTGATTGAATTTCAGAAAAAATGCCCCTCCCAACCCCCACAGTACCCCCAAGTCCCACCCCTGGAGCATGACCCAGGTGGCCGAATGAAAATCTCATCTTATGTTTTATATCTTTCATTTGTGAAGAAGACACACAAAATTCGGTTTAAAAATCTTTGAAATTGACTTAGTAATTGAGATTTAATGATATTTAACCTTATGGCCCCTCCCCAATGCCCAAGGGGGGGGGACAAAAAATGTGCCGTTGCATGTGCCATTCTATAAGTAACTCACACACCAACTCTGGTTGAATTTCTGGGATTTTTTTTAAACCCCAACCCCCCACGGTACCCCCAATCCCACCCCTGGAGCATGACCCAGGCGGCCGAATAAAAATCCCGTCTGATATGTTTTATATATTTCATTTGTGAGTAGACCAACGAAGTTTGGTTTAAAAAATCTTTGAAATTGACTTAAAAGTTTGTAATTGAAATTTAATGATATTTAATAAAATTTGACCTTTTGGCCCCTCCCCAGAGCCCCAGGGGCGGGGCAAAAAAATGTGCCGTTGCACATCCCATTTATGTGAGCAACACACACCAAATTTGGTTTGATTTCGTTCAATGGTTTAGGAGGAGATAGCTTGATGTAAGGACGGACGGAGGCGATTGCAATATCCCCATCGCTCTTTTAAAAAAGCATGGGGATAGATATATAATGAATATGGCAACCATGTTCAATCACATTTCACATTTTGCACAATATCATAGTATTAAGCATTTTTCTTGCATTTAAACATAACAGAATATTTTATGTTTTCAAACTGTCAAACTTATTTCAATATTGCCCACTTAGAGCTTTTTCACCCTGTTGAACTCCTTATGAAGAAGTTGTTTTCATTAATCTTCAAAATACGGTTTAAAGTATGATATTTACTTTGATAGAATGTCAAACTACATTATTCACTAATATTATGTAGTAATGGGATCTCTTGCTTGGTTATATCTGTACCATGAATGTGTTACAATATTAGAAAAAGTGCATGTAGCGAACTGATACAACCGTAGGTACTGTCCGTAGTTTTTCCCAATTATGGAATGACAACCAAAAGAATAATCTCCTTTTCAAGATTTCAATTTATTCGACGATATTTAAACGTTTACGGGCCCATAAGGTAAACGTGCAACTTCCATTATTTTCTAACTAGCTTAGCAACCCACGTTAATGTAACGTCAACGCGACGTTATTGATGCGTTTAACACTACTTCCAGATATTTGGACGATATTTTAAATATTAATAATGTTTATTTTGACAATATGGTTAGTCAAATATACCCTTCAGAGCTCCAACTTAATAAAGCCAATGCCTCTGATACCGAAGCCGCATTTTTAGACTTGCATTTGTCAATTTCTAATGATATTGTTTCTACCAAAATTTATGACAAACGTGACGACTTTGATTTTGAAATTGTCAATTTCCCATTTTTAGATGGTGATGTTCCTCGTTCTACATCCTATGGAGTCTATATCTCTCAACTCATTCGTTTTGCTAGAGCATGCAGCTATGTTGCTGACTTCAACACTCGCAATAAATTGTTAACTCAGAAACTTCTTAAACATGGCTATCGGTATCATAAACTTCGCAAAACATTTTCAAAATTTTATAGACGATACTATGATTTGATTTCTAAATTCCAAGTTGGACTTAAATCTCTCTTGCGCCAAGGACTTTCGGAAACTGATTTCTATGGTGACTTGGTGTATAAGTTGAAGAAGATTGTTGGCTCTGATAATTTTTCAGCGCAGTTCATTAAAATAATTTCCCATTATAAAAAGATTGGCTATAACATTAATGTATTGCAACAGACTGCATGCTTGGTAGTCAACCCAATCACGGTTGGCAACCTTGCTTTCCTCTTTAATTGCACGCCGGTGGGTCGGACTTCAGACTCTATGATGGTTCCGTCTTAAAGACTTATCTATTGATGAGATGGTAGGGGCCTGATGCTTTGGCTGTTTGTCGGGCCCACCGGGGTTTACCTGTTGGATTTCTTTTGCTCCGGTATTCAGTTTAATTTACTGTTGAGTCCTTATCCTTGCTTTATCTCCTTGTTATATCTTGATTTATATGTTTTAGGAGATGATGCATTGATAAGTTAGGGGTCTTTCATGCAAACCAAATATCTATGTGTCTTGATCCACATCTGAATTAAGGGTGAGGTTGGCGCCGTTAAACCGGTTTAAGCCCTCCAGTAAAATATTTTACTGACCGTTCCTAGGCGGTACTTCTTTTGTGGATCTTTTATGTTTTTGTTCTGTCTTGTGTTTGCTATGTATTGTGCGCGTCTGTTTGTCACCTGCTGGGAAAGGGCTGACCTCTTGGCTCTCGTTTGTGGTGTCTTCTGTGAGTTTGTCACTTTCCCATTGGTATCCTGGGTCAGGTGTGGTACTTGATTGTATCGATTCCTGATCTTTGCACCATTACTTACTTTTGAAGATAAATATAGCGCCCATTTATGCAATATTATGAAATACTTTTCCAAAGGTTAATTATACGCTACAAACAATATAGACTTGGATGTGACTGCACAAAATGTGGCTTCTCATCTGGGTTCGTATAGTTTATAAAACATAAGATTGTAAAATAACTCAAAACTCTTCTAACCAGGTACTTACAATTATATTCAAAATTCTTCACGATGTCATAATATCAAATAAGATAGACAAATTAATGCCAAAATATCTCGAAGTTTAACCCAATACATGGATAACTGATTCCCTGCTTAAAACTGAGGAACCAGTTTGAAAATACATCATGGAAGCTCCAAAAGATTCTAAGCATAAAACTACAAATACAGAACTTAGACATTATCAGAGGGATGCCATGCAAAAAATTAACATCGTACTTAACAAGGTTAAAAAATATAGGAATAATTAAAAAGATTAGAGACACATGCCATTGCTGGTAAAATGAATGCCGGTTATATAAGTGAAGTTGTACATAAACATACAAAGGAGCAAAGGAAATTAAGTCAGGGATCAACTGTCTCGCCTTGTCTAGCACTTGTATGATAATGAACTGTCAATTAAAACAATGGTATGCTAAAACAAACCAAAATACAGTTTCGCATAAAGAAACCATAGCCCTGAATAAATTAATTTGTGTGTTTCAACTTGCTTTTGAAAAGTTTAAAATTCGTGTGTGGTTTGTGTGTTGCTCAAACTGATTGTTAATGGTACACAAGTCTCAGATCTGTTTCAATGTCAAATTAAATATGCTTTTATACATGCACAGCGTTCTAGTATCGATGTTTATATTTCTTCCAATTATTAAATTGAGAAATCACATGGTTCCAGGACAAAACAAGCCTCAAACATTAAATTACATTTAATATCAAAAAATACCTACATGTATATCATGTGTTTTCCCTCACTGTTACCGGTTTTTAAAAAAATCTCGAAACTTTTTTATTATAAAGAGGACATGTGAGACAAATTTATAGGCCTTTTCATTGGTTGAAAAGCACAGGAACATATGGAAGTTGTAGACAGAATTTGACGTTCTCATGAATTTCACTGATATTTTTTTTTTAAATTTTGAACTTAAAGTTTCTTAAAAAAATGTTAGCATGTTTGCATAGGCCAACATAGTATCAAAGCAATCCATATAGAGATCTTTCAATACTCTATTTCGAACTGGCTGAGATTCGATAAAGATGGTGGTTAAAAAATAACAAAATATTTGACAGGTGTCATCGAAAAAATGGAGTAACTCTGGGTGCTCTCCTTGGACCTAAAAGTCTCTATTGAAATAAATATAAGCATATTTATAGTTGATAGGTCAAAGGTATTCACCATGTAAAACTAGATGAAAACCCATGCGTGGGCGTATATGAGACCCCTCCTTTGGTGCTATATTCATAACCTCGAGGCCAGGTCATATGGTACACGTAGATGAAGATTTGTTTAAACGGGGCCATCATGACATCCAGTATGGCAGCCATAGGGGCCATCTTAATAAAAGATTTGATTTATACTTGTAAGGAGATACAGGAGAGATATGTTTGGCATAGGTCCAGATAAGGAAATTTTATTTTCGTAAAATTTTAATTATTCTCTTACCCATTAATTTAAACATGTGTTTTGGGTACTCAAAAGAACCGTCTCATTGAGATGGTTCTTTTTAGTACCCACAACATATGTTTTGAATGAGAAGAAAGAAAACAATTTTCAAATACGCTATCTTATCTGGGGGCCTGAGTTTGGCCATGTTGACTCTCAGTTACAACAAGCCAGTGCTGAATTAATTTCTTTCTAAAACCAACCATAAACACTGTTCTGTTTATGTACATATTTTGACCTATGGGATATAAAAGATATAAGGATTATTTGTGGTTTGAAATAATAAATTGGCCTCTAAAATAAGGCAATTATTATATCAACTAATTTTTTTTTAACTCAAATGCAGGTTCAATTCAAACAGCTTAAATCGCAAGGGTCCGTTTAATGTATTTCCAGTGCCCGTGCATATGATGCAACAAGTGGCATGATGGTTTCATGTTGTTCCAATTTACACACTTTTATTTAAGAATAAACTTGGTATGTGATTGTAGGTGGTAGAAAGATAAACAGAAAGTACAGGATTCGTATTTAAGCTATTTAAACAGTGACCTTATTAAAACAAAGTAAGTAAAGGTGCAAAGATCATGAATCGATACAATCAAGTACCACACCTGACCATGGATACCAATGAGAAAGTGACAAACTCACAGTTAGACACCACAAACGAGAGCCAAGAGGTCAGTCCGTTCCAAGCAGGTGACCACAAGGCACATATAAACAGACGTGCACAAAGGCATGGCAAACACAAGACGGAAAAAACATAAAGATCCGCACCGCCTTGGGACGGTCAGTAAAATATTTTACTTGAGGGCTTAAATCGGTTTAACGGTGCACCAACCTCACCATTAATTCAGTTGTGGATCAAAACACATAGATGTTTGGTTTGCATGAAAGACCCCTAACTTATCAATGCATCATCTCCTAGAACATATAAATCAAGATATAAAAAGGAGATAAAGCAAAGATAAGGACTCAACAGTAAATAAAACTATATACTGGAGCAAACGAAATCCAACAGGTAAAACATAAATGAACTAATCAATCCAAGAATTATCGCAAATATTGGAAAAGTTATAATCAATTCACAGAATAATTATCTGGGTACTAACACAAGTAAACAAATATGCTCATGGCTGCGGTGTTGACAGTTTCGTACATCTTGAACAACTGCGTACCGATTGTCCATTGTACATTATTGCAAGTGTCGTTACTTGTCGTTCAATCGCAGTTGACCTGTCAATTCTGCTCCCTAATCGTGATGAAAAAATGGACGTCATGGGTTCAATACAAATATAAAGGACAGCTCACTTTTAGCAACACATAGCATTCTTCCAATCATGAACCTCTTAAAATCAACTTCATTTCTTATTTGTCAACATCATAGTTTGGCCAGCCTCGATTCAAAATATTTTGGTCATGCTCAACACAACAAAGTATGAACTTTCATATAGTCATAAAAACAAAATGTAGCGCAGTCGGTAACGTGTCTGGCTACAGATGCGTGTCTGACTGCAGATCCAGGGGTCGCGAGTTCGATCCCGGTCCGGTCCCATACTTTCGTGGAGATTGATCATGAAATGATTTCTACGGTCATTCTCCACCCTTCCGCTGATTCATTCAAGAAGGGTTGTTGTCAGTTACAAGCGAAAGTATGTGCACGAATTACTGGTTAACCGCTTGTTCAAGCCTGCCCAGGAAAAAGTGTTGTTAGGTGAAATGACCGTCCCGCAATGACCATAGCTGTTGACTTGGGACGTAAAGCAACAACAAAACAATGTTTGCCTCCTTGCTTCTGTTAAATAGACATTTTCAGATGCAGTTATTTTGCTGGCGTTTTAAGGAGTAAATACTGACTGAGATGGTGGCACAAGATGATAAAGGTACTTTTGAATAAAACCACGCCTCCTTTTCAGCTTTTACTTATGCCTAAGGTGGACTAGTCCCAATTTCGCATGCATGAGGCACCGTCTTTACAGTAAGCGAAAAGTCAATTAATACCAAAATATCACGAGCGTGTTCGTATCAGCTATGATTAATGGGCCTCGTCGCGAGAAAACCTGTCTCTTCTGTGTTTCTGACAAAGACACAAACCAGCCGTCTTAGCTACATCGACTTGTTAGAATATTGAAACTTTGCATGTTGCAAGTTTAGATATTATTCTTTCCAGAAAGCGAATAACAAAGGCACTGATAAGTCTGTGCGGATGCGCATATAAAATTCACATGCAACAGAGTCAGGTTTTCCCGCGAAGCGGCCTATGCCCAAATGAGAAAGCACTTTTGGGCTACTAGCCCCGTGACCGAACCTACCCATAGTCTGAGAGTCTCCCCCACTTTCACCCGTTAAGGGTTGCAATATTTATGATATATTTATATTTAATATAATTATTTTATAAGATATCGCTTACCTTCAATCGAATAATTCAGTATGTATACATGTACCTCACGCGGCCTGTAAAGATCATGTAACTAGAGATTCTTTCCATATGACCCAAGTCGCGAGAAAATTTATCTTTGAACTGCCCAGACAGGTTAGGTTCAAGTCCAGGTATTAATAGACTTTTCGCTTACTGTAAATGCGGCAACTTTAATATTCATATCTGGGCGTGGTTCGGCTATTTCATCTGCTAAGGAAGGGAAATCAGGTTTTATTTATAATTTGGTAAAGAGTTATTAAGCTTTTTGGGTCGCGATAACGTGCGTGCATTTCACGAAAATCCTAACCGTATACACACTCAACTCACATTTATTAACCCTTAAAGCGCATAATCACAAAATATAAGTTCTTTGTCGTCCTCTAATATATTTGAAGCCTCATAGACATACAGTGTGGACCCAGTTCAGACTGCTCCTGTAGGAGCAGTCTTATCTGGGTCAACAATGTTTGCCTCGCTGCTTATGTTAAATAGACATTTTCAGATGCAGCTATTTTGCTGGCGTTTTAAGGACTAAATAGTGTGTTTTGCGTCTATACTGAGATAATGGCGCAAGATGATACAGTTACTTTTGGATAAAACCACGCCTCATTTTCAGCTTTTACCTATGTCTTAGGTTGACCAGTCCTAATTACGCATTCATGAGGCGCCGCCTTTACATTAAGCGAAAAGTCAAAGAATACTAGCTAGAATCTTAAAATAATCTGGAACAACGGGTCCTTCCGAAATAGAGAGAATATACATACATGTAATTTGAAAAGACTCTGTTTAATTGGGTCTGTTTATGACAGGCAATCAGATGTCATTGAATTTTTTTTCTTATTTCTCAATTAAAATAGTTGTTGTGGGTTCTCAAAGAACCCAAAACGCATTTTTAAACTCATGGATTAAAAATATTGTAAATTTACCATCAAATATTTGACTAATCTTGACTTATGACTCGGCTGAATTGAGTCTGTTTATGAGAGTTATAGTCAGGGCCCTCAGGAACACAAAATAGGTCCCGTGCTGATTGTGTGCCGATTTATGGTGACCTATATAGAGGATCTTACATGAGTGCTCATGTTTTATTTAATTTATTAAACGAGTTGAGGAAAAGAGATAAAATGCGAGGCTTGCCGAGTATTTTATCTCTTTTTCGCAACGAGTTTAATAAATTCAACAATACAAGAGCACGAATGTTAGATTCTATTTATCATATGACATTAAAATTACGTTGAAATCTCATTTTTGCCGTAAAAACGTTATAGTTTTGTCATTATGTACGCAACGTTTTTATGGACGTCATAACGTTTCCCGAAAATTGATAAACCACTAGTGGTTTACATAACGTTTCCCGAAAATTGATAAACCACTAGTGGTTTACAGATTTTATTGCATGGCGTTATTTCACTCCCAGACGCGACGTAATGTGATAGCTCAAAATATTAAATGAAGTTTTACCTTAGATTTGAAGGTAGTCACCAATCTTAAATCCGCGTCTGAGGCTAGTTATGACGTCATCAATATGGCAACCATAAATAGAAAATGCTCGTTAAGGGATTTTATATTTCAAAAGCTCTTACTCACATGCATTTTTTCCTGTAAAAACAAAAATGCTTTTTATCAAGGAGACTGATACCTTTGGTCACATTGTTGTATGAACACTTTATGCATCTCACATAGATCACTTTACGCCCCAACATACAGCTTTTGAGCGATCGGCAGCATGCTTATCAGTCTTTTTAGAGTCACTTCCTGGTTTAATACCGTTTGCATTACTGTGACACGCAGGGTGAACTTTAAAAAAACAGTTACATGAACTGAAATTATCCGACTACAATATTTAGAAGCTTTTTGCCAAAATGTACAACTTTCTGGTATCAAAATATATACTTACAATTTTTGCTTATTAACTTTTCAAGGTCAAAATGAAATATTATAAATATTAAATTGTATTGAAATACACATTTATTTGGTCAAAATACTTCTAAATATTGTAGTCAGATAATTGTAGTTCATATTCATGCAAATGGTTATCTCTAAAGTTTACCCAGCGTGTCACAATATTGCAAACGGGATCAAACCAGGAAATGACTCTATAAAGACTGATAAGCATGCTGCCGATTACTCAAAAGCTGTATATTGGGGCGTAAAGTGATCTTTGTCAGATGTATTAATTGTTCATAAAACAATGTGGCCAAAGGTATCCGTCTCCTAGGTAAAAAGCAATTTTTGTTTATACAGGAAAAATTTCATGCAAGTAAGAGCTTTTGAAAGATATATACATGTACCCTTAATAAAGCTATGGTTTGTATTGGTATAGTCGTATTAAACCAACACGAACGCCCTTTTAAACACAATATCATTTATTTAAGTGACATGATGGTTAAGTCAAGGTTTAATGTAAATTTGATAATAATTGAGCCGTGACATGAGATTTCCAACAATGCGGTATGTGCGACCAACAATGGCTCAGACCAGCCTGCGCATACGCGCAGCCTGATCAGAGCCTTTGCTTGTCGCTTGAGTATTCTATGATTGTTCAGCTACTGACTGAACATCATTTGGAGTTTCTAAGCTTAAAAGGGGGCTGCAAAGGCTCGTCTGAGTCTACACTCGTCAAAATGCCACATTGTTGGAAATCACATGCCACGGCTCAATTTATTTCTCGATCATAACTATATTTAGCATGCAAAATGCCGTATATTTCCTATAAATACCCAGTTAATCAGTAGACTAGAAAGGTGTGTATATTTATGATAACCAAAACATATATTAACTGGTCTGTTCTCCGTAAAACTTCAGCTTATGGTGTCCATTAGAATCGCCTGGTTTAGAAATAGTAAAACATATCCCATAACTATCATCATATATGCAGCTTAACTGTCCTACTCTTGGTATTAGCGTTATCAACAGAACGAACATTACGTTGATTCGTGATCATTTATATCAAGACAATACTAGTATGAATCAATTCTTTTAATAACGAATTTTATTCTGCATTGATGTATGTTTATTTTTCTCTGTTTGTATCACATGCACAGGTCTTAAAGTGTTGGGGTCCAGACTCACCCTCCATTTTCCATGGTGTTGGTTTTGAAATAATTAACTTTGTCGGGCCCACCTTTCATCTGATGGCTGATAATGTTTTTGCTAACCACTAGGGAATTTAGCAATTTTGTTCTATCTTAGAGAGAATTTCAAGTTGCGTCTTTTAAGAGTTTTCGCACTCTCCGTACGCCTGGGCGTTAGTCTCTTGCAGCCTGTTACATATGTTACCATAGGCCTATTAAATTTAGAAAAAAAGTTTAAGCTACAGAAAGAAGCTATATTACTGACTTCAACACCCGCAATAAATTGTTAACTCAGAAACTTCTTAAACAAGGCTATCGGTATCATAAACTTCGCAAAACCTTTCCTAATTTTTATAGACGATACTATAATTTGATATCTTAATTCCAAGTTGGACTTAAATCTCCTTTGCGCCATGGACTTTATGAACCTGAATTCTATGGTGACTTGGTGTATAAATTGAAGAAGATTGTTGGCTCTAATAATTTTCAGCGTAGTTCATTAAAATGATTTCCCATTATAAAAAGATTGGCTATAAAATTAATGTATTGCAACAGACTACATGCTTGGTGGTCAACCCGATCACGGTTGGCAACTTTGCTTTCCTCTTTAATCGCACGCCGGTGGGTCGGACTTCAGACTCTATGATGGTTCCGACTTAAAGACTTATCGATTGATAAGATGGTATGGGCTGATGCTTTGGCTGTTTGTCGGGCCCACCAGGGTTTATCTGTTGGATTTATTTTGCTCTGGTATTCAGTTTTATTTACTGTTTAGTCCTTATCCTTGCTTTATCTCCTTTTTATATCTTGATTTATATGTTTTAGGAGCTGATGCATTGATCAGTTAGGGGTTTTTCATGCAAACCAAGCATCTATGTGTCTTGATCCACATCTGAACTAAGGATGAGGTTGGTGCACCGTTTAACCGGTTTAAGCCCTCCAGTAAAATATTTTACTGACCGTTCCAAGGCGGTACTTCTTTTGTGGATCGTTTATGTTTTTTCTGTCTTGTGTTTGCTATGCCGTTGTATGCGTCTGTTTATATGTGTCTTGTGGTCACCTGCTGGGAAAGGGCTGACCTCTTGGCTCTCGTTTGTGGTGTCTTACTGTGAGTCTGTTACTTTCCATTGGTATCCTGGGTCAGGTGTGGTACTTCATTATATCGATTCCTGATCTTTACACCCTTTCTTACTTTATAACTGTCTAATTATTTCAATTACTGATATAGTCTGTCTGTTGACTACTTTAGCTACATATAAAAGCTTTAAGAGCAAAATTACAGCTTCCTACTGTGTTATGCGGTTTACTTTAATTATATTACCCTTTAAAAAAGGACAATTGTGACCAATATCATTTACTTTATAGTTGATCTGTGCTTTTTCCGAAATGTTTTGATTACTTTGTACTAAAATACTCATTTAGCTTATAGAAAAAACAAAAATTGCATTTATACTTTAAATATATTGTCTTATGTGAGCAATTAAAGAACCCATACATCCAGTTTTACGGAACCAAATAAAGCAGGTATTATTTAAATAAAAATATAAGAAAACATTTCCTGCTGATGGATATCTTACATATTTTTGGAATGTCTTGCTCATATAATAAAGAGTTCTATAGATTCTGCAGGTTAAACAAATAAGATGGCAGAAACATGTTAAAGACTGTAACATATGTTACATGACATAATAAATGAGCAAGGATATTGCCTTGATGGAAAAGATGACATTTCAGGAAAAATGAATACATTTCGCATGTTTGCCTATAAGTCTCTAGCCCCTGGTGCCTAAATCTTAGGAATTGTTTCTTCGGCGATTATTAAGCCCCTGTACCTTTGTTACAGCTGTTATGTATAGTTTTTTTTCAATAGTTCTTAATATGTAAAATACTAAAATACAGATAGAGCTTAGAGAGACATAGAAAATAATAGCTTCAAATTCAAACAGGACAATTTAGTAAATGTTCCTTTTAAATGTATATATTCTGAACTAATCCTAATCCCAGTCATATACACTATTCATGATTTCTGCTTCTCTGGAAGAATAATTGTCCACCTCATCTCATAAAAAACTGAAATAATCATCGAACAGTATTTTGACTGCATGCTGAGTAAGGGCCTGCTCCATCCCAAGCCTTTTTGAAATTCAACATACTTATTCTATCTCATATAACAATTCAATATGCATCGAATAAGAGCTGTTGGCACACTATAAGCCTGAGCATTAGCCTGTAACAGATTGTTAAATATGTTACTATAATATCAATTTGAGAATAAGAAAATTGAATGTTTGAGCTAGAGAAGGAAGGCATTAAACTAGCTGATAAATTGATATGAGCCGCTACATAATATTTCCAACAAAGTGGTATGTGCAACCAGTAAAGCCTCAGATACGCGCAGTCTGATCAGAGCCTTAGCTAGTCGCATGGATATTCTATGAGTCTTAAGCTTCTGAATGAACATCATTTGGTGTTTCTGAGCCTAAATAGAGGCTGCACAGGCTCGTCTGAGTCTACCCATGTCAAAATGCCACAATGTTGGAAATCACTTGTCATGGCTCATATGTTACTATATCAATTTGAGAATAAGAAAATTGAATGTTTGAGCTACAGAAGGAACGCATTAAACTAGGTAATGATATCTAATAGTCTGTATACTGGGTGTCTTTACTACATATGAACCGCTGATTAACATTAATGCGGCTACCTGTTGTATTATGTGTGCGAAATGAACTTAATCATAATTTTAAATCAGCAATTGTGGCTAACGTCATGTAGTTTAACAATTCGATTGCCATGTGTTGATTTTTAACCAGTTATAAATTAGGTTTAACAAACACATACTCAATTTAGGAATACAAAAACAAAGTTTGCTTTTCTGTCTTAAATATTTTGTCTTATATGAGCTAATGCACAGCCCTACCCGCCAGTTTTACAGAGAAGCAAATTTTGTTTTGATGCAATGTGTGGATATTTACATTTTCTTTGAACAGTCTTGCTCATATATCACCCAGTTTAAGATGGCAATTTATCAGCCGTTCGCTATGCACTTGGTGATGCCACAACCAGGATTCTGACCGAAACAGGTTAATACATGTCCTTACGGATGCTGATATTAATTGGTTCATTGTCAGGAAACGGCAATATGTCATATTGGCAGGCATTCAGCTATGCAAGAGACTCTCTCCAAGAAGCATTCTGTTACATCCGCCCTGTGCCCCTGGGAAGCACTGTGACGGGTGCCCCAGAGGAATACGTTTGTCAATTGTATCAGCCAGACGCCAATATTGTTCGACTCACTGAGTTAAGGTGGTGGATGTTTTGGAGAAAAAAGCTGAATAGCAAAAGCCACCACCTTCAAGAGCTTCGTTTCTCGAAGGTGCCAAACGTGCGCAATATTTATTCATAATTTGGAAATCCGCACATGATATTAATCCTGACAAACCAATGCCTGACAATTATGGTTGGAAGCGGGACTGTGATAAACATATTTCCGTTATGACGACATTGCCTCCCTCTGCAGCTGATAAAATGTGGTTGCAGCAAGTCTGTATACTAAACATCTTGGTGTAAGAACAACGCTAAGCATTTATATTGTACCAATTTGTGTTTTTGTGGATCAGAAGAGGACCCATGTAAAATATTGCCAGTGGTCAATATGCTCATGACTTTTGAACGACTATTATCATATGGATTCATGCATTTCTTTCACCGTATCAACAAGAAGTCTTACAGTTAGATTTTGACTTCTGAAGGATCATAGATTGGACTTTTCTAACTATAGTAGCATGCAAAAGGTAAATCAGATTGTAACAGTTTTTTATTGCCTGTGCTATCGAAGTATACTGGGTAGCTTGTAGAGATTTTATCCTTATTTCCATATCATGTGTAACAAAGTAGACTCATCCAACTTTTGATCAATCAGAGGTCAAAATCGAACTATAGTTTGGTTCATGCCAATGAGTTATTACTACTGTCTTTTCTTTTGGTGTAGAATAAGCAGCTATATATACTGACGGACTTTAAAAACGCAACACTATCTTCCCTTTATATCTTTTGAAATACAGTTGTATGCAAAATTCCTTTGCTTCGATGATGTCAACCTAAGCTGACTTATTCAGCAAACACTTTAGTTTTAATTGTACAACTAAACTGGACGGCGTTATTTGGTCCGTATGAATTTAGCCATTTAGACATTTCATAAGTAGAGGAGATTTTAAGCTATAGAATGAAAGGGTACACCCAGATAAACGTCATATACGCAAATAAGCTGTATCACAGACCTGCCAATCAATATGAGAGTGATTCATCGATGACTGACAAAATCCATAATACAAATTTGATGCTTCTCGTGTTTCTTGATTTAAAGAAGTAGGGAATCTTTCACTCATAACATTTGGTCACATAAAACAGTTGACCCCTATCTCAAAAAGGATACATTTTAATACGTTAAGTCAATCTTAGTTGGGCAAGTTTTCCACGTTTTACTGCCAAATAAATGCTCTTTAAAATACAATCAAAATTATTGTTCTGCCTTCTTTTTCAAGACATAAATTAAAGCTGGCATCCAAGTGTTGCGTTTTTAAAGTCCGTCAGTATATATAAGCATAATAGATTATATTTACTCCGTTTGATATCAAATCACTTATTGTTTTACGTTCACCCCAATGTTATTTTCCGTAAATCGTGACGTTATTTACGTCCCAACCTCCAACTGACTTCGCCCTATCCATGTTACAGTTTAAAAGTGCTTGCAATCAATCATGATACGTTAAAGGAATGTTTCCATGTGCTGGCAAAGGAAAAATGCATATATCTGGTATTTACATATTAGACGTTTTTGGTGACGTCATTATTTTTTTCTAAAGCGAAATAAATATGGGCGACATCGATTTTAATTATTTACCCCCTTAGACTAAATATGATTTATTTCGACTGAAATTGGCAAAAGTATCGATTAGCCAATACTACAATGATTATAAACGTTTAAACTGCACTGACACAATATACACTATTTTGATGACGTCATAATTTCGTCCAGACACAAAACCCAGATGGGTGACCAGGTGATTTCATTAGTTATCACCTAAAGTTTGATTTGCTAAAGGTCACCATAATCGGCATCAAATTTACACGGGAGTCCCGGAGACCCCTGACTATTAATAGAAACAGCGACACCCACGCTCGCTTGCCCAGCGTTAGCGGTACCTGTATTCTGCTTTCTGTCATAACTCAAGATTCCGGAAGAAACAATGTATGTAAAGATATCAACACCACACCGACGTTCGACGAGAAGTTTAAGCAGCTCCACGCAGCACAACGACAGTTGTTGTGACGGTATTTATATACTTTTTAAAAGTCGATATATACTCAGGGACTTTAGAAACGCACCATTTTACATTCACTGTCTCTTCCACATAATTTATTTGAGGATGTTTTCTTTATCATTTTTTATCCTCTTGCAAAATGGACCATGATTTGCCATGATTTCGATTTGCTCATGCTGTTTATTCTGACGTAATATCGACGTACGTGTTTTTCAACAATCGTCCTCTGATAAATGTGAATTTGATTCGATTTGAAATTAAACACTTTTACGTGGTAGCCAGATGTCTTAACAAATGAAAAAAGCACAAAAGATTTCAGAAATAATCGTTTTATTTTATCACAAGCAGTGAATTCAATACATATCAAATGTGAGTAAAATTGGTATTTTTCTACAGTGAAAAAATATCGTATTTTTTCACTAGTGACTGATACGATTTATATTTTCACTGTAGAATAGAATAGAACTGAAGCAAAACAGGGCTTTCTTGGCAATTCTGGGACTGGGATTTTTTAACAAAAGGTTTTAAGTGAAGCATATTTGTCAAAAATAACGCTACGCATGTTGTGACGTCAACATCAAACATAATGACGTCACTGTTTGACCTGGCGTAGCGCCAGTTTGCACGTGACGCCTTCCTTAAGGCACACTCAATAGACTTTCTTCAAATGCTGATCTCTTGCGTTTCATTCGTTAAAATATGATTCTATGCCATTTTCTAGGTGCAAACTACGTTTACACCCAATGTTATACCGTATAAACACACTGCAAAAGTCAAATCGAACGAGAAACGACCAAGTAAAAAGTTAGGTTTTGATTTCTGTATTTCCGTTGAGTATAAAATAAAAAGAAAATTTACTTTTTTTTCGGCAAATACCAAATATATTTCATCTCGTGCGGTGAAAATATCAGCATTTTCACTCGTGCTACGCACTCGTGAAAAATACTGATTTTTTTTCACCGCACTCGATGAAATATATTTGGTATTCACCTCAAAAAAGTAAATATCCTCTATTTATTACACTCCCACTCGCAGCGTTTCTTTGCTAACGTTAGTGTTAAATTTTCAAATTTCAATAACAGACGGGTGACGTCCGCGCAAGTCGCGACACTTTTGTCTTTTATGCA
Organism: Loripinus fragilis; assembly: GCA_964019695.1. NCBI lineage: Eukaryota > Metazoa > Mollusca > Bivalvia > Lucinida > Lucinidae > Loripinus > Loripinus fragilis. Next base: position 25,261,980 of record OZ026525.1, on the reverse strand, counting down.
ACTGATTAAGGAGTATCTGTTGGCAATAAAAATATTTTGATTATTCCTGATCCTTAGGATATAAACGGCCAATTACGTCTAAAATCAATGACGTCATGTAGACGTAAGGAACGTTGCCAGAGGCCTAAAACTTCATGATTTGATTTTGTCTTTCCTTTTGCTTTCAACAACAAACATCGGTTCGAAAACTTTTTTTCGTTCATAATGGAAGGTATTGGTACTCTGTGACTTTTTGAATTTTGAGTTGTCTCAGAATTATCGCGACGTCACGGCAATCATAAGCCACAGCGTTTCAATTTTCTTATTGAATGCAAGCTAAATGATGGAAATTGTCAATTTTATTTTTCACATTATGAAAATATTCAATTTTCCAGTAGCATTTAAGCAGGTGGTGCGTTTTTAAAGTCCTACAGATTATTATTGCGACAAACATCTTTTTCATTGGCTATGCAGCAATGCGTTACAATGCAGAACCCTGTTGAACTTCGATGATATGCGATGACTCGCGTTTATATATGGTAGATGCGTTATAGCCGATTTCAACGCATTATCGGTAACGAGTTTTGATTGCCAATGACCCTTTTGAATGCGCGTGGAAAAACCAAGTGCGTATTACCTGCGTTTTCAGCGCAAATTGGACTAGTACAAAGACGCAGTTGGGAGTGTTTGCACTTTAACGCGTTTCATCTACAATTTAAACCGCTATCATAAAGTACTTTAAGCCGATTTGTGAAAAAAAAATGCGAAGATGATAATGCCAAAATGTGTTAAATTGGCCAATAAACGTGCAAAATGATACACCAAAGTGATCAAATGATTGCAACATGATATATAATTGTCCTTCTAAACAATTGTGCAATGGAAATCCAATACCTACTACCTGTACAAGTGTACTTTGTACAAGCTACGTACATTATAGTAGATCACGTCGTGCTCAGTGGCGTAGTCAGAACGCCGAAAAAGCTACGCACATCAAAGGGAGACTACTGGATCAAGCAGTGATTCTCTTCAACTGCGTCCCTTCTTGAAATGGGAACTTCTCTTAAAGGAAAGAATTTGCTCCCAGAGGGAGCGAATTCTTTCCTTTAAGAGCAGTTTCTTATGGTATGGAAAATCAATTTGATCGCATTAGGTTACCTCCCTTGAATTATATTTTTATTACGCACGTGCGTAACTGCGGAATGGGAGCTACGCCAATGGTGCTGCTGTTGTCACTTGATTGCTTTCTTTCATATTTCTAACCGTTGCACATTGTAATAATGTATTTCGTAACTGTACTCTTATCGTGTATTGAGAACAAATTTCTTCTAGTCGAGAACGTATGTGCTACTTGAATTTTTATTTGTTTGTTTGATTTTATTCTTTACGTCCCATCAACAATCTTTCAGTTATATAGGGACGGGTCTTCCTGGGTTGAACCAGTACTAAGCTAGGATATTTGTGTCTTGCTCAAGGACCACAACACAGTGACGCCGGTAAGGCTCACCCGCGGCCCTTCGGTCTCGAGTCAAGCACTCTACCACTGAGCCACTGCGCACCTTTTTTTATTTTTTATACATGTAATCGCAGGAAATGTACAAAATATGACACCTTAGCAAAATTGCACAGGTTTCATATTTTGCACACTTTCTGCGATTGTATATATTTGAATGACTTTTTGTGTTATTTCGGCGTTAACATGACTAAACTTGAAGCATGCTACATGTATATACAAATCATATGCCTACCTCCAATTACGCAGTTACACACGTTCGTAATGAAAATAGTAACATTCAAGGAAGGCCACTCAATGTGATAAAAGTGATTTATCATACCATATGGAACTGCTCTTAAAGTAAAGAATTCTCTCCCTCTGGGGGCAAATTCTTTCCTTTAAGAGAAATTCCCATTTGAAAACGGACGCAATTGAAGAGAACCAATGCTTGATCCAGTAGTCTCCCTTTGATGCGCGTAACTTTTTTAGCGGTCTGACTGCGTCATTGCAAATTTAAGCGATTTTGGATGAAGCAAGATTTGACATCGAACATCAATGTCAATGATAAGTGTCTTACATTTCTAAAGTCATTAGCAAGTAGCTTTGGTCGGATTTCTCGTGACAGGGCCAATTTAATGCAAATATTATATTGGTATTGTAGTTTCAAAGATAGATGAGAATCGTTGTAAACAAACACTGGCGAGTTACCTTGATTTTGGGCGTGCAGGTACTGTCGTGCCAACCAACAGTGACAGTGACGAAATAGTATGTTTACAATTGTTAAGTAAAACATTAACTTGTACACTCCACTTGAGCTAACGCGAATCGGTAGATCACGTGTGTATTAATCCTAGCCTGCGGATAGGAATCATACACAAGTGATCTATCGATTATAAGTCCCTGATAACTTTGTAAACAAAACATTAAGTCACTGTCAATCTTGGTTGGCACGACAGTAGTCTCAGTTGACAGTTATATTGAACCTACCACGGATTACTGCATATGTACATGTAATGAATATTCATGCCTTACCTACTGTGCCTGTTAATAAGAAAAATATATTAAAAAAAAAAATAATGACTTTATTACTATGAATCTTTGAAACTACTCATACTCAAATGTATTATGAGGTTATGGAAAGTGATATGGCAAGAGGCTTTCAGCTTTGTAAACGGATGCATTGCGTGGTTTATATGATGTGTTATTTCCTACAATATGGGGTGCTAGTGTAGACAAGTGGCCTGGGCATACACGGTCCACTTATCATAATAATTGAGCCGTGACATGAGATTTCAAACAATAAGTATGTGCTACCAGCAAAGGCTCAGACCAGCCTGCGCATACGAGCAGACTGATCAGAGGCTTTGCTAGTCGCTTTAATAGCCTATGAATATTAAGCTACTGACCGATCATCATTAGGAGTTTCTGTGCTTAACAGGAGATTGTACAGGCTCGTTTGGGTCTGCACTTGTCAACATGCCAAATTGTTGGAAACCACATGTCACGGCTTAGATTATACGTTTTTTTTTTGTTTCTTTAAAAAAACAACGTCAGATATAATTGAGCCGTGACATAAATTTCCATCAATGTTGTATGTGCGACCAGCAAAGGCGCAGACCAGCCTGCGCATACGCGCAGACTGATCAGAGCATTTGCTAGTCGCTAGACTATTCTATCAATATTAAGCTACTGACCGAACATCATTTGGAGTTTCTGGGCTTAAAAGGAGGCTTCACAGGCTCGTATGGGTCTACACTTGTCAAAATGTCACATAGTTGGAAATCACATGTCACGGCTCAGATTATACGTGTTTTTTTTTTTTTGTTTTTTTTTTTAAAAAAACAACGTCAGATATAATTGAGCCGTGACATAAAATCTCCATCAATGTGGTATGTGCGACCAGCAAAGGCGCAGACCAGCCTGCGCATACGCGCAGACTGATCAGAGCATTTGCTAGTCGCTAGACTAATCTATCAATATTAAGCTACTGACCGAACATCATTTGGAGTTTCTGAGCTTAAAAGGAGGCTTCACAGGCTCGTATGGGTCTACACTTGTCAAAATACCACACTGTTGTAAACACGAGTATGTAACTGCTCAGATTATACGTACTTTTTTGAAAAACGTCTGGTATATGAGCCGTGGCATAAGATATCCAACAATGTGGTATGTGCGACCAGCAAAGTCGCAGATCAGCCTGTGCATTCGCATAAAGGAGACTGCACAGGCTCGTCTGAGTCTACACTTGTCTAAATGCCACATTGTTGGAAATCACATGTCACGGCTCATATGCAGATCATATTGATGCAGATCATATTGTAATCGATTTCGTCTGTCAATTACTGCTTGCTCATAACGCTAATTCCTCCTTCCTTTTTTTACCGAGCATGTTCAATTTTGGCATAATGATTGCCTATTAGGCGTAGATGACAATAAGCTATTCAGAACACCAATCTGACCCTGAAGTCAAAGGTCAAGGTCACACATACTAAAATCTGTCAAAATCTGTAAAAATGCCCCGTTTTTTCCGTGGATTGTTATTAAGAACATAACAATATCCCTTTTCAAATAATATGAGAAAAAAAAATGCTGGTAGCATTGCGTAGTGGAGACTTTTAGGAATCCTTTGATATTTAATTTGTTGAAATAAAATAAAAACTTAAACTCCCTTATTAGAGATTTGTAACAATGGTGTTGTAATTTTTCTACCTTTTAGGATTATCGGCCTTATGGCGGAAAATCACGAGTATCAAGTCAATGACCGGTTGCATTTGTCTTCAGGGTATTTCTCAATTTGATCAGTATGATTATAATAAACGTCCGGAAGATTGTATATAATTATTCAGTTTGAATAAAATCATTTTATCAATTATTATTGTGTTGTATATTTAGAGATGTTGATGTCAATATTTCTAAAAGCATATATAAACTCAACGCAGGAAAACCTGGCATATTACATGCGAACAATAATGGCGCAGACCAGCCAGTGCACCCGCGCAGTCTGATCAGTGCCTTTGTTATTTGCTTATTTGGAAAGTAAAATATCTAAACTTTCTTCATGCAAAAATTTAATTTTCCATCTAGTCTCTGTATCTGAGCAGGTTTGTTTGAGCCTTACATGACTCTTACCCTGAAGACAGGTTTTCTCGCGACATGGCTCCATTAATATCATGATTATATATAAATGTCCGTTGCTCGAATTTAAAATATTTGAATAAACATTTCTGGATCAGTAATTAAAAGCTAAAGGCGCATGATAATTATTTGTCGCACTGACGAGCATGGAGGCTAGGGCCACTATCGGCCCGCCAGAGAAATGTCATTTGAATGGCGATTTGCTGGCGGGCCGATAGTGTTATAAGAAAGGCCAAGACGAGTCTGCGCATATGCATAGACCCATAAAAGCCTTCGCTACTCTCATATACACATGGATATAGATATAAAGTCTCGGACTTATTGGAACTCGGGATCTGTTCAATATCAGCTATTCTAGAGAGTTATATCTGTTTTCGAAATTTCTACACTTTGAAGAAATAGTTCGTGTTAAAATGGCTGTTTGCTTTGAAATGATAGTGAGTGAAACATAAACCACAGTGCAGTTATTAAAAAATATGTCTTTTGTTGCCGATTTTCATTCGAAAGTTGAACTTTTACTGAGTTAATGGTGTTTTTGCGAACTGGGTAGCTCCAGTGTCACTTTTTAACGGTTATTCGGTCATTTCAGGAACAGTAACTCTTATTGAATTGTTTTCTATGAATGGACACTGCATAACAGCGTGATGCGCGTATGAATATCGCTGTTAATCAGGTGAACCACGCCTCGTAGTGTATTCCATGAATGGAAATAAGCCGTTTCATGATAAAACCTGCCTTTCAGAATTTTAAAAGACTGTGTACTCTGTTTAATACAGGGGCTATATAGTTAGTTCTCAGAAATTTGATGTCGCAAGTTGAGCTATCATACCTTACATGTATAACCAACAGCAGTGTGCACATGCTGGTCATTGCATAAGGATATATCTCAGTCACGCATACGTGTCATAAACTGAATGACCTGGCGCTTTCACATCGTTCCTTGATTAAATTTCTTGTAAATGTTATAGTAATGGGCCAGCTCATTTAATTTATCACACCCTTTAAACATGAAAGCGCAGCCATCCACTATATTTCGGTCTCTGTATTCTTCCTGCGTGTACGCTATTCATATAAACATAAATGCGGCAGATACCGTAATGCATTTAACATGCGTGAAGTAATCATGAATGCACAGCCATCAAGTGGGTCTATGCACCTAATTTTCGGCTAATATGTTCGTCCAAATGGTGCCTGCTTAAGTCGTCTGCTGCACATAGTTGATAACTTTATTTGCTTATGTTAGTACAGAGGCAAACTCCAAGTGTTCAAGTGTTTAATAGAGTCGGATCTGGAATGCTCTCTTTTCAGTACATATTTTTGTCCACAACATTATTTGCCCGATTGTTGTTAGTTATTTCTCTGTAAGTGTTCTTGCTAGTATGCACGCATGTGCAGTCTGTTCTTGAGCTTTCGGTACTTGGCCTGGGTAGTGTTTAATGCAGACGGATCTTTTGAAATTTATATAAAAAGTAAATAAATAAAAGAAAGTCAGCACCTATTTGTGTACACAATAATTATTTCAGAAAAGAGCCCAGTTTGTACTAGTGAACGCTCTTGCGAGAATGCGCGCATGTACGATTTCGTGGAAAAATCAATGCAGTCGGAACTTTGGCAAGTTTATAAAACAATCAGATCCTATCAGAATATGCCGAAACGACCCACCCTAAAACCAGGCCGAAAACGACCCAGCCGAAACTACCCACGGCCGGAAACCTATGTTTAATGAATGTGCTACATCCGCTTCCAGCGTCAAGGCAGTGACCTATATTATAGGTCACTGGTCATTGCTACCACGTCGTGCAATAGAACCCATAGCGGCTTCTTTGATCTTAAACATTGCTATCAGCGAGCGTCTGCTGATAATATAAGCAGAAAGTTTGGTCCCAGATCTGGTCCGACAAAGAGTTTAAAATTGATCAAACCTGACGGTTTTCCTGACTTCTTTTATCATTCATTTGCATCTACATGTAAAAACAAGGGCGCCGATGGGACTGCGCGGGCGCTCAGGGTGGTCCCTGTTTTTAACAAAGTCGGGGTTCTCGCGGCTTTAAACATTATATAGGCGTCTGGTAAATAAAGCAAAATTCGATAATCTCAAGGTCTATTCTGTTTTCAAATGCAGAGCCAAAAACCATGCTCTATAAGTTCCTTACATGCTTATATGAGCAGTTAAAGGCCTCAACTTAAACGGTAAGATTTGCCTTATGCGATTCTGTCTTATAAGACTCCTTCTTTGAATAAATACCTAGAGATAGTTTCATCACGGAGGGAGGTTTCATTGTTGTTTATGTAAAAATGATTGATTGATTGAGTGAATAATTGATTGATTGTGTTTGTGTACATCATTCGGTTTGTTGATACATGTACTCACATGTAGCTTGTGATGTAATGAAAGAACGAACTCTTTATCTGCTAAAGCCGAGTTCATTGATATGGCACTTAATGCCATATCTTTTCTTGTTTTAATTCTCAAGCCCCAATGGATAGGTAGGACTAGCCTGGGTCCAGTCGGTATATTTTGGCAATATTCTCTTATGCTAATATTCTAAAAAAATAAGAGAATAAAAAGATACACCATCAAAGGTATCGGTGGTCCGTTATTGATTCCGATTAATATTGTCATTTTTGACCAAGAAACGGAAAAATAAAAAAGAAGAAAAAATGATCAGACTGGAACCCAGGCTAAGGTAGGACCAACTTGACACCCGTCATACGAATAAACAAACGAAAAACGAATCAACAGAAACACGGACCCATGCGGAGTGTATGTAACTATGGGCTTTGGTCTGGATTCATACGTTAATTGTGATAAAAAAAAAATCGGCTAAAAATAAAATTGACGTGTACATGACCAATAAAAGAGCCTCGTCCGGAGAAAACCAGGTTTTGTTGAATGCGAGTGACTTTTGTATTAAATTTCATTACTTTTGCAATATAAAATTGTGCAGTAATTGTTTTTTTTTTCTTAATATAGACCGCTCGCTAATTCACCAAACGTTAATGGAATCCATCAGGATCTACACTGCTTGCATTATCCGAATGTTAAAACTATTTTGATTTTATGATAGAAAGCATTGTAGACCTTCGCGAAATGTCACAGAACGCAGTTTATTTGTTTGATTAGTTTGATTCTTTACGTCCCGGTCAGCAGTTTTTCAGTTATGACGAGACGGGTCTTCCTGTTTTGAACCAGTACTAAGCAGGGATTAATGTGTCCTACTTCAGGACACAACGCAGTGCCGCCGGTAATCTGGGTCTTCGCTGCTACGGCTGTAATATTTGAGAATGGATAAGTGGTTACATCCGTCTTTACCTTTAAACAAAGGATTACATGGACCCCATACGACGTTTACTTAGCTATGCTACAATGTATGTAGATCGGGACATGGTTCCAAACTTTTTGAAACTCTGGTATCATTTTTTCAACAAAATAAATTGTGGAAAATATATATATGTATATGATAATGAGCTTGACAAACACGTAAACACGTGTCTAATAATTAGCTTTTCTCGAGAAAACCGGATTTTGTCTCTTCTGGTGATAAGGTTTTCAAAACGTTTCGACAAATTATAATTTTGAAAAATAACAACAACAACAGAATAACACAGCACAAAAAAAGATGATATTTTATGTTTATGCCTAAAGCCATTCTTTATACATGTGGCGTCTGATCAGGGCCTGCACTATTTGCTGAGATGACAGAGTGTCCCATAAATGGGACATAATAGAAACTATGTGAACCCAGATGAGACTCCGCATAATGTGGCATCTGGTCAGGGTCTGCACTTTTTGCTGACTGAATGTCATAGTTAGCAACATTAGTTGTAACATCATATCCATCTAACCTGTTGAAGCAGAGCATCTCATAAACGGGACAAATATACAAACAGTGCGAACCCAGATGAGACACTGCGTAATGTGCGTCTGATCAGGGCCCTCACTGTTTATGTGATGTGTCAAGTTATATAATAAATTTGAGTATAGCGTCCCATAAATAGCACATTTACAATCGGTGCTGACCAGGATGACACGCCTCATAATGTGGCTCATGTTAACCCTTAATGGGCAAATCGCCAAAAAAGTCGTCTGCTTTTTCTCGTCTGCTGAAATGTTTAAGAAGCCTCTATGCCCAAACAGTGTGAATCCAGATCAGACTGCTCATAGGATCAGTCTGTTCTGGGTCCACGCTGTTTGCATCTTTACTTAATGCGTAAGAAACGCTTGGCAATTATTTTCAGCAGACGACTTCAGCAGACGACATTTTGCATTCTTTTCTTGTCGCTTTAAGGGTTAAAACTCTTCTCTCTTTATTTTATTTATAAGTCGTTATTCAATTAAAACCATAAACAGGCAGGGATCACACGGAAATCCGCGGCTAGCCTTTGTCGCGGATTTCCACGACAGTGAATTTTTTGGAAGGTAGCGGTTTTCCGTGACCTTAAAAAACGCTAAATATATCTCATTGGGGAGCAGTTATTTTTTGTAAGTTTTATAACCGTCACGGAAATCCGTGACATCTTTTATAAATATCCACCACACGCATGATACTGTCGTATCGTCGTCAACTGTAGCTCAACTTGAGGTGTGCTTTAGTTCTGACAACTTTGAGACATGAGCACTTTTCTTTGTTTCATTTTGATGTATTATTATGCCTTCCCTCTGAAAGGGTCGGGAGATAAATTGCTTTTCCCCTTGTGTCCGTCTGTATGTCCGTCCATCCGTCCGTCTGTTTGTTTGTCTGTCTGTCTGTCTGCCTGCCTTTCTGTTCGTCACAAAATCGTGTCTGCTCTATAACTTGATAACCGTTAGAGATATTTCAACGAAACTTCATACATTTTTAAAGCACATTCGGACGACGAGTCATGCACAAGAAACATAACTCTTGCACTTTTATTTATCAAATTATTCCCCTTGTAACATAACTAAGTGCCTTTTTGTCCGCTCTGTAAGTTGAACACTGTGAAAGTTATTTGGTTAAAACTTCATATACTTCTAGAATACAATGAGATAATGCGCCATGCACAAAAACGATAACTCTGCTTAGGATGATTTGGAGTTATTTCACTTTGATCATTTGTAATGCTATTTCATGTCCCCTCTATAACTTGGTATTCGTTAGAGATATTTCAACGAAGCTTCATATATTTGTAAAGCACATTCAGACGACGTGTTGCACAAGAACAATAATTCTTGCATGTTTATTTAAATTATTCCCCTTGTAACATAACTAGTTGCAATTTTTGGTCGGCTCTGTAAGTTGAACACTGTTAAAGCTATTTGATTAAAACTTCATACGTTTTTAGAGTACAATGAGACAGATGACGTGTCATTCAGAAGAACCATAACTCTTATATGTATATTTTCAAATCATCCTCTTGTAACATAACTAAATGCATTTTTGTGATTATTTTAGTCCTTAAAGGGGGACATTTTTAGTCCCCCATAGCTTGGGCCGGTGTCCGTTCTAAAACAAAAAGAGTAAGTGAGTATAACCAGGAAATACCACAATCACAAACTGCAGACAAACCCGAGGCATCGTGAGGAAGAGCCACACAACAAACACGAGACACCAGGAAGACAAACAAAGCAAAGCAACCAGCTCTCTCTCTTCCCTATCGAGATGGTTGCAAAACTAGAATGGACACAAAGTTACGCACAACAAAACATAGAACAACTATAGAATCCCACAATGGGAGTAACAATCAACAACGAATCAACAACAACAGAACCACCGCCTTAGAACGGACAGCAGCCAAAGCCACTAGGTGGGGAGGGGGCTTAAATGCATTTCTACTGGTACCAAATCTTCGCCCTAGATTCTGCTGTTGTTGAAGCACAAAAACGTTAAGCTCGCATGGAGGATTCCTAACTATTGCAGTGCATCATCTTAGAGAAACAAAATAATCAAATTAACGCACTATGATAAAACAGAGAAAAGGACTCACGACTTTCAGATAGCCAGAGCTAAAGAAACACTTAAGTTGGGCCATGGTGGGCCAAGCTACAGCCAAGCATCAGGCACCAACCCACCGATTAAAGCTTAACGTCAGAGTCGTCATTGAATCTGAGGCCTGACCCACCACCGTTCAATTAAAGAGGAAACCGCGGCTAAAAACTGTGATTTGGTTTACAGCCAGGCATGCAGACTGTCGCATGATATCCAAGTTATATCCAACTTTTTTTAATAACGTTTGATAATCTTTTTGAATTGATTACTAAAATTAGGGTTTCCAACAATTATTTTAAATTTATAAACTAAATCACCAAGAAAAATAGGATCTGATATGCCCTGTTGCAGAAGAGTTTTTAAACCAATATTGTATTTAACAATTAACTCTGAGTGTCTGTGGTAGAGTTTAGAAAATGCTTTTCGAATTTTATGATATCTATAACCTTGTTTAAATAACTAAGCGGTCAAAAATAGGATTCTGTTGTTGAAATCATCAATATTAGAACACACTCTCGCAAAACGAATAAGTTGCGAAATATATACACCATAGGAAAGTTGCGAAATATGTACACCATAGGAAGGGGAGCGAGGAACATCTCCATCAAGAAATTGGAAATTTACTATTTCAAAATCGAAATTATTAGACTTCAAGCTAAATCCTATCTTAAAGAAAATTTCAAACAGCATCTTTTAAGAGATGTTTGCACTCTGTGCGCCTGGGCGTTAGTCTCAGACAGCCTGTTACATATGTTACTGTAAAAAACTAAGGAAAAAAGCAAAATGAAAGTTTGAGCTACAGAAAGAAGACTTTAAACTATCTAATTATCAAATTTCTTATGTAGTTTGCAAGCTGGGTGCCTAAGCTACATAAAAGCAACATTTTTTACAAAATTACAGCTTCAAATTGTGTTATATGCGTTACATACATTAAATTTTCCTTTGAAAATTGAGATCGTGACTAACATCATTTAATTTTACAGCCGATTTGTGCATTTTTTCAAGTGTTTGTAATCTTAATTGCTACAATACTCGTTCGACTAATAGAAAAAAAACAAAGTTTTGCTTTTCTATCTCAAATAAATTGTTTTATATGAGCTATTAAACAACTCTACCCCCAATTTTAAGTATCAAATTTTGATATCTATTATTGAAGAAAAATGTATGAAAACATTTGACACTGGTGGATATCTTACTTTTTTGGGTCTGTCATGCTAATGCAATAAAGAATAATAGATGTGCAAGTTTGACATCAGGATCAGAGTACTTATTTAAGTATGTAACGTATGTTACATGGCATAATGAATGAGCAGGGAAATTGTCTTAAAAGTAAGAGATGATATTTCATAAAAATACTATTTTCACGTGTTTTCCTATTAATCTCTAGCCTCTGGTGCCTTAGCCTTAGTAATAATAGTCATTGCTGATAACAAGTCCATGGACTTGCGTTACAGATGTTATATATAATCTTTTTTATCACATATTTCCTAATGTCTATATTACTAAAATATATAAACATACAAATACAAAATAATAGTTCACATTTAAATGACACTATTTAATAAATATTCCTATTGAATATAAATATTCAAAAACAATCTTTATTCAAGCCACCTCACAATGTCTATCATTGTGTCTACTTCTATGGCAAAATAATCACCCATTTCGTCACAAACCAGTAGAATCATGGCAAAAAAATAGGACTTTAAACTGAGTACAATCCTGTTCCACTCCACCCCTTTGGGAATTGTGCAGATATATCTTACCTTAAAGAACAATTCAAGCTGCATCAAATAAGAGATGATTGCACTCTATTAACTAGGAGGTTAGCCTGAAACAGTATTTTACGTATGTTATCATATCAATTTAAGAATATTTGAATTGAAAATCTGAGAAACAGAAAGAAGACAAAAAACTATCTAGATATTTGAATTATTCATGTAGTTTGCATGCTGAATACCTTTGATACACATGAAAGTTTTTTAACAAATATACTGCTTCCTATGGTGTTATATGTGTTACATTAATTAAGATTATCTTTTAAAATTGGTAATTTTGACAAACATCACTTATAAGCATTTCGTGTAATCCTCATCTTTTGCCATCAAAGGACTTAATTTTCAATGTATGTGTGGCCTGTCGAACAAATTGACTCAGCTATAACTTGAACCCTTAGCATTCTTCAAAAGCAGAAACAGCATGTCAGTGTCATGGGATCAAACACTTGATTAAATATGGGTTTAATGCCATTTTTCAGATATGCATACAATGGAGTATGACTCTGGTATATGCCTCTTCCTGTGAAGTGGCAAGGGCAATCTTACTGCAACTGCCTCTGCATCTATGCTAGTCCAATGATAACTTTGCTCTTATTTTGCAAAAGCTATGTCTCTACCGTGTACCTCTAAGAATACTTTAAGATTTCTGACATTGGTCAAACAGAAATTTGATAGGCTGCTTTTTCTTTGTATCATTTGTCATGGAACCTTCCCAGTCCTTTGGTGCTTAAGTCATCAGGTCTTAGATCAAAAGTATTTTGCTGCCCCCAAATATCATTATAAGTTTTCTTTAGTTACAATGTTAACTCTTGATGGTTTTGGCAGACAGTCAGAAACAATTTCTGTTACACCTTGAAAGTTATCTGGTACATGATTATGTCAATTATGTTTGCTACTGGTTGTTGTTTGTTGTCAGTACATTGAAGCAAGCCTTAAAAGAATGTAAAACCTTAGATTTCTCAGTTTTTGCAGCCATATAATTAGCTGTTGCATTCAAAAGAAGGAAAGTGGACTATGTGTAGAATAGACTTCAAATAATTTTTTGAATGCTTGGAGAAAGATAATAAGTGCAGAGACATTATAAGTTGAAACTATGTTTGTTGCATGTATGGAAAGGCTTCATTTATAAAAGTTAACCAGCTTAGATATTATTCTTTTTTCACAGAAATATCTAGGTACATCAGCCCAGGTACTCCTTGCTTTTAATGGCATAGTTTTCCTCCTTGTAAAGCTTTAGTCTTTCTCCTACTTGCAGAGTGTCACTTGAAACACATATTCAAAAAGAGCCAACTATTAGAAAATCATATCAGTTTCCGAATGTTCCAAGCCATGAATGGCAACATTGGAAAGTTGCTAATGGCTCATCAATTTTGAGTGGACTGGTGGTAAAATTGTATAACAGTAAATGATTGAAATATTGTGTGATGATTCTACTAGTTGCAAGGAGGCGGGTGATAATAATGATCACCACAGAAGCGGACAATGACAAACGTTTAACGTGAGTGTTAAATCGATGAGAATTAGTTTGGACCATTTCATTTATTGTATTGTCTTGTATAAATGTAAAACTATCTTTTCTATTTGTGGCTCTGTATTTAGCATTATATGCACAGTATTAGGATATGTGTCCAAAAGGTCATTGATAGCATCTGTAACAATAGTCCATGGGCTTGATAATCAGAAAGGAGTATATTTTCTATTGTTTTGGCACCAAAGACTTATAAGTACACATCAAGTTTCCTGATCTTAGAAACTTGATGACAGCTTGCAGATATATGAGCAAGACAGACTAAGAAAATGTAAAATATCCACACGCTGGTTTATGCCCGCCAGTAAAATATTTTTACTGACCCTTCCAAGGCGGTACTACATTTGTGGATCATTCATGTAATTTCTGTTTTGTGTTTGTTATACTTTCGTGCGCGTCTGTTTATTGATGCCTTGTGGTCACCTGCAGGGAAATGGCTGACCTCTTGGCTCTCGGTTGTGATGTCTTATTGTGAGCTTGTGACTTTCTTATTGGTATCCTGGGCCAGGTGCGATACTTGATTGTATCGATTCCTGATCTTTGCCTTCTTTCATGTGTTTTACTTAAACGAAATTAACACAATTTGCTTCTCAGTAAAACGGGGAGTAGGGCTGTGTATTAGCTCCTATAAGACAATATATTTAAGATAGAAAAGCAAACTTGTTTTTTCCTATTCATCAATTAAGTATATGTTTGTAAAATCTTATAAAACAGTTTTAAACCAAGGTAAAGTAGTCAACTAAATGACGATAGCCACAATTGTGTCTTTTAAATTATAATTAGGTTCATGTAACGCACATAACACCACAGTTAGTCGTATTAATGTTAAACAGCTTCCATGTGTAGTAAAGACATCCAGTATGCAGACTATAAGAATGTCAATTTATTAGATAATTTGAATGTCTTCTTTCTGTAGCTCAAACATTCAAACGGGTGCGTGCATTAAGGGGCTATTTTGGCCCCCCTATGAAGTAAAAAAATAGAAGTTGCTTTTCACAAGTTTCTTCTAATTAGTTTGTTAGAACAATAGCCAAAGTGTAAAAGTCTGGTATTGATTCAACACGTACGGTTGCTATGGTAACAAAAATGGTCCACCAAAATAGAAAGAAAATAGGACAATGACCATTTTGGAGCAAATATGAGACATGTAACAGAGGAATTAATATAGAGCACAAGCAAATACCAAATAGATATTTTAACAGATGATGAGAATTATCACAGCACACAATATATTAAAAGGTTTGTTTGGTATTCACTTGTGCTGATACCTAATCCTTCAAAAAATCGGTCTCCAAAGGCCTTAAATTTGGCACAAAATGACATTTCTCTATTTTGAGCCTATTTCGTCCGCCATTTTTTGTAACCATAGCAACGGTAAAAGTATAATAAAAGCTTGGATATTACACTTGGGTTCTTCTTCTAACAAACCAATTGGATGAAATTAATGAACCACTACTTTCAGTTTTTTGCTCCAGAGGGGGCAAAATTTGCTCGTTAACGCACGTAGCTCTTTCTTATTCTCAAATTGATATAGTAACCTATGTAACAAGCTGTTGGAGTATAACGGCCCAACTTACAGAGTGCAAACATTTTTATCCAATGCACATTGAATGGTGTTCCTCGTATAAGATGTTATATGTCTGCAGAATTCCAAAGGGGATTGGGACGGAGCAGGCCCTTACTTAGCTTTAAGTCAAAATACTGTTTGATGATTTTACTTATTACGATGATGATGATGATGACACTGAAGCAGACACAATGATGGATGCTATGTATGAAGTAGACTCAGATGATGATCGATTTTGAATTTTTATAAACTGCCCTATTCAAATGTGAAACAATCTTCCCTGTTTGTGTCCCTATATGTTTTAGCATTTTACATATTAAGAAATATATGAAAGTAAGTTTATTTATAACATGTGTAACAACTATCTATAGGTATGATGTCATGCACTGAACATTATTTCTAAGGTTTAGGCACCAATGACAATAGATGTATAGGGAAACATGTAAAATATATTCATTCTTTCAGAAACAGTATCTCTTAAGTAAAGACTATTGCGCACTCGTTATGCCATGTAACATATGTAACGCTCTCTGATCTTTAAAACTTGGTGACAAATTGCAGATCTATAAGTCTTTATCATACGAGCCAGCTTTAAGTCCCTAAACATGCAAGTATTTTCACAATTTTAGCCCAAACTTTCAAAGGGGCTCTTTCATGGTATGGGAAATTAACATGGGAGTCTGCCCACGCTTGGAGTTTGATTATATCATGTTTATTAATTGTCTGGGGTATGACTTTTATATTTATGGTGCATTTGGATTTTTATGCAATTCCATTGCTAATTTATGACGTCATGTATGATATAACTACAATACCTTAGGGTATCCAGTTATAATCATTTCTAAAGTAATTGACATATCATGTAACAGACGCAGAAATGTTTTATTAAATAACTGTATCATTGATAAGTTCGTTGATACAACAATTGGCTTTGTATGTATTAGGATAGCAGATGGGCATTCATTTGTATGAGATGGTACCCCAATTTTCAACTGTATATTTTGTATTCAGTCAAATTTGGAATTAAAATTTTTACACGTTGCAGTTTTTGTCAAGATACCATTTCAACATATAAACTTTCCATATATGTTAAGAATATGTTGACAAAATTTTATGAAATTCAAGGACCGGTAACATATTTTTTCACCTTGATGTAAACACATAGCCCTAACTCATCGAAATGTAAAAAATACAATAATTATGTTTCAGTGTAAAACATACTTGAATACTTGCTTAGTTTGAATCACCATGCTAGTACCTTTATTGGTAGAAGTTGATATGTTCAGTGTTTTTCCCTATTACTGATTGGAAAAAGAAAAAAAACAATATTCTTTGATATTAAATGCCATGATTCTTATTTAATGAAGTGCTTACACAATAATATTACCCAAAACGATACAATATGGTGACATCGGACTTACCACATCTAGTTTCGAACGTCAAAACTACATCTAACCAATGTTACACTTAATATGTAACATTATTAAGAATTTAATTCATACAGAAGAGAAACCTTATGACAAGTCAGTTCATACAGGAGAAGAACCTTATATCTATGATTTTAAAATTGTAAGCCTCATTAATAAACTTGGTTCACAAGAATAAGCCCCTGTCAAACCTATTGGTTAAAATTAACCATTTTGACCACAGAGAACTCTTGGCTTCAAAGGTATTGTTAAATTAATGCTTAAATCTTCTCTGTTTAATCTTTATTGTAAAACTGATGATGATTTCCATCAAATGGCAATATTTATTCAGGCATACAGTTTCGTTTCTGGACCTCATTTATTCATGTAGAACACTGTTCTATGATACCTTTGATATGACTCTGTTACACTTAATCCTGGTCACGGCACCAAAATGTGGTTACTCTAGTTCAGTTGGGATGAATAGAAATATTTGGTCTTCTTGTTTTCACACGTTTATTGATAGGATATTATGTTTCTTAAACAATATCATGCAGGACTTGAGGAAGTGATACACATTGTATTGGCCCCATAGTGCCATGACATGGGGCCATGACCTTTGGCATTTCCAGCCATTGAATCATTTGAAATTGTCTAAACATGTCTTTCTTTAAGAAAAGTGGAAGTAGATTTAAAAACAATCTACTTCTGCCGAGTTATTGATTCATTTCAACTAAATAATTAATTTTGCTAAAACTGACATATACACATAAGAGGTAGGAAATGACAAAGTTACCGGTTTTAGATTTTCATGAAATTTGGCTCAGATCAGTAGGATATATGTGGCATGTTTTTGTAATAATATGATATATTGACAAAGACTAGAACATATCTATCTTTGGTATTTAATGTTGAATGTTTTGTTATTTTTTGAAAAAAATATCGAAATTTTCTAATCTTGTCTTCAGAAACCGTAAACCATAACTTATCCAAATGGTTTCCTGGTAATAATATAATGCCTATGGTATTTTAAATTCAATCTAGATGAAAAATCATTGAAACAAACAAAACTATAGATTTAGGACATGGACATTTAGAGACAGGTGCCACCTCAAAGGTGGAGTACGTCAGGGTTGCTTCCTAAGCCTTATTCATAACTATCTAATTCAATATATACATTTTCATAGTTTGTATATAATGAGTCATTATTATGCAAAGTTTAAAGAAAATCCATGCGTGGGCACGGATGCAAGTACTCCTTACATTTTCTTTATTTGATTTTGTTTGTTTTTGTTGCTTTACGTCCCATGTCAACAGCTATGGTCATTGCGGGACGGTCAGTTCACTTAACCACACTTTTTCCTGGGCAGGCTTGAGCAAGCGGTTAACCAGAAATTTTTGCACATACTTTCGCTTGTAACTGACAACAACCCTTCTTGAATAAATCAGCGGAAGGGAGGAGAATGACCGTAGAAATTATTTCATGATCAATCTCCACGAAAGTATGGTACCGGGCCGGGATCGAACTCGCGACCCCTGGATCTGCAGTCAGTCACGCATCTGTAGCCAGACACGATACCGACTGCGCTATGCGGCCCGGTCTCTTTATTTGATATAGTAACGCATGTAACAGGCTGTTTCAGACTAACACCCCAACTTATAGAGTACAAACATCCTTTTTTCGATGCAACTTGAGTTGTACTTCTAGAAGGAATGTGTCTGCAAAATTCCCTCAAGGAGATTAAAACATTTTAGGCATATCTTACGTAAAGACAATAAGCTTGTCCATTTATTACATCAGGTAACATATGTTACAGCCTCTGATTTTAGATATTTTGCATAAAACTTGCAGATTTATGAGTCTTTTCATATAAGCAAATAAATCCCAAACAATGAAAGATAATCATCAACTGCATATATTTTAACTAGTTTTAGTCTAGTTTTAATACTAAATGTTCACCTAAAAACTGGGTAGGGGTAGGGTTGTTTAATTGCTAATTCCAGAAAAAAATATTTAAAATAAGGAAACAAACTTTAATTTTTCTGTAAACTAATTGCATAAAATAGTCTGACATGGTTAAAAACATTTTGCAAAACACACAGAGAGATTGTGAATGTAAATGATGTTAGCCACACTTGCAAATTTTAATTGGTTATCTGATTTATGTAACGCATATGACACCTTAGGAAGCTACAATTTTGTTCAAATGGCTGTCATACGTAGTTAAGATATCCAGAATGCAGACTATATTACTGACTTTAAAAATAAATATTTAATGTTTTAATATGTAGCCCAAACTTTCAATTTATGTTTTCTTAATTTGATAAAGTAACGTATGTTTCAGGCTCTTACAGACTAACGCCCTAATGCAAAGAGTACAAACATTTCTTAAAAGACTCGGCTTTCAATTCTCTACAAGACAGGATATGTCTGCAAAACTCCCTAGAGGGGGAAGCAAGTGTGTGTGTGTGTGTGTGTGTGTGTGTGTGTGTGTGTGTGTGTGTGTGTGTGTGTGTGTGTGTGTGTGTGTGTGTGTGTGTGTGTGTGTGTGTGTGTTTGGTATGCATTACTTTGTGTCCTTCCTCGTGTTCCAATCATCTTGAAGAGGAAGATTTTGTTTTATTGTCTCGCCCATGTCTTGCCATTTTATATGTTCTGTGGCTCTTCCACATGGTGCCATGGGTTGGTCTGCAGTGTGTGTTGGTATTTTCTGATCATACTCGTTTACTTTTAGACTTCACCAATAACTAACACATCAAGAGAAAATTTCATATAGTGTATTAGGAAAGAAATTTGACATTGTCACAAAGAAGGCCAAATTCAACCTAGCTAGAATCCATATCCCAAATACAATATACAAAGTCCCATCCGGTTCTGAAGAATATCTTTATAGGGTTTTTACGCTATGTTAGCACGACGGCCAACTAGGTCATGTGATTTTAAGGTTATCAATAAAATGTTGATCTCTGATATCATAGGCCTTCAACTTTTTATAGCCAAAATCCAGGGTACACAGCAGTGCAGTGATTTGGAAGTCGGTTGCGTTGAGGGAACTAAACATGGTTTAATTTGTCATGTATATAAAAGGCATTCGATCTGTTTAACAGACATCATACATTGCGCTTAAACTTATTCTGATATTCGCAGTAGCAGTTTCCATGCTTGACTATGCCCATTTTTCCTTAGACTGTTTAATATACTGGGTTGTTTAACTTCAGCTATGCCATCTTAGTAATCAGTGTGGACAACGCAGTGGAAATTGTCTTCATTGTGCAGACAATCATATAGAAAAATAAAGACACATATGTACAGCTTTTAAACCCATACTTTTGTTGTTGTTTTTTTTTTGATTTTTTACATCCCATCAACAATCTTTCAGTTATAAAGGGACGGGTCTTCCTGGATTGAACCAGTACTAAGCTAGGATTAATGTTCTTGCTTAAGGACACAACGCAGTGACTCCGGTGAGGCTCGAACCCTAGGTCTAAAGTCAAGCACTCTACCACTGAGCCACTGCGCATCCTTTAAACCCATACTCTAAAATACATGTCCAGTTCAAGATTCCATCAACCACGGGTAGGAAACTTCAACAAGAAAAGATATGGCATTAAGTGCCATATCAATGAACTCGGCTTTAGCAGATAAAGAGTTCGTTCTTTCATTACATCACAAGCTACATGTGAGTACATGTATCAACAAACCGAATGATGTACACAAACACAATCAATCAATTATTCACTCAATCAATCAATCATTTTTACATAAACAACAATGAAACCTCCCTCCGTGATGAAACTATATCTAGGTATTTATTCAAAGAAGGAGTCTTATAAGACAGAATCGCATAAGGCAAATCTTACCGTTTAAGTTGAGGCCTTTAACTGCTCATATAAGCATGTAAGGAACTTATAGAGCATGGTTTTTGGCTCTGCATTTGAAAACAGAATAGACCTTGAGATTATCGAAATTTGCTTTATTTACCAGACGCCTATATAATGTTTAAAGCCGCGAGAACCCCGACTTTGTTAAAAACAGGGACCACCCTGAGCGCCCGCGCAGTCCCATCGGCGCCCTTGTTTTTACATGTAGATGCAAATGAATGATAAAAGAAGTCAGGAAAACCGTCAGGTTTGATCAATTTTAAACTCTTTGTCGGACCAGATCTGGGACCAAACTTTCTGCTTATATTATCAGCAGACGCTCGCTGATAGCAATGTTTAAGATCAAAGAAGCCGCTATGGGTTCTATTGCACGACGTGGTAGCAATGACCAGTGACCTATAATATAGGTCACTGCCTTGACGCTGGAAAGCGGATGTAGCACATTCATTAAACATAGGTTTCCGGCCATGGGTAGTTTCGGCTGGGTCGTTTTTGGCCTGGTTTTAGGGTGGGTCGTTTCGGCATATTCTGATAGGATCTGATTGTTTTATAAACTTGCCAAAGTTCCGACTGCATTGATTTTTCCACGAAATCGTACATGCGCGCATTCTCGCAAGAGCGTTCACTAGTACAAACTGGGCTCTTTTCTGAAATAATTATTGTGTACACAAATAGGTGCTGACTTTCTTTTATTTATTTACTTTTTATATAAATTTCAAAGGATCCGTCTGCATTAAACACTACCCAGGCCGAGTACCGAAAGCTCAAGAACAGACTGCACATGCGTGCATACTAGCAAGAACACTTACAGAGAAATAACTAACAACAATCGGGCAAATAATGTTGTGGACAAAAATATGTACTGAAAAGAGAGTATTCCAGATCCGACTCTATTAAACACTTGAACACTTGGAGTTTGCCTCTGTACTAACATAAGCAAATAAAGTTATCAACTATGTGCAGCAGACGACTTAAGCAGGCACCATTTGGACGAACATATTAGCCGAAAACTAGGTGCATAGACCCACTTGATGGCTGTGCATTCATGATTACTTCACGCATGTTAAATGCATTACGGTATCTGCCGCATTTATGTTTATATGAACAGCGTACACGCAGGAAGAATACAGAGACCGAAATATAGTGGATGGCTGCGCTTTCATGTTTAAAGGGTGTGATAAATTAAATGAGCTGGCCCATTACTATAACATTTACAAGAAATCTAATCAAGGAACGATGTGAAAGCGCCAGGTCATTCAGTTTATGACACGTATGCGTGACTGAGATATATCCTTATGCAATGACCAGCATGTGCACACTGCTGTTGGTTATACATGTAAGGTATGATAGCTCAACTTGCGACATCAAATTTCTGAGAACTAACTATATAGCCCCTGTATTAAAAAGAGTACACAGTCTTTTAAAATTCTGAAAGGCAGGTTTTATCATGAAACGGCTTATTTCCATTCATGGAATACACTACGAGGCGTGGTTCACCTGATTAACAGCGATATTCATACGCGCATCACGCTATTATGCAGTGTCCATTCATAGAAAACAATTCAATAAGAGTTACTGTTCCTGAAATGACCGAATAATCGTTTAAAAGTGACACTGGAGCTACCCAGTTCGCAAAAACACCATTAACTCAGTAAAAGTTCAACTTTCGAATGAAAATCGGCAACAAAAGACATATTTTTGAATAACTGCACTGTGGTTTATGTTTCACTCACTATCATTTCAAAGCAAACAGCCATTTTAACACGAACTATTTCTTCAAAGTGTAGAAATTTCGAAAACAGATATAACTCTCTAGAATAGCTGATATTGAACAGATCCCGAGTTCCAAAAACAGAGCCGTCCCCAGGGGGTTCTTTGATATTTTTATATACACGTAGGCTCGGGTCATTTTTTTGCGTCCAAAACTTTTAATTTCATTATTTTTGTGGTTTTCAGAAAAATGATTTTTTGGGTATGAAGATTTTTTTGATATTTTGAGGGGTCATCACAAAATTGGACTATATTTAGGGGTCATTTCTATGCATATTAATTAGGGTATTTTCTTAAGGTCATTGTACAGCATGGGGGATATTTATTTGAGTTGGTAAAACTTCAAATGCTATTTTTGGTGCATGAAATTCGTGATACTTTTGGGGTGAACGGTAGATGCTGGGACCGGGCCTAAGTATGAAGAAACCATGAGAGTACCCCCCCCCCCCCCTCGGAGACCAAGCTTTTGTTGTGATTGTTCCGTGTCTGTGCCAGTACATAACCGTTTTGTACAAGGCGAGCGACTTAATCACCACACCACGGAAGTTTTTCTTATGGCTGCTCCGTAGCTGTACCAGTATATTTTAGCTGAGAGTGTTTATTATTGTGTGTAACTTCAGTATGACCAGGAGCGCAGGGCCACAGCTTAAAGTCTCATCCGATACTGTCACACTCACGTGGAGAAGAGGATCAAACTCGGGACCCCTGGGTACAAGTCGAATACACCACGCAACTGTTTTTGTTTGTTGTTGTTGTTTAATGTTTGTGGTCGTGTCCCTTGGCTATAACCAGTACTGGTCGAGTGGGTTTATGTTTCTTTAGGTTTTATGTCCAGGAGCATCCGAAGGATTGCGAAAGCCTATACTTGTAATACACATTCGCACTGTATTTAGAACTTATTCGAGAAAAGTATTAATATTCTTATATCTACGGGTTCAGGGTGGGGAGCAAGACGCCTAGATATCGGTCTGAGCCTGCATCACCAGGCTTTGCTTTTGCTGTGTGTATGTAAATGTGAGAAGCGACGGCTCAGACGAAATGCTTTTTAATAATACCTGTATGCTCCTTCGTTGCTCGCATATGCAATTGGTACGATTGTATAAGTATGGGTCTGATCACCATGTAAGTTGATAAGTCTCTATGCATGTTCATAATTTGAAACGCAGACCCGAATAAGAAATCCGAGTTGTCTATGTAACCTATGCTCGAGTATTCGATTATTGTAAGTTGTTAGATAATGTACCTGTACACAGCCTGAACTCAACAACCGCTCTCTGTCAAAAATAAAAGTCACGGATATCCATAACCTCTACAAAAAATGTTTAAGGTGACGGGAAGCCGTTACAATCAATGTACCTGTGCACAGCCTGAACTCAACAACCGCTCCCTGTCAAAAATCAAAGTCACGGATATCCATAGCCTCTACAAAAATGTTAAAGGTGACGGGAAGCCGTTACAATCGAAAACTTCAAGGTCACGGAAATCCATGACTCGCGTTTCAAAACTTAGAAAATCGCAAGTTTTTGATAGTGAGTAACTCTATATAAATGCCGAGTAACCTGAACAACTCGAAGTTGAAACTTAAGGCAGTATTTTATGCAGTCGTTATTGTCCTGTTAGAAAAAATTGAATTTTAACAGCAATATACTGTCATCTTTACCAGCGTCTCCAGCTCCTTCCAACCACATATTTTCCTTCCCAGTGTTTTGAAATCACCCGGCTGAAAACTTTATCTTACGTCATCAAAAGATTGGTTACTGGCACGCGTTCCAGGAAACTTTAGGTTTCCATAACACTTAAGATAAGTTGGGAAAACGGAAAAGTAGGTATTTGTTGCAAAGTCGCGGACTTCCGTGACAAAGGCTAGCCGCGGAATTCCGTGTGATCCCTACCTGATAAAGATCAGCGTTTTATGAGGATTAAGATAAGACCACTAGCCCCAGGGATTATTTTCACACCTCAACATCGCATAACACCGCTTCTTTCCGGCAAACGACCGAAGTCTTCCGAAATTTACCTATTGATAGTCACCAGCTTGAGACGGGTGAAAAAAAAAACGAATATTCTACCTGTTAGAAAATTTCATTGTTGGACACGGCTAGTAACGCGAATTCCTCCTTCATGTTTCAGTCCGAGGGTGTTCAAAGTTTGGTGCAATTATTGGAAAACAAAAGGTTCCTCGATCATCCACTCGACGTGATACAGTACGCCAGTTCAAGTAACTATAATAATAATTTGTATATTATACAATTATTAACTAATGAGGCATTGGATATGATGTGATATCGACCAGAGAAATCCAATATTGACCGAGGCGAAGACCGAAACAGTGTAGACCTAGATAAGACCACCCGTTTACTATTTTATATATGTTGTGCATGAGTGTCATCATTCAACACTTACTAACAAGAATTCTAACACGCCTGGCCTGTAGAGCCAATGTTAAAATAGTGTGATATATCAAACAATAATTCACTGCTTTGAAAGCGCGGGGAAGATGTGTGATAGCTGACGTCATTTGTTACTGTAAAAATGACGTCATATATGGCGTTAGACGATGTCGTTTTTACGCGTGAAAGACGTTACAAATACATGTAAACGTATGCGACATGATTTAAGAATTGGCGGGAGTTCTTCAGTGCAAAGGCGGAAAGTTGGAAGAAGCTGAAGACTTCAAATTTGTTTCATCGTTTATTGTGCAATAAGATCGAAATAGATCAGCTCCAGTGCGTGATCTGTTGCGTGCTCTGCAACTATGATAGGATTATTAGCGACGCTTTGGAAAAGCAGAACCGGAACGGAAAAAACACATGGAGTCTAATTTTAGTAACTAATATTCACCGGCAAGCGCGCGCCAGCCAGTGAATATGACAATATATAGACTGGCCACGTGAGCGCTCTAAGCCAATGAAAATCGGTCTTTTTACTTAGTTATATAATAAAACTAAATAATTGCTTGGGGTGGGTGTGTAGAATGAAACAAAGGTTTCAGACTGCCAATATAGCATTTGAGTCAAGGGTCAAGGTCACACATACTTAAATCTTATCTACAGCTCGTAATGCGTAATTCTCTCTCATTTCTATTAAGGTCGCAATAAATGGCTATGATGTGTAAATTGTAAAAAAGTCTTAATACGGATCTCACCTTAGGGTCGAAGGTAAAGGTCAAATATTCTAAAGCTGTATTATTGCTCCAAACGTGAATTCCTCTTTCACGTTTTATTGGGAATGTTCATATTTAGCACAATGATTGCTTATGGTATTCAGATTACAACAAATGTTTCAATTCACCAATATGACATTGAGTTAAAGGTCAAGGTCATATAAACTTTTAAATCTGTCTACAGCTTTGAACTCAAACTTTGACCTCGGATGTTTATATCTGACACAATAATTGCACTATGTATGTAAATAACAATAGAGTATTCATATCTTTGATGTAACCTGTGAGTCAGGCCTGTTTAACTCCTCCTTCATTTTTCGACCGGGGACGTTCATTTATTTGCACAACCATTTCCTATGGGGTCTAATTTTCCTTATGTTTAAATTTTCAGATCATGACCTTGGAGACAAAGGTCAAGGTCACATATACTAAAACTGTTTTACAGCTCAGAACGCAAACTACACCTTCACTTTTTGACCGACGTTGTTCGTATTTGGCACAATAATTGCCCATGGTTTGTAGTAACAATATGACCTTGGATTCACAGGTCAAAGTCAAAAATACTTACAATCTGCCAAGTCTGTTTTGTGGCCCATTACGTAAATTCCTCTTTCATATTTTGACCGAGGATTTATATATTTGGTACATTTATTTCCTACGTGGTGTATATTAAAACAGGCTATTCACATAACTGATATGATCTTGGAGTCAAATGTCAAGGCCATCTCTAATAAAATCAGTCTTACTACTCGTAACGCGCACTCCTCTTTCATTATTTGACTAAAGGTGTTCATATTTTGTGCAATCATTGCATATAGTGTGTACAACAACCATTTCGGCATAAGCAGCAGCCATCTCGCCAAAGGCAACAGCCATTTTAGCATAATATGACCTTGGATTCAAAGGTCAAATAAACTTTAAATTTGCCACACGGCTCGTAACGCGAATTTTCTTTCATTTTAAAATGGAGGAGTTCATATTTGGCACAATGATTGTCAATGGTGAGTTGAGTATTACAAATGTCTCGCAATACGGATATGACCTTGGATTTAACGGTTAAGAATAGTAAGTGAGTATGATCAGGAAATACCACAATCACAAACTGCAGACAACCCCGTGGCACCGCGAGGAAGAGCCGCTCAACCATCACGAGACACCAGGAAGACAAATTAAGCAAAGCAATCAGCTCTCTCTTCCCCATCAAGATGATTGCAATACTAGAATGTACATAAAGTAACGTACAACAAAACATAGAACAACTACAGACTCCCACAATGGGAGTAACAATAAACAGAAAGTCAACAACAACAGAACCACCGCCTTAGAACGGACAGCAGCCTAAGCCACCGGGGGGCTTAAATGCATTTTACTGGTACCAAATCTTCGCCCTAGATTCTGCTGTTGTTGAAGTACAAGAAATGTTCAGCTTGCATGGAGGCCATCTAACTAATGCAATGTATCATCATAGAAACACTCTAATCAAATTAACACTCCATGATGAAACAAAGAAAGGGCTCATGACTCACATATAGTCAGAGCTAAAGAAAACCTCAAGTTGAGCCACGGTGGGTCCAGCTACAGAGGTCAACTCTACTTAAAATATCAATGCTCTTTCATTTTTGATAGAGAATGTTAATATTAAGCACAATAATTGCTTTTGGTGTGCAGATTACAACGAAGGTTCAAGTTATAGATAAGGTATTGAAGTCAAGGGTAAAGGTCACATATCCTTAAAACCTGTATATTGTTCTTAGCGCAAAATCGTCTTCCATTGTTTGACCAAAAGTGTTCATGTTCGGCACAATGACTTCGTATTATTTGTAGAACATACCAAAGGTTTCGGAATATGGATTTGACCTTGGGACCAAAGGGTAATGTCAAATATTCTTAAAATCTGTCTCACTGCTGGAGACGCAAACTTCTCTCTCATGTTTTGATGGAGGGTTTTCATTTTTCGTACAATGATTTATTAGGGTTTGTTGAGTACAGCGAATGTTTTAACTGACCAATATGACCATGGGGTGTAAGGCTGTTCATATCTAGCACAATAGTTGCCTATGGTTAGTACTATTTCCTTTGGGGCAAAGGTCAAGATCAATTATGAATGAAAACTGTCTTAAATCTCATAATGCAAATACCTCTTTTATTTTTGAGGATGCTCATAATTTGCACAATGATTGCTTGCGGTGCGTTGTTTATTAGGAAAGTTTCAGATTACCAGTATGACCTTAGAGTCAAAGCGCAATGTCAAATAGACTTAAAATAGCACAACGGCTTGTAACACAAACTCCTCTTTCAGTTTTTGATGGATGGTGTGTAGATGACAACAAATGTCTTGAAATAATTATATGACCTTGGGGTCAAAGTTCGTGATAAATATCATATAACCTGAATCTGAATTACTCTTTCATTTCTTGAAAGAGGGTGTTCATATTCGGCACAACGATTACCGAAAGCGTGATAACATACACATGTTTGAAATAAGAACATGACCTTGGAGTCAAAGGTCAAGGACAAATATACTTAAAACCTGGCTGAGGCTTGTAATGCAAACTTCTATTTCATTTTTTTTGACCGAGAGTGTTTATTTTTAGCTCAATGGTTGCCCGTGACTAGTAGATCACAGTAAAGGCTTCAGATCACAACTGTGACCTTGGCGTCAGGGTCATGTCAAATTAACCTGTCTATGGCTCATATTTTGTTTAATGAGTGTATTCATATCTAATACAATGATTGCCTGTTGTATGTAAATTACAACAAATGTCTCTAAATACGGATATGACATTGTGTTAAGGGTCAAGGTCAAATATTCTTCAAATCTGTCTTGCGGCTCGTAATCTGACGCCTCTGTCATTTTTATCGCAGGTGTTTATATTTGACACAATGATTGCCTATGGTGTGTAAATTACAATGGAAGTTCTTGAAATCAAATGTCAACCTCAACTATGTTTAAATCTGTCCAATGGATTGGTTTGTAAAGCGAATTCCTTTTTCATTTTTATGAAAGGTTTTCATATTTGATGCAATTATTGCTTAATATGATGTGTAGATTACCAGGAAGATTAGATAGAGGATCTTACATGAGTGCTCGTGTTTTATTGAATTTATTAAACGAGTTGGGGAAAAGAGATAGAATGCGAGGCTTGCCGAGCATTTTATCTCTTTTTTGCAACGAGTTTAATAAATTCAATAATACAAGAGCACGAATGTTAGATTATATTTATCATATGACATTAAGATAACTATGAAATTTCATTTATGACGTAAAAACGTTATAATTTTGTCTTTATATATAAGCAACGTTGTTATGGACGTCATAACGTTTCCCATAAATCTATAAACCACTAGTGGTTTATCGATTTTATTGCATGGCGTTATTTCACTCCCAGACGTGACGTCATATGATAAAGGTATTTATTATGACATTGGAGTCGTAGGTCATGGCCAAATACCGGTATATGCACATGGAAAAAAGTTAAGGATCACCTCGATTAATGCAAGGGGTAATTTTAGACTTAAATTCTCCTACATTTAAACATGCTTTATCATATGACGTCGCGTCTGGGAGTGGAATAATGTCATGCAATAAAATCGATAAACCACTAAGGTTTTACAGATTTTCGGAAAACGTTATGTCGTCCATAACAACGTTGCGTACATGACAAAGTTAAAAATTTGAACGCCTGAAATGAGATTTCAATGTTATCTTAATACCATGTGATAAATAGAATCCTCCATTCGTGCTCTTGTATTATTGAAATTAAACTCGTTGCGAGAAAGATTTAAAATGCTCGGCAAGCCTCGCATTTTATCTCTTTTCCACAACTCATTTAATAAATTCAATAAACCATAAGCACTCAGGTGAGATCCTCTATTTATCAAACTGTTTCAATTAATCAGAATTTGAATTATCTAAGGTTGCTTCTACGTGATCATGACAAAGATTCAGCAATTATCAGCTTTGCATGTTGTTAACATTGTGCTAGTTATTGAACATGAACTTTTAAGATTTTCATAACACACAGTATGGTCATAGAGTTACAGCAGACTTATCCAGTTAAATTATTTGAAGAATTTCTGTTTTCATAGAATTCAGAGCAAAATGCAGAATGATATTGTACGGTAATGCCGTTCGGAGCTAATACACTATTTTTCAAGACCAAACTGGTATATTCATAGGGAATGCTCAATTATCTCATCTCATGCTGTTTTTGCTCTCAAAAATTGTTATGTGGTATGCAGAAACAAATGGGCATACCTATTTTCAGGACATTTTACATAATTTACGTGAGGCAAAGTGTATCCTCTGTAGCCCAAAAACTAAATGTTTGCACTTCAATAATTCAAGCTGTCATTAGATAAAGCTTTGAAATATATGCCATAAAAATTCAATATCGCCCAGCTATGGAAAATTGTAATTTTCAAAACATTTAGTCGGAACAAAAAGTGCTCCCTAACTGTTTTCCATGTTGTTGTTGTGTTTGTGTTTAACGTCCCACCAACAGCTTAGGTCATATGGAGACGGAGCCACGGCTTAAAGTCTCATCCGACAGACTAGTGAAGCCGGGACTCGAACCTGCGACCCCTGGTTTACAAGGTAAGTGGGTTATCCACTACACCACAGCGGCTCCCTGTTTTCCATGTGTATACTTAAATCTGTATTATGGATTATAACGCAAACAAACTCCTATTTCATTTTTGGCCAAGGGTGTTCATATTTGGCAAAAAATTGCCTACGGTGTGATGGTGACAAGTACGATAACAAATCACCATTATCACCAATATGTGTATAGGTGTATAGATTACAACATAGATTTCTGTTAACCAATATGACCTTGGAGTAAAAAATCAAGGTCAAATATGCTTAAAATTTGTTTTACAGCTTGTAACCCGAACTCCCCTTCCATTTTTGTGACAGAGGGTGTTCATATTTAGCAAATTTATTGCTGGTGATGTGTAGATTACTGGTCATTGCTATGACCTTGGGGTCAAAGGTCAAGTAAAATATACTTGGATCCTGCTTTACGGCTCGTGACACTAACTCATCTTGTATTTTTGACAGAGGTGCTTCCTATTTGGGGTGTGCAAGGTAACCTTAATTGGACGCCAGGTTATATGCTTAACAAAATTGCCTCCAGGGCTAATAGTGCAGTTGAGCGTTCCAGGGCCACAATGGACCTCTTGTTAAATGTGATTTTAGCTATCGGTTTAAAATTTGGTCTGAGCCTTCATCTACATCCATACTTCTTGTATGCAAGCAGGGGATGCTCTGAAGAGTCTGAGCATATGCGTAGACTCTTGAGCTTTCTCTTCTCGCTGATGCGATAAGTGCCGAAATCTGGTGTACTGGCCCATATGGTAAGCTACTGTAAATTCGTGAATTTTCGCGAGGGATTTATTTTCGCGTAGTTCATGAAAATAAAATTCTCGCAAAATGTCGGAATCAGACAGTCGTTAAAGGGAGCGCAGTGGCTCAGTGGTAGAGTGCTTGACTCGAGACGGAAGGGCCGCGGGTTCGAGCCTCACCGGCGTCACTGCGTTGCGGTCCTTAAGCAAAACACATTTATCCTAGCTTAGTACTGGTTCAACGAAGGAAGACCCTCCCTATATAACTGAAAGATTGTTGATGAGACGTAAAGAATCAAATCAAACAAACAAAACGAAGACTGTCGTTAACTGATGTAGTTTATTCATGTCCTACTCGCGAATTTGAAACGTGGCAAATATGTCTTTTAACGCAATTCGCGAAAATAAAGTTCTCGCGAAAATGTCTGAATTTACAGTATGTGGAAATATGTCCTTTTTAGCCAGATGTACGAATACTGAATAGAAAATATCACAAATACATATTTATATATATATATACTCTTTATTTCCTCCACATAGTAGACTCACTGTTTTGGTTTACGGGTCATTTTCAAAATAACATAACATTACATATACACTGCTAAAATATTTAAAGGAACACCTAATGATTTTCCATAGGTGATAATGTTAACCCCCGTCTAATAGACAAATAATTTATTTCACTAGACTATAAGGCAGAAACCCAGTTTCTTTTGCCATTGGATCAGAAAAGTTTTTGATAAAACAATTGCTGCTTAAGTTCATGGCTCAAATTTTGTAATTTCTAATTTTCTTGAAAATGAATATTTTTTTTAAAACTCTGTAGAATCTTTCGAATGTGTTAATAGCGTAACCTAATGATTGCTGCAGCATTTAAAAGCTATTGACTGTACAAAATGATGCTGTTGTGGTGCTTGATTGAAACACCCTCTTAAAATTTCGTTTTGAAAAAAGGGTTTTTTTTAACAAAATTCCATTTTTACATAAAGCATACCATGGAGATATCTGGAAAGGGATTACTTCATTTTTATTAACAAGCATCATACTTGATGGATAACCAATCTAATCACAGGAGAAACATGTTTTTGCCTTATTAATTCAGCTCTCATTATGAGTCAGACTATGAGTGACTTTGTATTTTGATCACTGGCAAAATACGCAGTGTTCCTTTAAATATTTTGAGCAGTGTATTTATCAAGCATTAAACATACAGAGTTACCTTGCATTAATTAAGTTTAACAAAGTTCATTAATCCCCCCTCCCACAAAAACATGTATATGTATATAGATACATTTTACATTTACAAAAGGATAATATGTAGCATGAAGTCTAAATAGGTGTGTAAGAAATCTTTGCGAAGGGGTGTGCAAATACCTTTTGGAGACCTTAATCTCTCATCTTTTAAGAAAATGTTGGACATTACTAGGTTAGAAATCCAGAATGATTTTGAATTAATGTAAGTTTCCATTTGAAAGCGCTTCGATGATGAAGTACAAATATCAGTCCGTAAAGGGGTTTTCATACGAGACCTATTTCATGTTTTTTGAACAGATGTGAATTTCACTTTTTGCGATTGGAAATAAATAAAACAAACACATTTTACATTCTCATACATAGCTGACGTGTCCCTGGTCGAATAGACAAAATGGCAATTTAAAGCATACCCATATATGAGCGGCCCGAAATACACGCCCCACCCCTTTTAAATAATTTAAGAGCTAAAACGGGTCTGCCCTTCATCATGAAAATGCGTATGTAAGTGTGCAATTTTCTTTTAAGTTTAGAGCAACATTTATTCTATTATTCAAACAAAAATAAAGTTTGTGAGTGCCTGTTTTGCTTGACAACTGGGCTTAATAAGTTTTCACATACTATTGTCCAATTGGGTATTCCATGCATAAAATGTGTCCTAGAAGAATTAGCGTGCTGGGTACTTTTTCAAGATTTTTTGTCGTCTGCTGACTTTTTCCGAAAATAGCTTTTTCAAAAACATCTTTCAGGAACACTATCATAGTGCTTAATAGTTTGGATCCATATCTGGCTAGACCTTCTGTCGGGCCTAATCTGGGTCCAAACTGTTTGCGAAAATCAGCATCAGACGACTAAATCCGTCATTGTCAGGCAAAAAGCTAACGTTGAATGGTCTTGATATTTTTTATATTTACTGCCAATGTTATGGTCACAAAGCATGTGCGGATCCAGAGGGGAGGACAGGAGGTCCGGACCCCCCTCCCTGAAAAATCGCAAAAATTAAGAGTTTCAAAACAATACTGGTCCTGATCCCCTGTAGAACCACAAAGCTACCAAGCCAGCATTCAATGTTTGGCCAGCATCGGCCCGCCAGCGAAACGCCATTCAAATGGCGTTTCGCTGGTGGGTCGATGATGGCCCGCTTATAGTGGTATTTGGATCCTCTATCTCCCATCATCAACAAAAAAACGTGACCCCCTCTGAGAAAACTTTCTGGATCCGCGCATGCAAAGTAAGTCAAATAATAAAAAAAAAAGTAAGTGAGTATGATCAGGAAATACCACAATCACAAATTGCAGACAAGCCCATTACATCGCGAGGAAGAACCTCACAAAATCACGAGATACCAGGAAGACAAACACAGCAAAGCAACCAGCTCTCATTTCCCCATTGAGATGATTTCAAAACTGGAATGGACACAAAGTAAGGCACAGGGAAAACATAGAACAATTACAGAATCCCACAATGGGAGTTGCAATCAACAACGAATCAACAACAACAGAACCACCGCCTGAAAGCGGTCAGCAGCCAAAGTAAGTAAGGTTGCAAAGATCAAGAATCGATGCCAATGGGAAAAGAACAAACTCACAGTAAGACACCACAAACGAGAGCCAAGAGGTCAGCCACTGTGTGGCTTAATTGCATTTTGCTGGTACTAAAATTTTGCCCCTAGATTCAGCTTTTTTTCTGTAATTTTCTAACCTGTTATGTGCATATTTTTTCTTTTTGAAAATGACACTTTAAACAAGTAAAACATACATGAAAAACATGACAGAACAATTTACAGATACAGTAAAACCTAGAAAATTCGAACTTCGATTTTTCGAAATGCTCGCTAATTCGAATTAAATTTGGTACACACAGGATTCAGAGAATAGGATGTATTCATGATCTATTTTAATAACTTTCTAAAATAGCATATGTTTTGGGTGCATACAAAAAACGTCTCCTTGAGACATTTCTTTTGCGCGCCCAAAACGTATGTCTGGCAAAAACTGATAATAATCATTTGGGGGTTATATATTTATATGTGTACCTCCCCATATTTCGAACTACTGACAATTCGAAATTAAACCTCTACATTCGACGACTTCGAATTAATGAGGTTCGACTGTATATGTACTTGGAAAAGACAACGTCTTAACATATTAAGAAGAATCTAACTACAGTAGTACCACGACTTCTAAGTAATGACCCTCGATTATTTCAATACATTTACCGTTACAGTCACGCCTCAAAGCGTTTTGTGGAAGTATAAGAGAAAACGGTGTCGTCAGACGCAACCCAACCCATATGTGTAGAACATTTTTGAATGGTATTATAACGCGTAGCGCAAACAATGGCGGGAAGCTCAAGAATCACTAGGCCCTGAGGCTATAAAACATTTTAGTGTTCAAGTAAAGTGAGCATTTCATTTCAACTCCTTATAAAAACTAAAATCATGCAACAAAGACTTTTCTTGCTTCTAAACTCCTTATAAAGTGTATTTTATGCTTATAAGCAATCTGTGGCGTCTCTAGGTCTCATTGTTTGCCCTTGTTCTACAAAAATGACGCTAGTCATATATGGGTTAAGCATACTTGCTGACGTTTTTGTTTACTACAACATGTATCATTTGAGCCGTGGCATGGGATTTCCAACAATGTGGTATCACTGTAGTCACACCACTACGGCGTTTTGGGTCTCGTCACTTATTCCGGTGTTAAGATAACTTTCTCGTCATGTTCAATTTCTTCATTTAATCACAGATAAGCGCCCCAAAATGCTTGGGTTCCGATTAATTTTCGTTCATCAAATTCACATTGTATCTTTTAGCTTTAAAATTATATGAAAACTTTAACGTTTGGTGTCGAGGCATGAAATAACTAATGACGGTTTCGTCATCGTGGACAATTAATTAATGACGAAACCGTATAATTATGACTAAACCGTAATTGACATTTTTTTTATATAACTGTAAAAAAACACATTTAAAATCTGAGTTTATCTCCGTTTTTGGCAAAACAACACAGGGGTTGTTAACTAGACGATGGAATCTCGAATCAAACATATTCGAAAGTTGTCATTTTTGTCAGCCTTTATTTGAAGGTAATTTTACTAGAACACCAGAGTGGGTGACGAGACCCAAATTGCCGTAGTGGAATGACTACAGTGGGTATGTGCGACCAGCAAATCCTCAGATCAGCCTGCGCATACGCACAGTCTGATCAGAGCATTTGCTAGTCGGTTGAAAATTCTATGAGTGTTAAGCTACTGACTTAACATCATTGAAGTTTCTAAGCTAAAAAGGAGACTACACAGGCTCGTCTGAGTCTACACTTGTCAAAATGACACATTTTTGGAAATCACATGTCACGGCTCAATTTTGATAAGCAGCCTAATCTAATTTACAGGCCCATTGCACTCAGAATCGCCTAACTTTCTATGGAAGTTTGGACACTGAGTGCAGCAGGGACGGTCTTTACTACAACATGTATTATTTAATGAGCAATCTTACCTTTTATATACTTTATAATAATAAAAAATCTGACTATACATGTCAATCTAACCTTTTATATACTTTATTATAATACAAAATCTGACTATAAATGGTATATCTGACTTACTTATAGATGCATTACACTCAGAATCGCCAACCTCTTTATTGAACTTTAACTTTTCTGCGTGAAGCAGGGATGGTGTTTACTGCCACATAAATTCTTTACCTTTAATATACTTTTCAATGCAAAATTGGTCTGTATCTGATTTACAGACCTATTGCACTCAGAATCGTCAAACTCTATATTGACCTTTAATCACTCTGAGTGTAACAGGCTTTGTCCTTACTACAACATGTATTATTATATAATCTATAAATAAACATCTTCTGATTGGCCCAGATGCGTATCCACTCGAGTCAATAAAACTACATATTGCATGGTTTGCCGGACGTGACGTTGCAAAGCACACGGCACGAGGTAATATTGCATGGCTTACGGGAAGTGACGTCAGAACGTCAAGTAATCTCGCATGATCAATCCGTAACGTCAATGGTTTTATCGGTATTAAATGACAGGAAATGCATAACATACATTTATTTTATAATAAAACAATTGTTGACTTATGTTTCGGTAGACATGGAGTGTTATTGAACGGTAAGCGTAATCAGATTGACCTCCGCTCCGCGTCGGTCAATATGACGTTTACCGTTCAATAGCACTCCATGTTCACCTCAACATAAGTCAATAATTGTATATTATTTAATAAGCAACCTCACCTCTTATATGCATTACAATGTAAAATTTGATTATGTATCTTATTTATAGACATGTTGCACTCAGAATCACTAAACTCTCTATGGAACTTTTACCACTCTGAGTGTGAATCTTGGTCTTTACTTAATCATATACTCAGCAAAAAAGTTAAGGAAATTGTGTTTGAGGGGCTAAGAAATGAAATCTAAAACATTTTAAGAATTTGAATTTTACAGTATCATAAAATGTCCATTTTTTTAGAATGGTGCTTTATTTGAGTTAAAAGCAGCTATACCGGCTTAAAAATCAATGTCAAAGTTGACTGGTATTACCGCCATTTTTCGCAAAATTTCAATTTAGGGATCAAACATTGTTTTTCATGCATTTACATCTGCAAGGTCCCTCGGGCGATGTTAAAACCCTAGAAAAACGGGTCTGATTGTTATAAACAGAAATTTGACCAGTTAATGGCACATTCCAGCTACAAAACGAGTGGCAGTACCAGGATGTAAATGCCAGAACACAGAACGCCAAAATTGTCCCAGATTTTATTCGTCAGAACAATGTTATGTGCATTGAATGGCAAGCGCGCTCACCAGCTATGCCTCCCATTCAATATTTACAGGTCATTCTGTGACAGAGATTCTGGGGCATATACTACTGACACCAAGAACTCTCTAGGGTCTTGTTGTGGCACTAAAGGAGGAATGTCGGCTGATGCCTTAGTACCAAATGGCCAGAATTGTTTGGCATAGTCTATGCTGTTTGAGTCCTAATTTGCCGCTCCCAGGGGACACGCTCATTACTGAAGGCATTCTCAGCTTCCAAACTTGACAGATCTTGCTATCACTATGATGAATAGTGATATATAAAATTAATTTCATTTCAAATTTTGAAAATTTACAACTTATTCATGTGTTATGCTTAAAACGAGGGCATGCTCTGGAGATATTGATTTTGTAAAAAATGACTCTGACCCCTGGATTATTTGACACTGTGCCACAATAAGCATATTCATGTATTAGTGATAACAAACTAAAGGTAACATTTCTTATCAAGCAATGGTATGAATCTAAACAAATAAATAAAAAATGAACAATTGTTTGCTTTGGTGTTCTTATGTTCCATGGTTTGCTGAGATTTTCTTAACTTTTGTGTTGAGTATATAATAAATTTATTAAATAAGCAATCCCACCTCTTCTATACTTTATAATACAAAATCTGATTATATATCTTATTTAAAGCCGCATAGAACTCAGAATAACCACACGTTCTATTAAGCTTTAACCATTCTGAGTGTTGCAGTGTGTGTCTTTGTCATAACATGATTCATTTAAGGGCAATTGCAGGTAATACTTCCCATATTAAGATTTATTTTTGTATTTCTTTGGATACAGCTTGCTTTATTTATGAATTGTCAATTTATGAAATAAAAAGGACATGTCACCACGCTCGATTTTTCATAATCTGACATGGCAGTTTTCAGCATTTTACAAATTTTCTGAAAAAAAACATGTCTTTAATATTAAGTTTAAATAGTTGTAATCGCAATCCTCTTCTTTAATTTAATTTTAATTATTACACACGACATTAAAATTTTTAGGAAAAGTGAAAATGTATTTGTTTTCCCAAGCCGTTACAAGATTCTGAATGATATATTTTGGTGATTCCCCTAAAATAGGAATACAATTTTTAAATTAAATTGTATATTAAAAAATCTGGCATTAGCAATCTCAAAGTTTTGCTTTTATTTCATAGACTTTTAAATTACCTTTAAGATAAAAAGAATACAAAATGGGGGTCACCAAACTAATTTTTTTTCAGGAGAGTACCCCCACATATTTTGATGATAATTATATATAATACGTTATGGAGTCTATTTTTTGTTTTTTATATCAATTCATATTACTTGTAGGTAGTAATTCATTATGATAAATCTAAAAAAGAAGAAAAACTGTATAATAGGTATCCACCCATGAATCGACCCTGGTCCGCTGGTTCAAAAAGTCCAAGGCGCTAACCACTAGGCTGCGAGGTCAGATCGTGCGTCGCCCAAATTAATCGTATATATTGAACACACAATCCGAGCACCGGCAATAATCGTATTCGCATACACGATATAAACTTGATAACTCTGTATATTGTTTGATTTCGCCAGATCTATTTAATAGTATTGCCTGGTACTCAGACGATCATTTATAATAACGGTCAATAGATATTTCGGACACATTTTAGTTTTTTAATTTTGCCCAGAAAATGCAGAAATATCCATCTGACGTAAGTGTACATGTATCTAGAATCTGTATTGATGCGAATTTGGAAAAGGTCGAAAGACGGTACCCAGACAATTTTCCCCTTTTCCCGCCGCAAGAGAATGGTGCGCGTGGACAATGCCCAAAATTGCCCTTAGTGAACAACATAACCTCTTATATACATGTACTAAAAAAATTTGATACAAAATCTGATTATACGAGAGGGGGGTTCAATATGTAATAAAACTGGCTAACAAATCGACAAGTTTTACATTTGTTGCATTACAATATGCTTCTTGGCTATGCCATTGCGAAATTGCAGTTGTTCATCTCCTTTCCAAATACATACGCTACATTCAAGGTATAGTACTGAAATACACTAGATTATGAAATGAAAGGGTATAATTAATGACAGGGCAACATTTAATAATCTGTGAGCTTGAATTAATTATCTTGGAATAAGAGTTTTTATTGAATGAGCACGAAAAGAACACAAGTTCTAAAAAATAGTAATTGAGTATGACCAGGAACTATCACAATCACAAACTGCAGACAAACCCATGGTACCGCGAGGAAGAGCCACACAACAATCATGAGACTCCAGGAAGACCAACTAAGCAAAGTAACCAGCTCTCTCTCTCTCCCCATCAAGATGATTGCAAAACTAGAATGGACATGAAGTAACGTGAACAAATCATAGAACAATTTCGGACTCCCACAATAGGACTAACAATAAACAACAAGTCAACAACAACAGAACCTCTGCCTTAGAACGGACAGCAGCCTAAGCCACCGGGGACTCAAATGAATTTTACTGGTACCAAATTTTCGCCCAAGATTCTGATGTTTTTGAAGTTCAAGAAATGTTCAACTCGCATAGAAGCCTTCTAACTATTGCATTGTATCATCATCGAGAAACACACTTATCAAATTACATGTAACACACTATGATGAAACAAAGAAAATGGCTCCCGACTTACAGATAGTCAGAGCTAAAGAAAACCTCAAGTTGAACCACGGTTTGCCCAGCTACAGATAAGCATCAGACAACAACCCATATGTGCAATTTTTTTCTTTTTGAAAATGACACTTTAAACAAGTAAAACAAACATGAAAAACATGACAGAAAAATTTACAGATACAGTAAAACCTAGAAAATTCGAACTTCGATTTTTCGAAATGCTCGCTAATTCTAATTAAATTTGGTACACAAAGGATTCAGAGAATAGGATGTATTTATGATCTATTTTAATAACTTTCTAAAATAGCATATGTTTTGGGTGCATACAAAAAACGTCTCCTTGAGACATTTCTTTTGCGCGCCCAAAACGTATGTCTGGCAAAACTGATAATAATCATTTGGGGGGTTATATATTTATATGTGTACCTCCCCATATTTCGAACTACTGACAATTCGAAATTAAACCTCTACTTTCGACGACTTCGAATTAATGAGGTTCGACTGTATATGTACTTGGAAAAGACAACGTCTTAACATATTAAGAAGAATCTAACTACAGTAGTACCACGACCTCTAAGTAATGACCCTCGATTATTTCAATGCATTTACCGTTACAGTCACGCCTCAAAGCGTTTTGTGGAAGTATAAGAGAAAACGGTGTCGTCAGACGCAACCCAACCCATATGTGT
This sequence comes from Loripinus fragilis, assembly GCA_964019695.1. Taxonomy (NCBI): domain Eukaryota; kingdom Metazoa; phylum Mollusca; class Bivalvia; order Lucinida; family Lucinidae; genus Loripinus; species Loripinus fragilis. Next base: position 25,221,598 of record OZ026525.1, on the reverse strand, counting down.
AGAACATTTTTGAATGGTATTATAACGCGTAGCGCAAACAATGGCGGGAAGCTCAAGAATCACTAGGCCCTGAGGCTATAAAACATTTTAGTGTTCAAGTAAAGTGAGCATTTCATTTCAACTCCTTATAAAAACTAAAATCATGCAACAAAGACTTTTGTTTGCTTCTAAACTCCTTATAAAGTGTATTTTATGCTAATAAGCATTCAGGGCGTCTCTGGGTCTCATTGTTTGCCCTTGTTCTACAAAAATGACGCTAGTCTTATATGGGTTAAGCATACTTGCTGACGTTTTTGTTTACTACAACATGTATCATTTGAGCCGTGGCATGGGATTTCCAACAATGTGGTATGTGCGACCAGCAAAGCCTCAGATCAGCCTGCGCATACGCACAGTCTGATCAAATCATTTGCTAGTTGCTTGAAAATTCTATGAGTGTTGAGCTACTGACTTAACATCATTGAAGTTTCTAAACTAAAAAGGAGGCTACACAGGCTCGTCTGAGTCTACACTTGTCAAAATGCCACATTGTTGTAAATCACATGTCACGGCTCAATTTTGATAAGCAGCCTAATCTTATTTACAGGCCCATTGCACTCAGAATCGCCTTAATTTATATGGAGATTTGGTTACTCTGAGTGTAGCAGGGGTGGCCTTTACTACAACATGTATTATTTAACGAGCAATCTTACCTTTTATATTCTTTATAACAATACAAAATCTGACTATACATGTCAATCTAACCTTTTATATACTTTATTATAATACAAAATCTGACTATACATGGTATATCTGATTTACTTATAGATGCATTACACTCAGAATCGCCAACCTCTTTATTGAACTTTAACATTTCTGTATGAAATAGGGTTGGTGTTTACTGCCACATATATTCTTTACCTTTAATATACTTTTCAATGCAAAATTGGTCTGTATCTGATTTACAGACCTATTGCACTCAGAATCGTCAAACTCTATATTGACCTTTAATTACTCTGAGTGTAACAGGCTTTGCCTTTACTACTGTCGTGCCAACCAAGAGTGACAGTGACGTAATATTGTGTTTACAATTGTTGAATAAAAATAACTCGTACACTTTGCTTGATCTTACGCTAATCTATAGATCACTTGTGTATAAATCCTATCCAGAGGATAAGATTGGTACACAAGTGATCTATCGATTATAAGTCCCTAATAATGCTGTAAACAAAACATGACGTCACTGTCACTCTTGGCTGGCGGGACAGTACAACATGTATTATTAATTAAGCAACCTCACCTCTTATATGCATAACAATGTAAAATTTGATTATGTATCTGATATATAGCCATGTTGCACTCAGAATCACTAAACTCTCTATGGAACTTTTACCACTCTGAGTGTGAATCTTGGTCTTTACTTAATCATATACTCAGCAAAAAAGTTAAGGAAATTGTGTTTGAGGGGCTAAGAAATGAAATCTAAAACATTTTAAGAATTTGAATTTTACAGTATCATAAAATGTCCTTTTTTTAGAATGGTGCTTTATTTGATTTAAAAACAGCTGTACCGGCTTAAAAATCAATGTCAAAGTTGACTGGTATTACCGCCATTTTTGGCAAAATTTCAATTTAGGGATCTAACATTGGTTTTCATGCATTTACTTCTGCAAGGTCCCTCGGGCGATGTTAAAACCCTAGAAAAACGGGTCTGATTGTTATAAACAGAAATTTGACCAGTTAATGGCACGTTCCAGCTTCAAAACCAGTGGCAGTACCAGGATGTAAATGCCAGAACACAGAACGCCAAAATTGTCCAAGATTTTTTCGTCAGAACAAGTTATGTGCATTGAATGGCAAACGCGCTCACCAGCTATGCCTTCCATTCAATATGTACAGGTCAATTTGGACAGAGATTATTGGGCATATAATACTGACACCAAGAACTCTCTAGGGTCTTGTTGTGGCACTAAAGGAGGAATGTCGGCTGATGCCTTAGTACCAAATGCCAGAATTGTTTGACGTAGTCTATGCTGTTTGAGTCCTAATTTGCCGCTCCCAGGGGACACGCTCATTACTGAAGGCATTCTCAGCTTCCAAACTTGACAGATCTTGCTATCACTATGATGAATAGTGATATATAAAATGAATTTCATTTCAAACTTTGAAAATTTACAACTTATTCATGTGTTATGCTTAAAACGAGGGCATGCTCTGGAGATATTGATTTTGTGAAAAATGACTCTGACCCCTGGGCTATTTGACACTGTGCCACAATAAGGATATTCATGTATTGGTGATAACAAACTAAAGGTAACATTTTTTATCAAGCAATGGTATGAATCTAAACAAATAAATAAAAAAAGACGAACAATTGTTTGCTTTGGTGTTCTTATGTTCCATGGTTTGCTGAGATTTCCTTAACTTTTTTGTTGTGTATATAATTATTAAATAAGCAATCTCTCCTCTTATATACTTTATAATACAAAATCTGATTATATATCTTATTTAAAGCCGCATAGCACTCAGAATAACCAAGCGTTCTATTAAGCTTTAACAACTCTGAGTGCTGCAGTGTTGGTCTTTGTCACTATATGATTCATTTAAGGGCAATTGCGGGTAATACTTCCCATATTAAGATTTTTTTTTGTATTTCTTTGGATACAGCTTGCTTTATTCATGGATTGTCAATTTATGAAATAAAAAGGACATGTCACCACGCTCGATTTTTCATAATCTGACATGGCAGTTTTCAGCATTTTACAAATTTTCTGAAAAAAAAAACACGTCTTAAATATTAAGTTTAAATAGTTGTAATCGCAATCCTCTTCTTTAATTTAATTTTAATTATTACACACGACATTAAACTTTTTAGGAAAAGTGAAAATGTATTTGTTTTCCCAAGCCGTTACAAGATTCTGAATGATATATTTTGGTGATTCCCCTAAAATAGGAATACAATTTTAAATTAAATTGTATATTAAAAAATCTGGCATTAAAAATCTCAAAGTTTTGTTTTTATTTCATAGACTTTTATATAACCTTAAAGAAAAAAAGAATACAAAATGGGGGTCACCAAACTAATTTTCTTTCAGGAGAGTACCCCCACATATTTTTATGATAATTATATATAATACGTTATGGAGTCTACTTTTTGTTATTTATATCAATTCATATTGCTTGTAGGAAGTAATTCATTATTATATATCTAAAAAAAAAAGAAGAAAAACTGTATAATAGGTACCCATCCATGAATCGACCCTGGTCTGCTGGTTCAAAAGTCCAACGCGCTAACCACTCGGCTGCGAGGTCAGATCGTGTGCCGCCCAAATTAATCGTATATATTGAACACACAATCCGAGTACCGGCCATAATCGTATTTGCATACACAGTATAAACTTGATAATTCTGTATATTGTTTGATTTCGCCAGATCTATTTAATAGTGTTGCCTGGTACTGAGACGATCATTTATAATAACTGGTCAAAAGATATTTCGGACACATTTTAGTTACTTAATTTTATCCAGAAAATGCAGAAATATCCATCTGACGTAAGCGTACATGTATCTAGAATCTGTATTGATGCGAATTTGGAAAAGGTCGAAAGACGGTACTCAGACAATTTTCCCCTTTTCCCGCCGCAAGAATGGTGCGCGTGGACAATACCCGAAATTGCCCTTAGTGAACAACATAACCTCCTATATACTTGTACCAAAACAAACATGATACAAAATCTGATTATACGAGAGGGGGGTTCAGTATGTAATAAAACTGGCTAACAAATCGACAAGTTTTACATTTGTTGCATTACAATATGCTTCTTGGCTATGCCATTGCGAAATTGCAGTTGTTCAGCTCCTTTCCAAATACATACGCCACATTCAAGGTATAGTACTAAGATACACTAGATTATGAAATGAAAGGATATAATTAAAGACAGGGCAACATTTAATAATTTGTGAGCTTGAATTAATTATCTTGGAATAGGATTTTTTATTCTATGCTCACGAATAGAACACAAGTTCTAAAAAATAGTAATTGAGTATGACCAGGAACTATCAAAATCACAAACTGCAGACAAACCCATGGTACCGCGAGGAAGAGCCACACAACAATCATGAGACACCAGGAAGGCAAACTTAGCAAAGTAACCAGCTCTCTCTCTCTCCCCATCAAGATGATTGCAAAACTAGAATGGACATAAAGTAACGTGAAAAAAAGCATAGAACAATTACGGACTCCCACAATAGGACTAACAATAAACAACAAGTCAACAACAACAGAACCTCTGCCTTAGAACGGACAGCAGCCTAAGCCACCGGGGGCTCAAATGAATTATATTGGTACCAAATCTTCGCCCAAGATTATGATGTTTTTGAAGTTCAAAAAATGTTCAACTCGCATAGAAGCCTTCTAACTATTGCATTATATCATCATCGAGAAACACACTTATCAAATTACATGTAACACGCTATGATGAAACAAAGAAAATGGCTCCCGACTCACAGATAGTCAGAGCTAAAGAAAACCTCAAGTTGAACCACGGTTGGCCCAGCTACAGATAAGCATCAGACAACAACCCACCGATTAAAGCTTTACGTTGGGGCCGTCATAGAGTCTGAGCCCTGAGGCCTGATCCACCGTCGTGCAATTAAAGAGGAAACCATAACTATAAACCGTGATTGGGTTTAAAACCAGGCATGCAGACTGTCGCATGACATCCAAGTTATCTCTAACCTTTTTATCACGTTTGAGATTTTTTTTCGAATTGATCACTAAAAATTTTTTTCCACCAATTCTTTTGAATTTATAAACTAAATCAGCATAAAATATAGGTTCTGAAATGCCTTGTTGCAAAAGAGGATTTAACCCAATGTTGTATTTAACATAAAAAAAACAATGTCATCGTTTAGTATTTGAGCTAGGGCTCTTCAAAGACATGCATTATACACCCTTGTCCAAAAATATTTCAACGATTATCTTCTCTGACGCAAAGAAAGAGATAAAAATGACTCGAATAGTTGCAAACATACAATTCTGTTGTTGATATATAAAGGGAATTGCAGAAGTCAACGAAATATTTAAAAGAATAAGTTTGGTTATTCAATAGTTGTTTAATAATCTGGGGTCATTGACGCACTCAAAAGGCCTAATCTATGAGTTTTTTCACCTCAAACTGCAAATTCTAGGAAATCAACTCATGTTTGATGCAAAATTTTATATTGTTTAAGCTAACAGATGTAAAGATCTATCAAATCAATTTGCTTGTATATGCTTTTACTGAAAGCTGATCCCTAGTAAGCAAGTTATAGGAGAAAATTTTATTTTTGACCTATATTCTATGTAAATTTTAGCAGTAAGGCGCCATAACTCACGTTTGAAAAAAATAAAAATGTGACAGAAACAACTTTTGACCTACAGTTTGTCATAGTAATGGCTCATAACAGCTTTCACCCAATTACGCTAATACGTTTTTCAAGTTATTGTTTACTACTTTTACTGCCGTTTTCTCATACAAACAATAGTAAAATATTAAACAGGAGCAGTAACTCGTACTGATTTATGTACATAATTTAATGCATTATAAAATACCACAATCACACACTGCAGATCAACCCACGGCACCAAGAGGAAGAACCACAGAACATTTATAGTAACAAAACATCTGTAAGACAGTAATAGCAAAGCAACCAGTTTTCTCTTCCTCTTCAAGATAATTGCAAAACTAGAATGGACACAAAGTAATGCATAACAAAACAAAGACAAGCACAGAACTCCCACAAACAATGGGAATTACATTAAACAATATATCAACAACAACAGAACCACCGCCTTAGAACGGACAGCAGCCTAAGCCACCAGGGGGCAGGGAGCTTAATTGCATTTTACTAGCGCTAAATCGTCGCCATAGATTCTGTTGTTGTTAAAACAAAAAACTGTTTAGCTCTCATAGAGGCTTCCTTACTAATGCAATGTATCAAGAAAATGGCTCATGATTCCCAGATAGGCAGAGTTAAAGAAAACCTTAATTTGAGCTACGGTGGGCCCAGCGAACGACAAGCCACCAACCAACGGATTAAAGTTTTAGTTCAGGGTCGTTATTAAGTCTGAGGCCTGGCCCACCGTCGTACAATTAAAGAGGCAATCATAGCTATCAACCTTGAATGAGTTCACAACCAGGCATGCAGACTGTCGCATGATATCCATATAACGTTTGATAATCTTTTTAAATTGATCACTAAAATTTAGTTTTCCAACAATTCTTTTAAATCTATAAAATAAATCGCCATAAAATACAGGTTCTGATATGCCAGGTGTGGTGCTTGATTGTATCGATTCCTGATAAGCAAATAAATCTGTTTGAGCTCCACTGAACATAGTGATCAGAATGTGCTATTGGGATAAGTCGATGTTTGTAGTTCGTCGAGTCTGTCGTCAACAGCTTAAAATGACAACTACAGTATACCACTGGGAATTTTTACTACAAAAGTGCTCACGGGGTAATACCTAAATCACTACTTTTGCTGTCTACCAACCGAGCTGGTACTGTGCAAAGCTACTGTCGACAGAGGAATACTTCTTTCTAACGGTCAGTATGGCTGTCCAGTGTAAACCAACCATAAAATGCGTCGTAAGTGTGCTATTTTAGTGTATGTTCCTAAATTGTGGGGGTTCTAAAGGTTTCTTGAATATTTTGCCATTGTTTAAAATGATTTGAAAGTCTGGCTACTAGTGTGTGATGACCCCTCAACAGGAATTCAACATAAACTAAATAAAATCACTATTTCCAAGAAAAATGATAAATTGGGGCGATATCATGTAGAACCATCCTACACATACATCATTACCTTTAAACTGTTAGTGTATATGTTCTTTTATGCCTCTGTGGTACTTTATATTTTCTGCGATACTGCTGTACCAGTTGTTGAACTGAAATAATGCTGGGTACGGTTGCCAATAGTACTGGATATAGATTATCCAACGAGAATGTTACATTTTAATTGGAAATTAAAAATTTAACACTAAATTTCTAACAGTCTCTGGCATTTTGTTTGTGTTCATGCTTTACTAACTATCAATAGTCTTTTAATCATGTTTTAATCTTTTAATCATATTGCGACAGTTTCCTATCACCCTGGGTTACACTAGCACTTAGCAGTGGATGCAGTGTCTGGCTCAAGGAAACACCTTACTGTCTCAAACTATCAACTAATTTGAACTCCAGTCTAAAACTTTACTAATTGGAGTCACTGCTATTAATATGGACCTTTTGGATTGACATACAGACAATGAACTTTAACTTTTAAGGTTAAAATAATTCATTGAGATTTTTTTAGCGCCAAAGCACAGGGTTGTGTAATGCAAATAACCATAAAAATCCTCAAAAATATCAGTGCCAAATTCGAGAAACTTATGATTTATGATATTATTATTAGTGGGTAGAATACCTGAAAAATGGAAATAATGATTTTTGACAAAATATGCTTATATATTTCACATTCTTTTTAAGTAAATGCTGAATATATGAGGTGTGGAGGGTTTTCTGATTATGAGAGTGTAAACTGAGTGGTCAGCAGAGGGCATTTTCGTTTCAATGGCAAAGTAAGTAAGGGTGCAAAGATCAGGAATCGATACATTCAAGTACCACACCTGACCATGGATACCAATGGGAAAGTGACAAACTCACACTTAGACACCACTAACGTGAGCCAAGAGATCAGCCCTTTCCCTGCAGGTGACCACAAGGCACATATAAACAGATGTGTACAAAGGCATAGCATACACAAGACAGAAAAATATAAAAGATCCACAAAAGAAGTACCGCCTTGGAACGGTGATTTAAATATTTTACTGGAGGGCTTAAACCGGTTTAACGGTGCACCAACCTCATAATCTCTAAATAATGGGGGTGTGCCAACGAAAATACGCATATCTAAGCAGAAACTCATCCTAAAATACTAAACTTTGTAGCAAATTAAATCTGAGTTATTTAACGATCTTTCCCTAGATTACAAAACATGGTACCAAATAGATACTAAGATACAATTCTTTTACCCATTGGTTCAGTATGCAAATAATTAGCTTTGAATAATCATGACTATTAATAAAAAATATATATTTTGAAATGAAAACATACAGAAAAATTAAGGGGGTATCCCTACAAAGTTACTCATATCACAGCTGCTAGTTGCCATGAGTTACCAAACTTAGTTCTGAATTGATGCTAATGCATATTTCTTTTAACTATATGTTCAACGTAAGAGTAATCTAATTTTGATATTCATGATAATTAAAGAGAGCATTAGAAATCATAGAAATATCACAGAAAAATAAAGGGGGTATACCTACAAAATAACTAATATCTCAGCTGCTTATTGCCATAGAGAAACAAAAATGGTACAAAAATGCTAGAGCCTTAATCACAAATATCTGAATTGTAAAATCACCAATATTAATAAGAAAAAAATATCAGAATTGAGAGAAATGGGATAAAACTTTTATAGCGGTGTATCCATAAAATAACCCATATCTCAGCTGCTGTAATCCTTAGACTTCTAAAAACTGCCTAAATGATACCGCTCTGCCAACCAAGATGGCCGCCAGAGCTCTAGATAATAAATATATTAAACAACATCTCCTCCTGAACTACTGGTCCAAATTGGAAATAATTTCATACAATTTGTAATGACATTCTTCGTATGACTTTCTACCAAAACTACCAACTAAATCTGCTCACCAGAGCTGAAAAAGAGCTATTTCCACAACATTTGATCCATTTATTTAGATTTAGAATAATTACAAGAATGTTTCTGATTTATCTATGTTCTTTATATTGCTCAAAACCATTTCACTATGCTTGACAGAAGTGCCTCCAAGGCTACGATTCAGGTGAGCGTTCCAGAGCCACCCAATCTTGCCCTATTGTTTAATATTATAGGGGGATTCCCCTTATTTTGCCAGTTTTCCCCCATTCATCCCATATTAAATGTTTTTAGAAAACAAATCTGACCTACAACCCTTATTTTATTTTTCCATGCAATAGTAAACTTACAGTTTGTTGGGCCTTAGTAATATTGTATGTATACTCTTCTATAATTTTGCAATTTTTCTACAACTTCTGATGTTTCATAAATTCATATGAAAAATAAAATTAGATTACATACCTATTGAACAACAGGGTATAAGGAGTATGTCTTAGCATCAATTAAGAGCCAAGTTTGATAACTTAGGGCATCAAGCAGCTGCGATATGAGCAATTTTGAAGATATACCCACTATTTTTTTCTGTGATTTGTCTATCATTTCCAATATTTTCATGAACATCCATGAGTATTTAAATTAAGTCATTTGAATGTTGAATAAATGGGCAAAAAAATTCTGAGATATGAGTATACCCAGTTGTTTTTGTATTTTGTTTGTTTATGTTTTTCTTTTGCCAAATTATCTCTTACTTCAATAATTTTAATAATATTGATGAATTTGCCAATTCAGTAATTTATACATTCAACCGGAGTAGAAGAGCTTTCTAGGGCAATTAGCAGCTGAGTTTGTATACACCTTTTACCTGAAATTTCTCTCTAATTTCTCCAGTTTTCATAAATACTCATGAATATACAATTGAGATAATTTGCATACCTGACAGTCAAGAAACAAATATATGACTATATATTAGTTTGATACCAAATTTACTATTCTTGGATGAGTTGCTGCTGTGATATAAGTAATTATGTAGGTACATTCCATTCGTTAGAATTGTTTTATAGGTTCTCATGGAAACCAATCAATTTCCATTTCATTTCATTTTCAGTGTGTGTTTTCTTTTTTTAACATTTTAATGCTTTATTCTTCCTATACTAGTAAAATGACATAATCAAAATGACCAAAATGGTAATTTCTGAAGTTTTGTATTGAAATATGCATGAAACCTATGGGGTGGGGTTAAGCAATGGCCTTCTTGAAAGGAAAATACTTCGGTGACCCCAGATTTTTATTCTTTTTTTTCTGAAAGGTATTATAATAATCCATGAACTAAAAACAAATGCTTAAGATTTTCAACGTCAGATTTTTTAATAAATTATTTATTCTAAAATCAAATATCAATTTTCGACGAATTGCCAAAAATATAATGTAGTATCTTGTCACAGCTTGGGTTTACAAGTAAATTTGCACATTTTCTAAAAGGTTTAAGGTCAATAATTTAAGTTAAAAGAAAGAATCTGGCTGAAAATTACAACAGTTTTAGCTCGATATTTAGGACTAGTGTTATTCTTTCATCTGTTTAGAACATTGACTGTCTTATGAAATTATGAAAAAAATAAGCACGGTGACATATACTTTTTATTTCATAAAAGGATAGCACATGTATAAAACAAACTGTATGCAAAGTATTGAACTGTTTTCAACATGGGAAGTGTTTAGAAGCATATGTCCTTAAACGAACTTAATCCGTCAAAATATGACAGCGGGGTATGTCTGGGTTTCCCCTATAATCCTTTATACGTAACATTTTAACACACCCTCAGAAACAAATCGTCTAAATCTAATAACGTTTGGCAGGGATATTTCCTCGGTGACCCGCTGCAAAATAGCTTTATAAATTGGTCCGTCAAAAACATGACAGCCAGGGGCTTGACCTGTGGCAGATAAGGAAACTTTTGAAGCTTCTCCTCTAAAAGCGCTCATCAGAATTCATAAAAAAAATATTTCACAGAAATGGTCATAACCTTCACAATAATAGTTCTAACGAATTTGATCTGTTGTAAAACATGGCAACTTTTGTATCCTTCTATTAGATATGTTAACCCAATGTACACCTTTTGTAGACCAGGTACCCTTAAATGGGTACTTTGTCAAACAGGGATGACCCAGATGAAATGACATAAGATGCAACATTTTATCCGGGTCTGCACTGTTTGCTAAGACAAACTCAATCTTCCGAAAAAGAAATACATAATATTTCAGACAAATTATAACATACGCAGCAAACTTTTAGTACAATCTTACATCAATTTGGTGTCAATTTAACTGCCACCGATATTGGTGGTACCCTTCAGCGGCTTTAAAAATATACTGAGGGAAAAAGTTTACCAATATACTTTTGGGATTCACAGTTTAGAAGAAATAGGACTTTTAATCTCAAAGTTTCAAAAAGATATGTTGACAAACGTTCACGAGTTCGATGACATTACCAGATTGACTTTTCACATAATGTAAAGTCTGATTTTATCCCCCCCCCCCTTGCTAAAACAGCTTATCTGGCAATAGTGCGAATAGTTTATTTAAACTAAAATTTTCATTTTTGTCAAATGCTTAAATCCAAAAGCAAGAAAGTGAAAAACGGTTTAAAACTGAGTGTAATGTTCACCCTTTTCGTACAGTTTTTAGTTAAAAATCGCGTTTTTACAAATTACCTCCCTTTTCAATTGAATAACGTTTGAAATTAAAATGCTCAGCAGATCAAATCCTCACTATGAAGTCGTATTTTGTTTCTTTTGACCACTTGCGGGTAGCCATTAGGTCATTTTCAAACAACTGACATATTTGCGAACCTGCCAATTAAAAAGATCTAATGCTTCAAAGATCGCCTATAGAAAACCCCATTATAAATAATTGCTAAACCTTTTTCCTTCAATATATTTTATTTTGTATACTATTGATCCAGAGAATACATGTAACTACAAAAGTAACAGTAAGAAATGAGCCGCGACATGAGATTTCCAACAATGTGGTTTGTGCGACCAGCTAAGGCTCAGACCAGCCTGCGCATACGCGCAGACTGATCAGAGCTTTTGCTAGTCGCTTGAATATTCTATGTGTATAAAGCTACTGACCTAGCATAATTTGGAGTTTCTAATCTTAAAGGGGGGATGCACAGTCTTGTCTGAGTCTACACTTGTTAAAATGCCACATTGTTGGAAATCACATGTCACGGGTCAAATAGTGTTGCCATCTCGACAGCTGTATTATTTTTGTGGAAAATTTCATTGGTTGAAAAAAAGGATTAAGCTTCTCCTCTGAAATCGTTGGTCTGACAATTAAGCATATAGGGTTAAGTCAGGTAACTTCGGACATCAGGTATATTCGGACAGCGACCTTGTTTGTTTCATATTTCAATTATTGGTATAAAGATATAAATTAACTAAGCAAACAGTGAAAATCCTGATGAGACGGCTCATAAGGAGCCGTCTCATCTGGATTTCCACTGTTTGTAAATGTATGTCCAAATTTACCTGATGTCCGATGTTACCTGTTTCTACCCTACTACTTTCGACAAAAAATAGCTAAAATTATTGTTTTCCTAATATAATTCTAATATATACATGCGGCTGCCAGATGGAAATGCTTACTATTTCCGGCTTTGAAAACTTAGAATAGATTCATATTGACAGCGGATCCATTCCCTATGCACGTTCGAAAGGCAGAGAACAATATATGTATGCCAAAAATATATTGAAATAACACTAGTCCAGTGCATTAATGTTCATTACCTGAGACATTCGCTCATTCGAACGAACTGAAAAAACTGCGCTTTTGTCTTATGGTCCTCCGCATGCGCGGATTCAGAAAGTTTTGTCAGAAGGAGACCAAATAGCACTAAAAGCGGACCAACATCGGCCCGCCAGCGAAACGCCAATTAAACTGGCGTTTCGCTGGCGGGCCAATGATTGAAAAACTTTGGGTACTGGCTTGTTGGCTTGGTAGCTTTGTAATTTATCAGGGGATCCGGACCTGTATTGCTTCGAAAACCTATATTTTGTGATTTTTCGGGGGGGGAGGGTCCAGACCCCCTGTTCCCCCTCTGAATCCACACATGCTCCGCTCTTTTGTGAAAAAAAAAATTGACCATTCAATTCATATGTATATGGATCTGCTCAAATCACCTGTATGGTTAAACCAAATCAATAAGTCTCTTAATTCTTAAACTCGTATGTTTTCCAGTACCCACCAGCGTTGTATCGTCGATCTCTCCTAAAACATTTACAGCCCATGGATTTCTTTTCTAAAACTCTTACGCATTTATCACCTTTTTTGCAGTGCCTCTCACAACAGAATACAAAAAACAACCTGTAAGCCTGCTTTCTAACCATTGAAATCTTTGAGGCATTAGATTTCATGTTGTCGTTCTGGATGATCAGGAGAAGACACAGCACAACAATTCTACATGCCAGAATTTTCTTCATACCGAAAGCTTAGCTGAAAAGAGATCACAAAATATATTCTAGAATCGCCAAAACTAAAGTAAAAACTCAATAATTGGAACACAAATAGGTCGAAGAACAGGTACCCACCCGTTCAGGAGAAGAAGATAAAAATCTCTTTCTAAGAGTAACGCCAACGCAAATATGTTTGCTGTATAACGTTATATTTACCAAAAATCTGAACCAATCGGGTGACATATTAGTCCACTCAAAATTTACAGATCTAAATGTATCCCAAAAGCGATTCTTGAGGTTTGGTCGAGAATATGTTTCTAAGACGACTTCCATGGAGGCGCCCAGCAGGTAGAGGCCAGGAAACAATGGCTTCAACATCATATGGGCCTCGACGCGAGAACCCCTGACTTTGTTGTTTGCGAACAACAAAGGTGCACTCCAGCCTCTGCATTCACGCCGTCTGATCAACACTTTATTTTATTATTCGCTATCTGAAAAGTAAAGTATTTGGGTCAGATATCTACTAATTCTCCATTTGTTTGTGGGAGCGGAGGGGGAATAAAAATAGCCCAGGTATATTAAAAGGCGACGCAACGGCAGTGATGTATCACCATTAGAACAAATATTAACCTACCGGAAGACTTACTCGTAAAAGTTTATGTTTCCTAAATCATCTGATTTAACCAGAATGCTGATTTCTACACTCATACTTATCTGTAAACTATGAAACTTCTTAAACAATGCTATCGGTATCGTAATCATTGTAGAACTTTTTTTCTAAATTTTACTATGCTTACTGTGATTTGATATGCAAATTCAATATTGAATTTAAACCTCTCTTTCAGTACCAGAGTTTTATGGCGACTTAGTGTACACATTAAAGAAAAATGGTGGTTCTACTAAGTTTTCAGCGCAGTTTGTTAAAATAATTTCCTCTTATCAGAAGATTGGTTATAACATTAATATATTGCGACAGACTGCATGCTTGGTGGTCAACCCAATCACGGTTGGCAACATTGCTTTCCTCTGTAATTGTACTCCAGCATGTCAGATCTTAGACTCTATGACGGTTCTGACTTAAAGACTTATCTATTAAATGGTGCCATCAAACATGTTTAAACTCTCCAGTAGCTTTTTACTGACCGTTCCAAGGTGGTGCTTGTTTTGTGGATTCTTTATGTTATAAGTGTTTCATGCCTGTCATACTGTCTTGTCTGTTCCATGTAGCCTTGTGGTCACCTGCTGGGAAAGGGCTTATCTCTTTACTCTCTTGTATGTAATGTTTTATTGTGTTTTTGTCACTTTCTGATATTATGGTGTCCTGGGACAGGTGTGGTATTTCATGATTTTGCCGCCTTCCTTACTTTGAATCCACTAAAAAGTACAGTCCAATATGATGGGCGAGTCAGGAGAAGAAGTTACAAGATGACCACAATTTAAACAAGTCTGAATCTTCTTGATGATCTGTCATTCCACATACAGTTTTAACATTATCCAACAAGTGATTCGTGAAACGAATTAAGAAAACTTTTACTATACAAAATGACTGAGGTGGTGTTCATATTTGGTTTTGACGTCGTAATTTAAACCAATCTGAACATCCAGGGTCCTGCTGTTGCACAAAAACTCTTAATTCAACTTATAAAGTAAAATAATCGCCACTATAGCGGCCTTTCTGGATTTTGTGATGTGACCATTTGAAAAAATCTAAATTTACCTAATGGTCTGATATTGCAAACCATATTTAGCTTGATCCTACAAGTGGTTTTAAAACGAATCAAATTTCAAGATGGTCGTCATGACAGCCAAATTGATTGTCTTTACATCAGCATTAACCAAATCGCATCCGTCATATTTCCTAGATTTGTGCATACATTTTCAAACGTTCAGTTTGAACCTGACATGCCTGGCATACTGTCTTGTCTGTTTCTTGTAGCCTTCTTGTAACCTGCTGGGAAAGGGCTTATCTCTTTACTCTCTTGTATGTGATGTTTTATTGTGTTTTTGTCACTTTCTGATATTATGGTGTCCTGGGACAGGTGTGGTATCTCAAACTAGAAACTAGCTTATATGAAAGGATTTACAATAAATTGTTAACTCAGAAATTCTTAAACAAAGCTATCATAATCATAAACTAAGCAAAACCTTTTTTCAAAATTTTATAGACGATATTATGATTTGATGTCTAAATTCCAAGTTGGACTTAAATCTCTCTTGCGCCAAGGACTTTCGGAACCTGAATTCTATGGTGACTTGGTGTATAAATTGAAGAAGATTGTTGGCTCTAATAAATTTTTAGCGCAGTTCATTAAAATAATTTCCCATTATTAAAAGATTGGCTATAACATTAATGTATTGCAACAGACTGCATGCTTGGTGGTCAACCCAATCACGGTTAGCAACTTCGCTTTCCTCTTTAATTGCACGCCGGTGGGTCGGACTTCAGACTCTATGACGGTTCCGACTTAAATACTTATCTATTGATGAGATGGTAGGGGCCTGATGCTTTGGCTGTTTGTCAGACCCACCGGGGTTTACCTGGTGGATTTCTTTTGCTCTGGTATTCAGTTTAATTTACTGTTGAGTCCTTATCTTTGCTTTATCTCCTTTTTATATCTTGATTTATATGTTCTAGGAGACCATGCATTGATAAGTTAAGGGTCTTTCATGCAAACCAAATATCTATGTGTCTTGATCCACATCTGAATAAAGTGTAAGGTTGGCGATATAAGCCCTCCAGTAAAATATATTATTGACCGTTCCAAGGCGGAACTTCTTTTGTGGATCTTTAATGTTTTTATGTCTTGTGTGTGTTATGCCTTTGTACGCGTTTGTTTATTTGTGCCTTGTGGGCACCTGCTGGGAAAGGGCTGACCTCTTGGCTCTCCTTTGTGGTGTCTAACTGTGAGTTTGTCACTTTCCCATTGGTATCCTGGGTCAGATGTGATACTAGATCGTATCGATTCCTGATCTTTGCACCCTTACTTACATTAATGTGGCTTTAAAAGCGTTGAAAAAGGGTATTTCAGGCCAAGGATGCTCGATATGGTGGTATTACTGGACTTAATGCCGTCACCAGTTTGAGCAAACCTAATTTGAATTCAACTTATGACCTGATGTTCCACACTTAAACCTAACGAGCGTGTTTCATGTTCTAGAAAATAAATAACTAACTTATATGAACGCATTTATACAGTTTAAACGTTTTATTAATTTGTATACACTTGATTACAGGATTTACAAAGAAGATTGAACGACAATAAAACAAAATAATGGAGCCAGAAGAAAGTCGAGTCAAGTCATAGTTATTTCTATTATACTGCTCAACTTAAGTTTAGCACGGATTTTAATATGAGGCCCCACTTTGAATGAACATGAAACATTTTATTTGATGTTATCAACATGTATGTGGATCTTGAAATTTACGTTTTATTTGTGTACCCTAGACAAAAGGTAATCTGGTTAGGCGTCAGTGGATTGACGTTAAATTTGATGCCATGGGCATGTAAAGAATACACGTCTACATCAGAAATTGAGACTTTTGATTCTAATGCAAAGCTAAAGGTTCTTCATGATGAAAAACGTTATAAACATCAAAGTTTGATACCCGTTTATGCCACGTTTTACCGTTCCATTATGACGTTAAAATGGTATTTTTCTACTTTTTGGCTTTTCAGCGAACTGAATCAAGCGGTCAAGAAATCTTTTTGATGCTAGAGTGGCACAAGCTCCCGAATCATTTATGTCAGTTGATCCATTAAAAAAGTCTTCTTTAGATAGCGTTACCGCCTATTTTTAGCCTTAACTTCAGATTGACGTCACTTTTTTATGAATTCAATACCCAGGGACAAAATTTTATAAACGTGCCTTACCCTTAATTGTCTCTGTTTTGGCATCCTCTTAAACACGAAAGCCCTTTCAGTTAAGCATGCCTACACAACGAATACAGTTCTGTTTTTGACTTGTAAACGTCATTATAACAACGACGTTAGTTGTTATCAAGACTCAACTTTTGATTCAAATACTCAATGGAGTTGACCTTGTATTTTTTCAGAATGGCTGATTCGACCATGCTGGAAAACAAAGGACTTTATAAACCGATGCTTTATCAACTTTGTATTGGCAATAATGCAGTTGAAGCACGTTTTTGACCCCTCTCTTGATTAAAGAAATGAACGACGCAGTAGAAATCCAATTAAAGTACACCAATTGCTTTCCTCAACTTTATCACATATCAAACCATCATTTCAGCAGATATTTTATAACTTTAAGCCATTCACTCAAATAAAAATCAATTTTTATTTATCCGTGCTAAACTTTTGTTGAGCAGTATATATTAGATATGTATCTACTTGCTTGAAAAGTAATCTTTACAATTCGTTATACCGGCCTTACGCTTCAAAATCAATTTGTCAAATTGTTGATAAATCGCAGGTCAAAAGTTTCGATAGGTAAGTTCCATCAAAGGATCAATTTTATTAATATATTTTTGTGCGTTTAGGAGTCCTTTATAGAATCTAAAATGGACTCATAATACAATCATGAAATTACTTCACATATATATTTATGTTTTAATCATGACTAAGAGTTAAATCCACTATCAGCATTTATCATATGACGTCGCGTTTGGTAATGATATAATACCATGCAATAAAATCGATAAACCACTAATGGTTTACAGATCTAGTAACGTTACGTAATGACGTGAATTTTAACGTTGCACAAAAGATGGCGAATTCTTAACGGCTCCACGCCACAAATGCGGATTTTAAGTAATTTAATGGCATTGGATCAATAGAATCCAACACTCGTGCTCCTGTATTATTCATTGCAAAAAGAGATAAAATGCATGGGAAGCCTCAAGCCTCGCATTTTACATGTTTCTCTTTTCCTCAACTTGTTTAATAAATTCAATAAAATATGAGCGCTCATGTAAGATCCTCTATGTCTATATTCTCGTGTAAACTATTCTCATAGCGTGTCTAATATCCACCATCAATATATTTGTTTTAAAGCAAGTGAGTATGACCAGGAAATAACACATCACAGACCACATATCAACCCAATTTATGTAAATCCAATGAGTAAAAAGTTGATTTTTACGTTTTATTGACTTTTTATGTTTCCAAAAAAACTTGAAAAAGTGGAAGAAAAACAATCCATCATGAGCCTGTCCATGTAGGAAACAGAAATTTCACTCTCGGGGTCCGAATTTATCCAGGGACTCAACAAGCCTCGCCCCTGGTTCAAATTTTTACTATTCTGACATGGGCACTCATGGTGGATTGTTATAATCTCACATAACAGCCCGTTCGAAAGATATTAAAACAGTCGCACATCAGTTTTTATATTAAAACGAAGTTGTCGCATCTCAGCGTAATCATGAACTTCTGAGAACCCTGAATATGAAAACAGGGGTATGTGGATGTGAGCAAGAAAACGAATCTATTATTTGTATGAGGATGGGATAGAAAAATCTGTACGTTTGACATCACTTGGCAAGACCGGTGACCCTGTGGACAGATTTTCCTATCTCACCCTCACACTCATAATTGATTCTTATATTCTCATGCACACTCCTTGTGAGCATTTTCTCATATTAATATTACTCTTTTAACATTTTTCTTAGAAATGCATATTTTTTGTTTTATTAGTATTTCTGATTTTTCCAACACATCTAGCTACTTCATTATTGGTTAATGAGCAATCTCATTGTATCTATACTACCTGCGCAGTTGCTTGTAGTTGTAATTGTATTTAATTTTGAGTGAGAGTTTACTTGCGCACAATCTGAACGCACATGTTACCAGTGTATCATAAAACAGACAATTTAGGTTGATCTAAACTCATAAAAAGGGGGAAATGCCACATTACACTCAAATGCTGCATTTTTAGATGAAATCGTAGCATTTAAAGTATGTAAGTGCTCTTCCAATGTTGAATGTTGTGTCTTTATTTATCAACAGCAGAATCTGGGGTGAGGATTTGGCCATTAAAATAAATTAATTCAAGCCTGCAAGTGGCTTTAGCTTCTGTCGGTTTTAAAGGCGGTGGATCTGTTGTTTTTGATTTAATTTCCTGATCACACTCACTATTCTTTGTATTGATTTAGTTTACTGTTCAACAACTCTCTATGTCTACCAAAACGTAAGTCAACCCTATTTCAGTATCATGATAAAAATAGTAAGGGAGTATGATCAGGAAATACCACAATCTCAAACTGCAGACCAACATGTGGCACCGCGAGGAAGAGCCACACAACAATCACGAGACACCAGGAAGACAAACTAAGCAAAGCAACCAGCTCTCTCTCTCTCTCTTCCCCATCAAGATGATTGCAAAACTAGAAAGGACATAAAGTAATGTATAACAAAACATAGAAGAATTACAGACTCCCACAATGGGAAGCCACCAGTGTCTTAAATGCAT
This sequence comes from Loripinus fragilis, assembly GCA_964019695.1. NCBI lineage: Eukaryota > Metazoa > Mollusca > Bivalvia > Lucinida > Lucinidae > Loripinus > Loripinus fragilis. The sequence goes on along the minus strand of OZ026525.1, from coordinate 25,202,036 downwards.
TTTACCGGTACCAAATCTTCACCATAGATTCTGCTGTTGTTGAAGTACAAAAAATGTTCGGCTCGCATGGAAGGCTTCTAACTATTGCAATGTATCATCATGGAGAAACACTCTAATCAAATTAACACGCTATGATGAAACAAAGAAAAGGGCTCACGACTCACAGATAGTCAGAGCTAAAGAAAACCTCAAGTCGAGTCATGGTGGGTCCAGCTACATATAAGCATCAGACACCAACCCACCTATTGAAAATTTACGTCAAAGCCATCATAAAGTCTGAGGCCTGACCCACCGTCGTGCAATTAAAGAGAACCCAATAGCTTTAAACCATGATTGAGTTAAAAACAGGCATGCAGACTGTCGCATGACATCCAACCTTTATATAACGTTTGAAAAGTATTTTTGAATCGATCACTAAAATTAAGTATTCCAACAATTCGTTTGAATTTTTAAACTAAATCACCATAAAATATAGGTTCTGATATGCCCTGTTGCAGAAGAGTTTTTAACCCAATGTTGTATTTAACAATTAACCCTGAGTGTCTGTGATAGAATTTAGAAAAATGCTTTTCGAATTTAAAGATATCTATAACCTTGTTTTTATATTTAGCAGTTAAAAATGTTTTTCTGTTGTTGAAATCATCAACATAAGAACATACTCTTGCAAAACAAATAAGATGAGAAATATATACACCATAGGAAGGGAAGCGAGGAACATATCCATCTAGATTAGAAATATACTATTTCAAAATTAAAATCATCCCATTTATCATACATTTTAGTAGAAACTATGCCATTTGTTATGGACAAGTTCAAGTCCAGAAACAGAGCTTCATTGTCAGAAGAATTCGCCTTATTTAAGTGAAGTTCAGTAGGATATATCTGACTTACCATTTGTTCAAAATAAGGATTATCAGTATTAAGTCAGTCATCTAACTATCTGAAGATGGAGTTAAAGCTTCAATAATATCAGTTTGATAATTGTCTGACAGAGACAACATGAAGTCTCTCTCATAACAAAACAAACACAAATCTGCAACAAGAGGAACACAATTAGTACCCATTGGAATACCTTCAATTTTTCTATATAATTTTAAGCGAAATCTTATAAATGTTTTGTCCAAAAGATAATGGAGAGCATCACATATTTTCTGCCATGACCATAATTTACATTCAGAAGTAAAAAAGCAATTTTATCATTAGAAGCCAAATAACATGAGCACTCTCTGTTAAATATTTGTTCAATTAATTCTGTTAGTTCTTCTTTGATTCGATTATGAGGCAATGTAGTTATTTAGAGAGTAGAGAAATCATATGTAGACAAATTAGATGCTAGAAAACCCTCTAGACTTTAATTTATTAAGAATTTCACCTGATTTTTTAATATACCAAAATGTTTTTCTACATTTCCTTTCATAAATTGTTGAGCAATATTTAATGGCATGGTTTTTAGTCGTAGTTAAGCGAGAAGTCAAAAGAATAGACAACTCTGTAGTTGTACATGAGCCAGAATTAGCAATAAAACGCGACGACTTATAGGGCCGTTTAGGTAGCCAGTATAACGTAGGAATCTTACTATGGCCCTCATCAACAAACACCTCAATTTTAGTTTCCATATGGCATCGATGCCTATCAACGATATACATTTCATCAGGCCTGTTATGCTCATATGTCTTAGCAGTACTAAGTTCTTGCTTTAGAGTGTAAATATAGTACCGTTTTTAAACGACCACAACGTTGTTAGCAGCCTTATCTGCAAGTGCCAAAACCAAACCTCCCATGGAATTCTCGGGTCCCTTTCTTGAAATGTCTAAAACTGTCTAAAGACAACTATGTATCTCCTGCCCTTTTTGACAATGAAACCATTGATGTTACAACTTGATCATGCGATATTATTTGATGACACCATGTCCTAAAAGTTTGCAATATCCCTTTCAGTCGTGCGATTTGTACCATCACTTCCCGAAAACCATGCGACATGTATTTGCATGTATATCGGCGGCAGACGAGCATCTGGGCGAATCTGAAGATGCTTATTTATAGATTATATAGTAATATAAAATTGCTTTACACTTGAGCCATGACATGTGATTTCCAACAATGTGGCATTTTGACAGGTGTAGACTCATACGAGCCTGTGCAGCCTCCTTTTAAGCTTAGACACTCCAAATAATGTTCCGTCAGTAGCCCAACATTCATAGAATATTCAAGCGATTAGCAAAGGCTCTGATCAGACTGCGAGTATGCGCAGGCTGATCTGATGCTTTGCTGTTTGCACATACCACATTGTTGGAAATATCATGTTACGGCTCAAAATTGCTTTACACTTGTATGTTTGGCTGTTACGATTATGCCAGTATGTGAAGACGTAATTACATAAAATTATTAAATAATATGAAAAAAAACATTAATAATTCTTGAATTTAAAGAGAGTCTGCAACTATGAACATTTTTCGAAAAAATCTATTTTCTTTTTAAATCATCTGTAAAAGTAGAATTAAGTTATGTTTTCACAATTAATCTGTTCACCATAGCTTAAAGCTGCATGGAAAAGTGAACTATATTATAAAAACAGGTTTTTCTCTTGTTGGTAATTATTTGCGTCCCTCCAATAATTAAAGACAGTTAATATTTAGCATAATACTGATACTGATAATTTGTTAAGATTTACGAAATTGGTCAAATATATACCTGATTTTTGTTTTTTTATGTGTTCTTGAAAAATTAAAATTAAAAGATCAAAAGTTACAGACTATGCAGCTTTAATATATGGATTTATCACTTCGTGTGTGATGTCGTGTGACAAATTAAGTATAAAATCAATTTTATAGTATAATTATTAATCAAGATACATGTATATACAAGTTAAAGTAAAAATAATGTATCTACACTTTTAAGATTATGTATATGTGAAAGCAAATGTATCGTGTATCAACTACAATGTACATGTACTATATGGGAAAACTGTCAAATGAAAATGTTGGTAAAAAAAAATCATATTGGAAATTTTGTAAACAAGCATTGCAGAATTCCCTAATACAGTTCAGGTAAGCCCTTTATCTTCTAAAATTGATTGCAGATATAAATTGAATATTAAATCGATTCGTGATTAAACAATTATGACGAAACAATACGGTTTCAGGTGAAAGTCAAAACTACAGATGACCAAGTGGTTTTAGATGACACACGAGATACAATGCAACAAAAGGTGGTATTTGTTCTATGTTTGATTGTGCGTTACTTTATATCCATTCTAGTTTTGCAATCATTTTGATGGGGAAGAGAGAGTTGGTTGCTTAGTTTGTCTTCCTGGTGTCTCGTGATGGTTGTGTGGCTCTTCCTCGCGGTGCTATGGGTAAGTCAGCGGTTTATGATTGTGGTAATTCGTGATCATACTCACTTATTTTTTACAAGGATCAGTTTGAATTGAGCTGCTTTTACTAAACTACACTGTTAAAACGTTTCTTTGACAGCCTTTACCATACCGAATTTAATAAGTTAAGGAAACATCAGTCGACCATCGAAAAATATTGAACAACATCCGCTGGTCTCACCAACTACATGTATTACCATTTCATGAACAGTATTCCTTCAGATATGGACAGCTTACCTTTAAATGAAAGATTTCAGATATGCTTCCAAAGTTTTTTTAATACTCTTAGTTATGGCGTCTCTATGGTCAAATTGTTTTTGTTATCATGTATACTATGCTACGAAAGCCCTGGAGGGACATTTATTACTTATTACTTACTACTTATAACTTATTACTTACTAATTATCACTTATTACTTACTACTTATTACTTATCATATCATTTATCACCAATATAACGGCGGGAAACTCAATTGTACATTCCATGTAATAGCCGTAGAGTACGTAAGCCAACAGCAGCAGCAGCTACTACTACTACTACTACTACTACTACTACTACTGCTGCTGCTGCTGCTGCTGATGCTGCTGCTGCTGTTACTACTACTTCTACAACCACTATTTTTACTACTTATTATACGAGTACTACTCCACAGCTACTTCTACTACAGCAATTACAACAGCTACGACTATTCTACGACTAATTCAACAACAACAGCTTTTCTACTACTAAAGACACCACTTTTTCTATTACTACTACTGCTATTGTTTAAGTAATAAGTATTAACAAATAAGTAGTAAGAAATAAGTAAAAACAAGTAAGTAATAAGTTATAAGAAATAAATCATAAGTAATAAATGTCCCTCCAGGGCTTCCGTACTATGCACAATACGTTTAGACGTCGCGCATTGTATTGGCGTACAAAACGTGGTTTTGCCTTTAATCTGTTTACAGGAACCGATTTTTAATGTTCTGGTCATATTTTTTGTTTTGAAACTAGGGGTGTACGTTTGCCTTGTTAGGAGGTTTATTAATTCTTAGATTTTATTTATCAAAACAGTTAAAGGAGAGCTCAAGAGCTCCAAATTTGGGGGTAAAACGTCTGTAACTCTGTAACAATACCGCTGTAGTAGGCATGCGCAAATGCGTGTTACAACGCCATTCTGACGTCATTTTTTTACGAAATTTAGTCTACGTCAAAGCTGAAACGTCATCGTTCAACGTCATATCCAGTTTGTAGTTTATTTCTCTACAACGGCGTCTCAGAAAGTTAAGTTTCGTAAAATAAAATCTGTAACTCGTGACAAAAAACGCGCGAAAAATGTAGGCATGGTCTCTTCGGTAAGTGATTTTGTGATCTTGATGGCGTTTTATTGACGAAATATTTGTTTGTTTGAAATGTACTTTTTCCGTTGTGAAAGATAATCGAAAAATATTTGCATTGCCGCGTTCCATTTAAAAATGTTCAAGAAAACCCCAAGTCTTAAAATCTGTTACCAAAACACAATTTCCATAAAAATAAATACACATACTCTTAAACATTAAGCATAGCTTTAACGTTGACAATGAAACTCACTAGAAAATTATATCTCCACAATGTACTTTGCTTGCTTACTTATAAATGCGGTATATGAAGTTTATCCGCCGAAAATTAAAGAAAATGTGAACATTTACCTCAGTCTTAAATTTTGTTACCGGCGGTAAAAATGACGTTAAACATAGAGACGTCAAACGATGCAAATTGGGAATAAGCTGCCGTCTTCAGTTCTCTTGTGTATGTGAGTGTACTAAGTTGGAAATTCTTGTATGAAATCGAATTTATTGTTGTTTGAAAACTAGAAAGCGGTTTTCATATATTTTACCAGCGAATGAAAGTCTCTCCAGAAGCAAGGCGTAGCTAAATATAAGGAGAAAGAAAAACAATTTAGCGTCGCGACGTTACTGTTCGACGTTACGTTTTGTACGCCAATACCATGCGCGCCGTCTTAGCATTTGTTTTGTATGGATTAACTCATCCACATCAGCTCTTAAGTTTCATTTGCTGTAATGAAGATACAAGCGTCGATCTTCTGACAAGAATTTCAATTTAAAAAAATACAGAATTACCAAACGCAGCGGGCAACGTGGGTATTTCTGATCATTAGGGGAAGCCAAAAACATTTTCAATCGATTGTTTGGTCACTGAAACTAAAAACGCATAGCAAATGCTGCAATTATCTGACTTTTCTCAGAGAAACAAAGGACCATTTCTTCACAATTTGACGTTTTTATGAATGTTTTTACGTTATCGCCTTTAAACGGTGTTTCTCGTCGGTTTTTCTTGAACCACATTGACAAGTAAAACCGTTTGATGCCTTCCAACACATTCAGACAAATAATGTTGAATGAAACATCTTCATGGCTACAGAGCACAAACCGAAAGATAAAATCTAACGTCACCGTTATCTCACAAATGCGTCGCACCATTTTCCAGTAACTTAAGGTTTTAATCACCATAATATGAGTTACATTGTAAGCCTATGCCATCATTGTAAACTGAGTTTCTGTTGAATTGAAGCGCCAATTAACATAAGAAATTTAATCAAATGTTGACTACGTTTTGACGTCATTGATGGCAGCGGATTTTTTCAGCATGAAATCTCTATCACATCTGTCTAATAACCAATATTTTATAGGCGTATGATGCATGAGGACGATGTCAGACCACCAAACGAAAAATCACATGCTTATCACTTAAGCATTACTTACAACGGATGTGATTTTTGCTTACTGACCCCTCCTGCAATTCTTGCTCTCCCTAAATGCCTGTTTAATGGATGGCGTCTGTAAATTCGTTGTTCCATTTGCCTAAGATCCTGTTCTCGTCATTGCAATTGAAATTGTTCGATATTGCACAAAGATGAGCACATGAAGATGCGAAACATAAGAAATTGCTAAACTTATTGTGCACAGTATATGTATTGCTATCGTATAACGTCCTGTCAGTTTTATGTTACGACCGTAGGAATGTGTAGCATGAGATAGATTTTCAAAAACTAGTTATTGAGCCGCAAAATGAGATTCCAAATAATGTAGTATGTGAGACCAATAAAAGGCTCTGATTAGACTGAGCCTTTGCTAGTAGCTTGAATATTCTATGACACTTAGGCCACTGACCGATCATCCTTTGGAGTTTTTAGGCATATAAGGAAGCTGCGCAGACTCG